>VZTA01000637.1:38583-60324 GCA_013398855.1 Mohoua ochrocephala
CCCCCCCCACCTCCGCCCATGCTTCTAAATCCAACATCCAGGTTACAACCAGGGAGCAGAAATAGAAGGGAATTCTGTAACGACAGTTTTGATGACACGAAGAAACTGGCTAACTTTATGGAAAAGGAGCCACTTAAAATATTCCAATGCAGAAAAAGCATTTTACTGTTAATATGAGAATCATGGAATCACATTCCATGATTTGGGTTGAAAGGGACCTTAAAGACCATCCAGGTCTAATTCCCTGCATGGAGACACCTTCCACTAGTCCAGGGTGCTCCACACCCCATCCAACCTGGCCTGGAATAATTCCAGGGATGGGGCAGCCACAGCATCTCTGGGCAGCCTGTGCCAGGGCCTCAGCACCCTCACAGAGAACAATTTCTTCCCGATGTCTAACCTAAATCTCTCCTCTTTCAGTTTAAAACCATTTCCCCTTGTCCAGTCACTCCACGCCCTTGTCCCAAGTCCCTCTCCAGCTCTCTCGGAGCCCCTTTAGGCACTGGAAGGGGCTCTCAGGTCTCTCCCAGAGCCGTCTGTTCTCCAGGTGAACACCCCCAGCTCTCCCAGCCCGGCTCCAGCTTCACGGCCTCCTCTGGAGCAGCTTCCAGCAGGTCTCTCCTGCGCTGAGGACCCCCGAGCTGTACAAAGTGCTCCAGTGGTGTCTCAGGAGAGCAAAGGGGAGAATCCCCTTTCTGATGCAGCCCAGGACACGTTTGGCTTTCCGAGCTGTGAGTGCTCATTGCTGGCTCACGTCCAGCCTTTTCTCCATGAGAACTCCAAGCGCTTCTCCACAGGGCTGCTCTCCACGAATGCCTCTCCCAATCTGTACACGCCCCAACGTGTTAGACAAAAAGTCCATCCACCACATCATTCTATGATTCCCAACCTAACACACACACGAAGGTCAGTCCTGTACTGCTCTAAACAGCATTTATTGCCCTGTGAATTAGCTCATAGTTTCAGTCACCCTCCTGCTTTTGCTTGAAATGTTTGGGGTTTTTTTTTTAAATCACACTGTTTTCAGAAACAAGTTACTTTTTATATAACCTACACACAAAGGAAAATACAAAAGGAAATTACAAAAGAAAAATACAAAGATACTGTATTTAAGGTAGAATTACTACTATTAGGCTCAACATAAGTTTTTTGGTTTTGCCTTTTCTTTTGACCCAGAACCTTTCACTCTTCTCTGCCTTGAATTCCTAGTTTCTGAGATTTGTCTCCAGTTTCTTCACTGGGTAACAGAAGACAAATTGCCACTGCTCACAAATCCCAATAAAGACAACTGTAGCAGAGAGAAGATGAACAGGACTGAAAAGACACTGAAGTGAGCTAAGTCTGAGAATAACATATTGGAAAGTGCAGGATTTTCGGGCAAGCAAGTTACTAAATTATCCCTGAAAAACGACAAATTGTCCAGACTCACCGCTACTTCTTCAGTTTTCTCTTCTCTCTTTTGTTCCTCTTCATCAGTTTCTGCAGCAGCTCCATCCTCCTCATCACTGCTGGAGGACTCCAGAATTTCACTGATGTCCATTTTCCAGTTCCGAGGAACACCCCTGGTGCTGAGAAACGTGGTTGCCTCCTGTAGCCCTAGAGAAGAAAGGGCCCTGCCTTTACCTCATCTGCAGCATTCACAGCCACAAAGCAGTTTTTATTTCCTTTTCACCTTCTTGTAAATCACAACACCAACTTAAATGCAATGAATCCATCACAGATCAAGCACCGTGGCTTACTTTGTTCTTTCCAAAATATCATCATGTCTTAGATTGGAAAAAAAAAAGGAAAAAGAAAAAAGAGCACTGCCTAAAGAGATGTGACATTAATGTTTGGAACAGAGGGAAAACACACCAGTGAGCAAAGGAGCGATGGGAAAGGCACAAATCACACTTGTACAATTGAAATACCTCAAATTCTTTTCCTTGAAGAGGTGCTCCAAGGGTGGAAAACAACAAAGCAAAACAAACCCAGATAACCCCCAAATCTGCCCCTCAGTCACAATAAGACTTTAATAAAGGAGCCAGAAAAACACCCAAAAGAAGAACATACTGCAATGAACTGTTCAGCGTTACTGCAGAAGAAAAGGCACCAGTTTTTAACACTGCTGATAGAAAAACCTCCAGACATTGGTCTCAACTCTTTTTTTTTTTTTTTTTTGAAACCATTAGTACCTTTGGTTCCAAAATATTCCCAAGGAATGTCACAACCCAATTATGTTCTGCACAGGAAAAAAAGTCCCTTTCTTCAATTTATCTCAAACCTGGCATCTGCTATTTTTTTTTTTTCGGCTGTTCTAAAGTTCTTGTACTGTGAAACAGCTATTAAGAACAAAGTAGAAGAGAAATCATTTAATATTAGACATATCAATCAAAACTACCTCAAGCTTTCATTTGAAGCATTTTAAATCTTGACTCGTTAAGGAGCTGCTCCACACCTCTACTCAAACCAGATACTGTTGAGTGGGGATTTTGTTGTTGCTGGGTGGCATTTTTTATTATAATTTTTAATAAATACAATCTAAACATTTAACACATTTCATGTTTTGATGGATTGTGGTATCCATGTCATCCATCCATTCATCCATCCATCAAATTCTGTAATTGTATTTTTAAATTAAATATTAACCACAGACTGTTGTTGCTAGCAAGTTTACACCTCGCTGTCTGAGTATCTTTAATGTAAATACAGTGTTTTGAGCAATAGCACAAAATTTTAGCGTTAGGAGAGGTAACTATATATTCCATTGCTCACTGACATTTCAAATAGACTACTTTAAAAATATTCATTTTCCTCAAATTTGGACCGGATCAAAATAATAAAAATTAAGTAAAGAAGATTTCTACTAGGTGCTGTTTTAATAAGGCAGCAGTTATAGCCAAAGTTTCTCTAATTTAAAATGGTTCACAAAATACCCAAGAGTAATTATCAGAAATCAACAAGTCATCATTTTTCTGCAAATGGTAAAGAACCTTTGTATGAAATTACTTCTTTTAAACACCTTGAACTGATTCTAACTTACCTTTTTTAGGAGAGGACTCTGATTTTGGTAAATTTTGAAGATCTAGTTCCTTAATGTCTTTTCTTGCTATTGAGTAACTGTAAAAGAATAAGGTTTTGTGATTACTTTTACATCACAGAAAAGCCAACATTTGACAGAGAAAACCAAGAATTTCTAAAATTTTCAAGTTCTATCGTTCATTTGCAAGATCCTTGCAAACAACTAATTGCATAAGGCACCTGTTATTGCAGGCCCTAATACAAGAGTTAAATTACCCAGGGTAAGTTTCCAATCTGTCTTTGAAATTCAGGCATTAAAGTATCCTTAAGTAATTAAGCAAAACATGTAAACGTTCTTTATTTTAAATGCTTACCAGCACAAATTTGCAAAGGTAAAACACGTAGGAAAAAATAATTTTCTGAACTGAAAATATTCACAAGAATCAACAGCTGCTCTCCAAAACAAGGATCTAGCAAAGAGGACAGCAGCAAGTCCTCTGTTTTCAAAATGCCTTTTTACTAGCACAGAACAACAGTGAAGCCAATTCACAGATTTGCATTGATAGACAGTTGATTTTAATTTTTAAATTACAAAAGTGTTCTCACAGCAAAACATATGGAGGTTGCTCTGTTCCAAAGTCATACTGGATATCCAGTCACTGAGTTACAAGAGAAATCCTAACAGAATTGCAGAGAAAGCCTTACAAGTCAGTTAGTCTAATATATTTTTTTTTTCCTTCTTCTTTTATTATTTCAGAAAATCTGGAGTAAAACCTCAGGAATCAGAGCTTGTCATTTTCTGAAGTTAAAGCTATTAATGCTACAGGGGGAAAAAAACCCAAAAGTGAAACAGAGCAGTTCTAGATGTTTTACCAGTAACATTCAACCTTCAGTACAGAAGGAGCCAGGCTTATCCAGAAGGCTGATGATGATACATGTCTACATCAAGAGGCCAAAAAAACTAAGTCTTGCAACCTACTCAAAATCAAGGCTATCAAAGGTCAAAAACTGCTCACTTTGAAAGAAAGAAAGAGGGTGACAAGTGGCCTTTGGCAAAGAAGTTTTTAGTTACAATATGTTGACACAGATGCAATGCAAGTACAATGAAGAGAAATAAATAATTTTTTGCCGTTAAAAAAACCCCAAAACCCACTCTTCATGCTCTTATGAATACATTATTCCTTAAGTAAGACACACATCTCTGTCTCTCCCTCCTCCTTCTCCCCTTTGGGGTGGAGAATGGACTAAGAGGACCTTTCTTTCTTTTTGCAGGAATATTATTCAGATTCTGTAAACATTTTAATTAACGAGTCTACTTAAATTCTCTTTTCTATTTAAAAAAAGTAGATTAAACCCTTATAAACTATCTAAACAGCTATGGATATCTGGGCACTGGAGTTAATACCCAAACTACTACAACAGACACCATAAAGCTGGTAATTTAAGGCAGTAAGGGAAATAATTGAAACCAAAACTCACTTTGAAGGACAGAAATGATTTAAAGTGTAAACACCTGGATGTTTTTATTTTTTCAAGTGGTGGATATTTTAAATGAAGAAGCACCAGAAACTTTCTTGATTCAATGAATTCTTACTGTTACACATGATGGAAAGAAGGGTGAGGAAGCACAGAAGGAATCAGCTGGAAATAGATTGTGAATGCCAAATGTGCCCATCCAGCATTACAGAAAATGGTACCCCTTCCTTTTGGAAGAAATGCCTTCAGGAGCAGTGTGATTAGTTTCCCAGTTTCCTCCCACAGATATCTAATCAAAGTGAGCTATCACTTACAATTTGGAATCTGCAAACGATCGAACTAAACACTGGTCCTTTTTCACGGTGACGTCGTCATTGCAGCTCGGTGACACCACCTGAAGATTCATATAAAACATGCCTTTATCAAAAAAAAAACACCCCAAAAAAAGCTGATCTTGAAAGGAAAGAAAGATAGACTGCAGGAAAACTGCTGTTTTCTGTTTCTTCTATTATATTTCCAGTATTGGGCAAACAAACCTACTTCAATTTATACTAATACAGCCAACAACAACAAATTTCAAGAAGCAATTTACCCCAAACTATTGACTTGTTAGGTACAAGCCAAAAGAGTTTAAAATTTCATTTGGAAACTTAAAACTAATCTACTGAGGTCACATCACAGGACCCAGTTCCTTCACTCCATTTTTTTAATTCTTGTTCACAGATTTTAAAAGCATCTATTTAAAAAGTCACAAACCCATTTATTTTATATCAGTTTCCGATTTTTGGCATTTAAACTGTGACATAAGTTGGTTTTTTGGTTTGTTTCTTGAGGTGCGGATAACATAAACCACTGTGACATCCTTCCACACATCCTTCCACAGTGGTATCATCTCTAGGTCTAAAAAACGTGACAAAAATGCATTTGCAGTATTTGTATTACCACAAACGGAACAAGTTTGTTTTGCTCTCGATCACGTACAAGCAGAAAATGTTAAAATGCAAATATATGACCTCCAGGAACTTAATCCACCAGTTAAGAACCATGTTAAACAAAAATCTGTCATTAATACAGAGAACTACAACCAGAACATGCACAATACCACATCTTAAATTGAAGTACCTACAGGTGGATAAGGCAGTGTCAACTAATCCCCCTGCATTACCCCATGTCTGAAAATACCAAAAAGTTCTCTACAGAAAGCAACTTTTAATATGCAAATGTAAACTTTTCTATGTGTATCAAAAGGATGCAAAGTGTCTGCCTTGCAGTACAAGTCTACTTGGACTTGGATTTATTTAATGTATATTTATTATCAGCAATGGCAATGAACAGCTTTATCATTTAGTGACAGTCAAATACAAATGACCACCAACACCTGCTCCTACAGTAACTGACCACTGGTGCAAATGCAAGCGTCAAAGAAATGGGTACTTCATAAAACTGAAAGTCTAGGGAAAAAGACAATTACATTAAAAAAGGAATTAAAATCCCTCTGCAATTAAGATTCATAAATCTAGATCCTCTTAAGTGCCTGGGAGTGCAAGTCCTAACATATTTTATTTTTAGAAGAAAAGTATCATTACACACCGATCATTTTGTATGCAGTTCTAAAACACTTTAACGCCACGAAACTGTAACTTACGCATAAATGTTAATCTCTGCTTTCCTACTCTTCATAGATACTGCAAAACACTTGTATTTTTAGCAAACATGGGAGTAGAGCTTAGCCTGACTACATTCACAGCTTTGCTGTAAAAGGAACTCACCAAAGCTGGGTACCAGTCTGCCTTCTCTGAATTGCAAGTCACACTCACAACCTTGCCAAGCAATTCGTCGTTGAGGCGCCTTTTATCTTCATCCTCTTCTTCGCTACTTTCTTCTTCCTTTTCATCTTCAGTACTAAATTATTAAAATGTACAGTATTTTTAAGTTTATGTCTTAAGTTACTACTTGAAAGCATAACCAGATTACAAGTAGATTTTTCTTCCTATTTTGCAAAGCTTCAAAAACAAAGTTAGAATTCTAAGAGCTGAAATTCTCTGAAATACACTTAAATACTAAGTGCACTTTGTAAGAGGAATTTTGTGGAAATTCTTTCCAAGTAGTAGTATTTCACAACAGCATCATGTTAGAATTGGAGACATGACTCAGGTTTTGATTGTGCACAAACATGAAGCAAAGAGAAATGGTCTCTAGCCCTAAAATTAAAAAGCACCTTTTTTTTTACTGTGTATATAGTAGTATAAAGAAGGTTAAAAATCCTACATTTCCTATCACATGAAAGAAGCATAAATGTTCTTAAGGGTACTAAACCTTCAATTTTATAATATTGCTAGCATATGACCACGTCTATCAGCTTTGCACACAATTCAGGTGGACAGAGCATTCAGACCATTGCAACTTCAACGGGACTGCTTCAGGTTTAGCACCTTTAGTAAAGGAAAAACAGAACACTCTCAAAACTCACACAGGAAGAGAAGATCTTCTCCCTCTATTAGATTTCTTCCCAATAACTGGAGTTCCAAAGTGCTCTGGATTGGTTAGTGGCAGTTGATCAAGTGTCTACATGGAAAAGAGGGAAACAACATTGGTTTGCAACAACTGATTATACAAAAGATATTAATTCACTACTCGGTTTTAATTCCATGTCCACCACTGTCTTCTTACCTCACTTTCTGCAAATGGCCTTTCTCCCTTCAAGCATAATGAAGTTCGTCTCAAGGTCCTTTCATCACCGTCATCAAAAACTAGGATGAAGCCAAGGAAACACATCAGCACAAGCTGATCAGATCTCAATCCCAAGTCTACTGTTTATCTCACAATCAACAACGTTCTCTAAAAGATGACTTTCAAGCCTCTATTTACTCATTCTTTAGTTCACAAGCAAAAGGAAAGTCAGTGTTCAGGATTCAGTCTGCGAATAGATTTTCACACAGAGATTCAAGCCAGTACAAAGTAAGACTTTGGATGCAAAAGTCTCTGTGTAATTTAGACATCCTTCTTATCAATACAACTGCACATTTCAAACCACAGCCCCTGGCTGCACACCAGTTACTATTATCTAGCAATCTTTGGGGTTTGTTTGGTTTGGTGGGGTTTTTTTCCCACCCTATCCATTTATTCCTTACTTATACCTCCATTTAATATGGTACCTCTTCATTCTCCCTCTTGCTATGAGCAATCCCACAGACAGACAGATCAATGGCAAGAAAAACAAGTGTCTGATAAGTTTTTCCTACACTGTCAATGCTGTCTTACAAACAGAGACTGGAAACCTGCAATTCCAAGTCTGACCACTTTAGAAGGAATATTCAGTACGCCTCCTGTTGTGTTAAATCTCATGAATAGGAAGTTTCATCAATTTCCATCAATACACAGCAGAGGAAAGCTGAAATGCTATGAGGCTACTGCAGGCTTTGCCTGAGAATGATCTACTCTTCCGTTTAGGTAGAACCACTTGATGAAAATTTCCTTGAAGAGAAGGAAAGCAAAGTTACCAATTCCCCCTGACTCCAAGAGCAGAGCCCAGGTGGAGGTGCCTGCGGGCTGGAATCCCAGCAAGGTACAAGTTTATTTGTATGGGGTCAAAGTGCAGAACGCTGCTCTCTATTTAAACTACTTGAAACAGGCTTTGTCCAACAGGGAAGTCAGTCAGGGGAAAGACGAAAGTTTCAAGTGTTGTGCAGAGCAGTATGGTAATTTTGGCATACTTATAAAATTAATTAAGCTGGATAAGATAAGCTTTAAGGTTCCTCCATCTTCAGAGTAAATACTACTGTGGAATGCTCCATATGCTCCACTACTGAATTATCTTAATGGCTTAGAGCACTTGTACACACAAAACAAGTAACTTTTCCCCCTCCAAAAACCTCAAACTACTAAATTTTCACAAATAATCATTGTAGAGGACAAACAGCTGGTGATTGGCAACAGGTAACTCGATTGAAAAAAGCAACCAGAACCTGATACTTGACAATAGAACTAAACTGCTTCTTTTTATTTATTATCTCCAAAATCAGAAGCTCTGCCCATTTATTTAAAGCCAGTCCAGGAGAGGGATAAATTAAGCAAACTATTAATAAACCAGATTACATAGACCAGGTTTTCATCCTTAAAAGATAAAATGTTATAAATACTGATGGTTAAGTAAAATTCCCTCAGTAAAATACACTAAACTCGAATTAAGACACATAAGGAAATTATGACAAATCAAGAGTAACAATTTATATTGTGGACATGTGCAAAGCACCTGCAACTGCCAGCATAGCTGCACAACTTGGAGCAAAGCATTTTTGCAGAACCACAAATGTAAAAGAACGGCACAAACAGAAAGATTTCCTTATCTAAATAAGTGATCGCTTTATTAAGTTTCAATGGAGAAAGGATAGGACCGTTTGTCATACAAAAATATCAATTATTTGAGTTACTAAGGTGGAGCCAAGTAAGGAGTCTCTCCAATTAATCATGATGCTTGAAGTATTTCGTAATTGTAGCTACTTCAAACTTGCTTCTCCTCTAGGGAAAACACTTGACTGTGCCTTACTGAAAGGGCAATCAAAAACTCGCACTGATAAACTCAGCACCTTTAAAAATATAAGCCTTTCTCAAACTAAATAGGGCTTGTGGTTTCCATCTCGCTCTTCAGACAAATCTGCTGCACCAAAGTACTGTTCACACTCGTGTCGCCCTGTGCATGACTTCTTAATTCTAGTCCTGGAGGATTTAAGGGAACGTCTTTCCAAGGCACAGTATCAAATATTAAGGATGCTGTAAATATAAGCAGTAAGGCAGATGGCACAGTTTTTGGCTATGAGATATTTTGAAGCTGTGATAACAGTCGTGTCAGAAGAACTTAATACACTCTAAGCTGCAAATTCATTCCTCTTTTTAATCTCATCCAGAAGCAAGGCTGTTTAGTTAAAATGCCTAGAACTAACAATTAAACTAAAAAACCTTTAAAATAATGTTGAATAACTTGTATTAATTACTTCATTCCTTCAACAGGTTATTGCTACAACTCCAGATTCTTCAAAAGCAAAAATCCTAAAGGTTGTATTCTATAAGGAAGAATTCACTGGGCAGGGAGATGGCAGGAAACAGGAAGAGAAGACAAGAAGACATCTCCCCATGCACACACACACGCAGTGAAGTCATCAGAGGATGTGTTTACAGTGTCACGACACTCATCTCAAAAGAGGAAATTACAGTCCCGTCTTTCCAAAGAAACAAGTGTGAAAAAGCAGAAGCCCTTTAGGTCCTACCATTGCCTCATCCTGTGGTGGGCAGGGGCTTCTTGGGGAAACAGGGTGCAGCAGCTGATTTCTGGGAAGGGAAGGATACAAACTAGCCAGGGAACTGCTCCCTGCTACGGAACAGTCAACAGAACAACACGGGAACGAAGGGAAGAAAAGCGACATTTCTGCCGGGCAGAGCCCTTTCTTCCAAACATGTTCCTTAATGAGGAACACTGACAGAAGGGGAAAAGAGATGAGTAAGCAGCACAACCTGGAGGAACAGTCTCTGCCATAATGCTTGGTCTAGTCCCAAGAACTGAGTCCAATATGCTCCATACAGAGCATATTGAAACAGTGACAATAAAATGGAAATTTTCAGAATTTCGCTGCATCCCGACCTTGTCTATGATAATAGGAAAGAAAGAGAATCGGGTTTTTTCTGTTTGTGAAAAGCTACACAACCCTAATCTATGACAGGAAAATAAAAACAAACTTCCCAGCAGTAATCAATACAACACTTCCCAAGAATTAAAAAAAAAAAACCTGACTAAAAGTTGAGTACCTCAAAAATGCACTAAAACGTGCAACTCTAAACTCACTATTGATGAGCTGCTGTCTTCCATTTCCTGTCTGCAGCAGACTTGTATATACCATCAGCAAAAATACACTAACCCTGTCTTTACAATGAGTCTGTCTCAACATTGGTTTTCATGTATTTAAATATATAATATTAACAAGTCAACTATCAAAATCATTTTTGAGGAACTTGAAGAAGCTTGTCACAAAATACTGCAGATCAGTTCGACTACATCTTATTTAGAAATACACATCTATAGATCTATTATAAATAGATTTAAGAAAAACAAAACAAAGAAGACAGAAAAAGGAGAACAGAGCAGAACTCTAAGAGAGAACATCCTCACAGTAGTTACGAGATGACTTCCACACAGAGCCACCAGTGTTACCAGGACAAGGCACTTCTGTGACACACAAGTGCACAGGGAAAACAACCCTCAAGGCTGCGTCTTGCAAACTTCAAATCCAACAAGTTGTGTTGCTGCTGCTGCCCAAACCAGGAGAGATGCTAGACTGCACTGCAAGGAAATAATTTTGTCTCGTTTCCCAACTCGATTCAGAAACTTTCAAGTCACCAAGACAAAGAAATGAAAGTGCATACCACAGATTATAGGTGCTCTCGTGTCACTGTGCACACTGAATTATTCTCACTGGCTGCCTGGCAAAGTTGCAATTTATGAACTACAAGAGATGCTATCTATGAATATCTCGACAAAGGTGGGCAGATTTTGCAGATATTTGGGTTTCAGCTGTGGAAACAACAATGAAAGAACCGAGAGCTGTGCAGTGCTTGTTGAATGACCTTGTAGACAAGGGCTGTACCACTGATTCATCTGTAAAAGGGCTTAAGAGTAAGTACTGCACTGTATTGTGCTACTGAGAGACTACACAACTCAAATTTACTATTTTTAAAATGATTTTAAATGAGCCCCAGTTCCTCTTACAAATATATATTTGAAAACAGGGAACTTTGAGAGGCCTTTGAGTCTACTCATAGAAAACTATCACCTCCCAGACAAAAGCCTGCTGTCTGAATGTGCTTTTTCTGAAATGTTAATCTTACTATAGTTACATATAAAGAGATTAAGAGAAAAAAAAATCTACCTACCTCCTTGTTTTCCCTACAGTATTGTTTGTACACAAATTTAAAATATTTTCAACACTCAGTTCACATTGTAACAAAGGCGGTTTCATAACCAAGGCTTCGATCCAGTTGATTTGTAACAAGGTTCTACTGTTAAAATACTATTTTTCACTACAAAATCTTGCTCCTCTACCCACCTGTTAGCACAAAACAGGGTGCTGTTCTTTTTTTTTCCTAGAATCTCCAGAGAGTAACAGAGCTACTGCACCATTTTTATGTGCCACAGGTGCACTTAAACAACACATCCCATGGAAAGGAACTGGGCAAATATGGAGTTTCCTCAAAATCCAGGCAAGCAAATTTTAAAGACAAAAAGAACAAATTTATGGTGGGTCATGGGGGTAGACTTCTCTAGTGGAGGCAACTGGACAGTTGCCCTGCCACTCCTGTGGTTTTGGATTTCTGGATGACACATGCACGGCCCAGAGATGATGCTGCTGCCACGTGGAACTCAACAGGATGCTGGGAACTGGTCAAACCAGCCCTGCAGACATGACCAGTGCCTGGCACACAGCACAAGGATGTGTCCTGGTCAAGGTTTGAAGGGACAAACCAACAGGTCTCTGGCATGATGGACTCAGCTCAGCTGGCTGTGGGGGCACTGAGAGCTTCCATCACTCTTGGAATAAGAGCCTACAGTTGTACTGTACCCAGAACCAAGCCTGTTTTTCCTCTTAGCATAAATCTCTCCACAAAGCATCAGAAGAAAACTTCTTTTAAAAATAGGAAAATTTGACTATGAATAGCTCCTGTTAGCAACCCTGCTCCTGAAGTCTCAGGACATCAATGTTGGTTCATTTACTGATAAATATCCTCAGAATTATGAACTGTAATTTTCAAAATCCATGGAACATGAAAGATGACTAAAACAAAATCCTCAGTATGTTTAATTTCCGTGACCTAACCACAGTAACCTGAAGTGATGCAGTTGGTGGCTGAGAGACTATACTTCATTCCCAGAACAAGCACTCAGGTCTCTCTCTCCTCTCAGCACACACTCACTCAGCATTTCCTGGAAACTGCCACCATCGTTACATGAGAGGAAGAAGCCACCAGCAGAGCTGTGGGGCTCACTGAGGTGCCTCAGAAGTGTGTCTGAAAGGCATAAATCTCAAAAAATATGGAATCATATTCCCTTTCACTCTAAACAGTACATAAAATCCCAGTAACTGACAGCAAGGTCTGCTAGAAACTGCAAAGGCCTCTCACTGTTTTGAGAGTCCCTATTTCCTACTCATTTCAGAGGAAGCATTACTGAAAGTTAATACATGTTTTTACTTCTTTCTTTAGAAATACTCTTCCCTTATTTTACCTACCAAGACACAAGGCTCAATGTATCTGATCTGTTTTTGTTGAACCTTGTTGAAAGTTGTAGAAACTATTACATTACATAATAAGAACAGACCTAAGCACACACAGATTATTGACCTGAGTTTTGTCAAAGGAGAGGTGACATGGGGCAGTATAAACTAGGCCATCCTAACAGCAACTCTTGGATGCTTGTTCAAATGAAATACTGTTTCTCACTTTTATACAGGTATTACATCACTTCTAGTTCTGTGCAGAAGTGATACAACAGTAATTCCTCAAAGAACATCTACATAAGGGTTTCTGCTTTCTGAAATTCTGGTAATGCTTGTACGACTCCAGGCAGAGTGTGAGAGAAGGAAAACACAACTATGCACTTTGTAAGGCGTGGTCTGGGTTGTGGTTTCTTTGTTTCTCAGTCATTTCAGACATTATTTCAGTATTTACCTGAAGCATTTCACAAGTTAACAGAGAATCAGGTGGATGGTACACTCGGTAAACTGTAATTCAAACCTTGTTCAGCTAAAAGCAGATCTGACAGACCATTTTAATTCTATGCAATTATCACCTAACAATATATTCAGCACTTCAAAAGCATCAATGCAGCACTTTGTAATTTGTAAATTAAGGAAGTTCAGTTTAGATAACTGCATTCTAAAGACAAACATCATCAAATCATTGAATCACTTAGTAAGAGCATCAGCTCCAACTGAGCCATTTGTTAACCAAAGAACTTAAACCCCTATTAGTGTCACACCACTTTGGATTTGAGGGCTGCCTTGTGCAGTGGCATTTCCCAGACACTGTTAAACTTCCACTCCAAACAGCTTTTGCTTCTTCACCTGCTTACACTGAAAAGCTGAATTTCAAAGGTAATTTCAAAAGTATTTCCAAATCAGAGCTGAAAAGTTCAATAGGACTACACGGCTAGGTTAACACCTTTATCATATAAAAAGAGGTCAAAAAGTGATTCAGTTGAAGCTACAATAAAAATAAAATCTTGTTTATTCTGGGTACATGAACACCATTAATAGACAGGAGATACTGTTAAAACACACAAACTCATCTTAACTGTGGCTCTTACATTATAGTGGAGGCAAAGTAGCCTATTATAGCAAACTCAGCACTTCCACTGGTTCAATTTATTGACCAAAGCGAAGTTGTTTCAGGTGACTTTTCTCCTTTAGAGCCCTACATGAAAGAGATAACCTGATATGCAAAAGTGAACACCATCACTTCTCACTAGACACGCAGGCAGTTTGTTTTGGTGCATTTTTTACACATCTGTACTTAATACTCTGAAAATGTTTGCCTGTATATATTACTGGTTCCACTAGCCAGAGATCAGTTTGCTTTTAGATCACTTAGGAAGAGATGTTAGATAACACAGAAAATAAATAGTAAGGGAGAAGCACAAACTACTGAAAGACAAGCTTTCCCTCGTGCTTGCCATCTCGAAACATTCAGGAAGGCATTCTGTAAACCTGGAGTCTGTTAAATCCACTTCCCTCTCGGCTCTTCAGCTGTGACTGCATCAGTCAGGAAGGCTGTGGAGCAGCACACCCACCAGCTATTAAAAAACAACCAATTCAACTGTTTGCTTTACCAGCAACAAAAATATACACCTCATATCTACCCAAAAACTTTCTGCAAAGACACAATGGAAGCGGCAGGCAAAAGATAAGGCTGATTTTTCACACGTCAATATTCCTGTGCTCAGCCCAGAACACTTGCCCAATTTTAACTGCAGAAGAACCATGATACAAACTCGATGATCTGCTCGCTCTGGTCAGTGTTACCTGTGCTTTCAATTCCAACAAGCAACCCACCACACAGAACTAACAAGTAAGTGCCCAAGATCTACATCCAACGTGTTACAATTGTATTTTCATAGTTAAAGTGCAGTGTTACAGCTCTGCATGTTCACTTACCATAAGATTACTTAAATCCCCCCCCGAGCTCCAAATTTTTACAAAATCCTAGCAGTCTTAACACATTTGCATATGGAAAACATGTTTTATTTTCTCCATTCTGCCTGTCAAAAAATATTTTTTGGGGAAAGAAAATTACAGTAGTTAATTAATCCATTGGTCCGAGTTTCTGAGAAACTGCACTTTAATAAATGTATGAAGTAAAAATCACGGCATGCATGATTTATCTCTTACATTATTGGGGAGAGTTCAACAAGTTGTTAAATATAAACAACAATCCATTAAATACAGGGCAGAGCATTTATTCACTGTTCAAATTTTCTGCTCATCAAGTGAAGATTTTTTGGCAGAAGTGCGCTGCTCAAAAGAAAGGGGGAAAAAAAGGAAAATAAAAAAGTAATAAAAAAAGAAAACCCGGACAAAACTCATCCCCCAAACAGGGGATTTAAAGTTCACATGTCAAATGTAAGAAGACAAATTGTCTTCTGGCCCAAATTCAAACAGAATTAGCTGAAAGTGCTACTTGAAAACTGAAATAAGTTAGGAGCTCTAAAAGTAAAATGCTAATTCATAAACCATGAAATTGTTAGTGCAAGACTGTGTTTCTTATCATTTCTGTAACAGGATGGTGAACCTCTGAAAATCTATAAAGGGAAGTTAAAGGTCCAGTGTTCTACCTCCAGTATGTCACATCACAGTACTAAACTAAGTAGATTTTAAATCTTCTGCACTCCAAAATAATCCTACCTTTCGTCCCTGACCTGACATCCACTACAATTTTACAGCAATATTATAATCCTGAAGAAGGCAGCAAAGAACAGTGAGCTTTGTCAACCAGCTTAGAGTTAAAGCACTCACTAACAATAATAATCATAAAGTGATAAATCCTTCCAAATTATCTGCAGAGCTTTATCCTGATCCCACCAAAGACAACATAACCTCACCTACTGCAAAGGAAATGCTGAATTACTGAAAAAAAGCTTATTTAAATCTTAAAAAGGGCTTAACGAAGCAAAATAATTAAGAGTTCACGGGACAGAGGACTCCTCAAGAGAGGATGGAAGAATATGAAGTAAAGCTGAATACATTTGGTACACGAGGCAGCTAATGAGAAAGGCAGAGTTTAAATTTACAAGTACTAATCTCCAAAGCAATGCCCAAGAGTAGCATGCACAGGACAATTAACAGGAGCATGTTCCTCATGTTCCTTCTAGGCAACTCTTAGGGAATATAAGGCTCCACTGCTGTAAGAAAGTTGTGCCAAAGAAGGATGGGTGCCTGCAAAGCTCTCTGATCCAAATACTGTCCTTTTTTATTTGCTTATCTACTGTAACTTGAATGTTGCTGACTTTTGTCATTCTGTTATTAAAGCTGTTTCAGAAAAAAACTAGAGATCAGAATTATTGAAAATAAGGAAATTTATCTTACAATGAATTCTTGTTCAACACTGACATTTCACTGACCCTGCATTCTGAACTTTCTGTTTCAATAACTGAGCACCACATGAGCCTCCAACATGAGGAGAAAAGTAGTTTTCTATTTCACTTCAGACCATTATTTGAAAATTTTATTAAAGGAAACAGCTATTCACAGTATAAATGAATGTCTCCTCTTTTCTTTTTATTGTGTGGCATGTTGATTCTTCTCTTAAAAAGAAATAGATTCTGTCTTCCGTTGATACTGTCCATGTTTTCCTTGTGTACAAGCTTGCACGCAATGCAAGGAGGCTCCTATTTCAGTCATTCATTTCATGCCACAAGTTTTCGACTGGAAGAATGATTTTACAAGGTTTATGTCTTAAAATCTGCAAAAATTATTCTGAATTTCAGTGAGTGCAACTGCTATCATTATAGGTACATTGTGTCAAATAAAACTTGATTATTCAGCCCTGCAATTACCCGTGCAAAGGCCTCCCTGAACATCAATTAATTATTATCCTATTTGAAATGGAAAAAGGATCAAGACGTAGACGACTTTTAAAAAAGTCCCCTCCGAAAACTATCTCAGATCGTGCAATACAAGATGCAATTACTGACATTGTTACCTCTAATTAGAAATATATTGTTCAAAGATTACAGCCCATAAATGCAACATGGCCACTCACCTACAGTGTACCAACTGGCATCCGTCAGCTTGCTGATAACAGCTTCCTGAAAGGATCCATCGGGCATTTTGGTTTCAACCATTGCTCCAACCTGCAACAAGGAGCAGCTCAAGGTTACACGGAAGCCCACACACAGAAAATGGAGAAAAACGCATTGATTCTCCCAGCAAGCCAGATTTGCTTTTTAAGGCTCGGTTTAGCTAAATGCTGCTTTGAAAGTTTAGTTATCCAGCAGGTAAGAACAAAGGTCCTTCAGCAGGAAGGCTGAGCTGCAAGCAGACACTAAAAGCACTAAGAAACTCGGAACATTCAGTTTCAGCATGACTTCATCATCTCAAGAAACAGAAGGCAAATAGAAAACAAATATCCAACGTCATTAACTCATTACGGATAATCATTCAATTACTACTATTTCTTATCCTTTAAACGCAGTTCTACTGTCAGCTAGATCAGAATTCAGTAGCAGCCTTGGTGTTCCTGTAGGAGCTACAGGGAAAAGACAGATACAAGAAAGATGACCTTCTCTGGAGAGCTCTATTTGCATTCAGTGTTTGCAACACAGCTCTGCATTTCAGCACACAACTGTTACACAGAATGGAAATACAAACACATTTTTATACAAAATACATCGACTATTCTAAAACACTGAGTAATTGTATTTACTCTTGTCTAATGGGCTTGAACATGGCTTGGCACTCAAGTTGTTAATTACTTCTGAGAAGTTTCAACGTTTCATTATTTATAAGAAGTTTTGCATCTTATGAGAAGATACAAAAATCCCTGTGCAGGCAAAACTGTGTATCAAGTACACTACACAGAAAAGCATAAATAGCCCATAAAGCTACAAAAATTAACACTAATTCCTCTGAATCCATCTCATCTAAAGTGATGAGCCTCCTCCTGTTGACTTCAATCCTGAAGAACAGGTACCCACCCAAACAACACCAAAATTTAAGAGTTTTAGAACTTTATGCGATTACCAAAAGAAGGCAATATTCATATGCAATATACATACTCTTAGAGGTCCTTTCACTTGGTCATCTTGCACTAACTGAGTTGAGTTATCCCCCTTCAACACCACCTGAAAGATATTCATGAACTTTTTAATACACATCTGATTTCTTAATAGCACACAAAAAGCATAAGAAAATGTATATATATAAAGACATTATTATCCCCATTAAGATTATCAATTAAACAGACTCTGATGTTACTGAACAGGAAACATTTGGCATGGCCAGTTTTACTGACAGGAGGCCCCAGGTATCACATTTAATTTTTAATCTGAAACACCGTAATTAAAGAACAGGGCAAATCAAACACCAGTCATTCCAAAGCAAAGAAAATACATTTTTAGGTGAGTTTAGAATTTGACACAATCCAGGGCAAACCTGGAACTGGGCTTCCAGATGAGAAGATTAAGCAGGGTTTTTTCTTCTCTCTGTTTCAGTTGTAGCATTTCATTGACAACACTTTGAATACTAAACTACAACCAAAATAACAACCTCTCTTTATTAAATATGTATCAAAAAATCACCAAACTGGCTGCAATATCAGCATTTCTGCTGCCTTCTCTTCTGAGCAAGAGAAAGTTTTTATGGCAAAGATGTGGAACATTACAAATGTGATTAAAACAAGGATCAGTTACAGCGTAAGTAAACTCTGCTTCTCCCTTTAAAATCCTACAGTCTAGAAGGGAACAGCGAGGAGACAGAGTGAACATCAGCCTACGCAGTTTAATTTTAAAAATTCCAAAATTTCTATTTGTTTTCAGGAACCAAAAGTTCCAGAAGCTTGCTTTGATAATGATGTCCAGTTTTCTGGCTCCTCCAATTATCCTCCAAGCACACTACGCTGTAGCTGTATTTATAAACACAGCACCAGTGGCATGCCAGAACAGCACGGGTATTAACACACATTCAGGTTAAAAATGCACTTCATGCTGATATAAAATCTAAAATAAAAATTGCATAGGGATGAATACAGGTTGTCCTCCTGTTCAGGAAAAGGCAACCGGACGTTTTGGACTCTCTGCACTCTTGGCAAGCGTGCCAGGGTGTGCCTACACACTCTTAATTACAGTATCAGGCTTAGCTTGTTAAAACTTCTATTGTTATAATATAATTGAGATCCAGCGACAGGAATTTCCACCAAGTCACAGCAGTCTCATGTAATTCCAAATCTTATCGTGGAGTACTAAAGCATCTGATTCTAATGAGAGAAAGAAACTCCTGCCTATTAACAGGCTAAATACTCTCCCAGACCAAAGATGCAGACAAAATTAAGCTTGTCAGACCTGCACACTGCTTCCTACAGAGCTTCTCATTAACACAGATTTCAAAGAACACCTCGAGTTTCCCTAAGTACTCATTAAGAACAGGAAAAAGACTCCAATATCTGAATTACTCTTTTTTTCTATGGATGAAAAGCACTCTGATAAAGTGATATGATCTATATATGTAACTGAAGAGGCTGATGGCTTGTTCTACTTGATCTAAGCCTTAAAGCACACAAAAGCTTGGATGTAGAGTTACAAAAAGCAGCTTTCACCTCCATTTGTTAGGGATTTTGGGTCACTAATGCTTTATTTACATATCTTGGACAGCAGACACTAAAGTAGGAAGTGGGAAGATTTTGACAAGACAAAGCAGAACAACAACTTCTGTATTTACTTTCAATTTTAACTTGCATCTAACTACGTTTTATTCCCGTTCTCACACGGTGGCATTTACAACAGCATTGCAACACCAAAATGGCAACTTTCTCTTTTGGTTGTTTTGGCAAAAGCCCTGTCAATGTGAATGAATGCTACGTGCCAATGCTATGCACGCACAGAAATTCAGCTACAGCCAGGGCACACTGCTTTAGAAGCTGCAGCAAGATGCTCAAAACTTAAATATTACCCTGGGCATTGCCAAAACCCGGTCTAAGAAACAAATTACTGCCATCTCTCTCGCTGCTGACTTATTTTGGCCTTGCCTCTTCAGTTCCAAACTGTAAGAGTGAGAGTGTCAGTTGGTATGAAATGGAACTTTTGCTTCTGAGGAGGTTGCTCTTATTCCTTATTATTCATGTAAAGCCATAATCCTCTATTTGTGACATCAAAACTTATTGCTGGGAAACTGATGCATTCGAAAACAGAAGACAAATGCAGTCAGGAAAGAAGGAGCAAGGAAGCTCATTTTTATTCTAGCACCCCACTAAAAAAATACAATAAAAAAACAACTTCCCCCCCGCCAAAATAAAGCAAAAAAAAATCGCCCCCATTCCAATAACAAAATATGAAAAAAACCCATTTAAGCGTTGTTTAAAATTCCTACAGTGAAGTGATGAACGTTTTCTAATCTTCAGGACTAGGATCTCCTGTGACAGCCCTCTCAGCACAATGCTTCACTAAAGCCAGCAGCAGCCTCGGCACACTTACCTTGACTTTCACAAGCCTTTTCACCGTCTTAATCTTTGCCTCGCAGAAGGCACCACGGTACTTGGCACTGACATCAGTCCCCACTGTCAGGTAGGCAGGCTCATCTGCTGCCTGGAGGGAAACAAAAACACAAAAACAAACTTTAGCTCTTGTTTACAGCTACAGCTGCATCATTATATATTTAGTTTTACACTTAAGACTTTTAGACCTGTTGACTTTTAATTGATAAACCGTGTCTGTACTTGAGATTGCCGTCGGAGAGTTCTTCAAAAGAGGGAAAAAAAAAACCCAACAAACAAGTTACAGGAAGTTTTGGTTTGTCACTGATGTTGACACACACCTCCTGTCAATTCACTGTCAGCCTATCCCAGAAATGTTTTTGAGGGTATTCACTGATATTTGGGACATCTCCTTACAAAAAGGACAACAAAGTAAAGGAGCTTAGCTACTTAATTCAAGTCGTTTCTATACCAAACGACAACATTTCAACTGCAAAAAGGCAATATAACAGACAGCTGTATTTTTTCAGCTATAAGCAATCCAATGGCACAGATTATTTAAAACGTTTGAGATTGGTGTCATCCCAACACTTACAATTAAGTCTGTAACATTCTATATATAGGATTTCTTTCCTGGTGACTAAAAGGAGACCTCTAGAGAAATCTGTTGCAATCTTTCAAACAGCTATTAACAAGTATTTTTCTTTCCTGGAATGCCTTTATCAAAACTTAATTGCCTGTGTGTTTTTAAAGAGAAATATTCATCACGTTTTCCTTAATCTGGACTTTACTACTCAACGTTTCACTTTACTGTGCTCATTGCAACTGATAAACAGGGACAAAATTACCACACTGAAAATGCCTATCAAGATAGGAAATCGGTGCAGGATCTAAAATAAAGTGGGATATCTATGGGTTGTTTTTTTTTTAACTTGATATTTCCTTCAACTCTAAAAGGAAAAGGAAAAGTTTTGTAAATTATTCTGCAATTGTTGAGCCTTTGTACTGAGCAAACCGGCAACAGCAAAGGCGGGACAAAAGCTGTGGTTTTACAAACTTGCCATAGCAGCTGCTGATACAGGAAGCGTTTAAAGACGGGAGCCCGAAGGACAACAACAACTCAGAGGCGATGAGGATGTTCCGAGCGCTCCGGCACGGCGGTGAGAGCTTTAAATCACCTGCACCTCGCCGGGGAGCAGGAACAGCACTCACAGCACGCACCGAACCCCGCGTTCTCCCGCTGCTGCCGTGCCCAGACGGAGAGCGATTAAAAATGAAATCTCCAGAGCGGCGGGCGAACAGGGCGGCGATCCCCGCTCCCGCCGGAGCCGCCTACCTTCATCTTTAAGGGTTATGTGAGCGATTCCAGCTCCAGGACTTCTCCTCGCACGGGAAACACTGCAAAACAAGAGCGGGGGAGGCTGAGGGCTGAGCGCGGGGCTCCCCGCGAGGGGCGGCGGGGGGAGCCCGGGGAAGGCGGAGGGAGGGACGGAGGGAAGGAGCCGCCGCCCGTCCCGGCCGCGCCGAGGGAGCGCGGCCGCC
>VZTA01000637.1:61418-83178 GCA_013398855.1 Mohoua ochrocephala
GAGGGAACGCGACCGGCTCTTGCTGCCTGGGCGCTGCCGCGCGGTTCCCTCTGCAGGAAGACGCAGCGAGGACAGGGATGGCCAGTGTGGAGACGGCTGAGGGCTTTTTTTGGGAGGCGGGTGGGTGTGTTGTAGTGGTGTCTGGGCCTGGAGGTGCAGCTTTAGGATTCAAAGGTCCTCTGAGAGAGTTTGGTCTTAGAGACGAGCTTTGACCTGAATAAGTGGGAGTTACTGGCTGAAGCCTATGAGAAAACCATATATGTTAATGTTAGTTTCACATTTGGGCTTATTATACAAAATTTGCTCTGTAGTTCACGGTAATACAGATGTATAATTTTTATTCCGAAGTATCATACCCATAATTTTTGTTCCAGAGTGATGAGCACCTGTTTGACAGTGCTCTCTCGGAGCTACAAGACTTCCCTCGGGGTTTCCTAAAGCAACAGCGGGGGAACCATTGTGTTAATTTGACAGAAATAGATGGTTACTTTAGGTGTTGTTCCCCTGTAAGTTTTGCTTTGGAGGTGGGTTTTGTATTTTTTTTTATTAAATCTGATGCTTGGGAAGGCAGTAAGTAATGGGACTCTCTGGGGAGTTCAGTGAATAGAGGTGTGGGGTACAGGTAAGCTCTGAGGGTTGGATAAGGCACAAAATACACGAGGCTTGTATGGAATTGACTGCAGGTGAGGTCTGACATGGAGGAAAGGTCTGGAGTTCTGGTCTTTGGATCTGGATTGTAAATATAAAGATGGTTGAGGATGTCTACAGCACGTCTAAAGGTTGAGGCATTTAGTGCTGAGGAGCTTTGATTCTCTGCTGTAGTTCTGCTTTAGGCAGTGGATAAACTGGAGAGTATCTGAGGGAGGCCTACAAGAGACCTGGAGAGGGACTTTGGACAAGGGCATGGGGTGACAGGACAAGAGGAGATGGCTTCTCACTGACAGAGAGCAGGTTGAGCTTGGGTATGAGGAAGAAATTCTTGACTGTGAGGGTGGTGAGGCCCTGGCACAGGGTGCCCAGAGAAGCTGTGGCTGCCCCTGGATCCCTGGCCGTGTCCCAGGCCAGGTTGGATGGGGCTTGGAGCACCCTGGGATAGTGGGAGGTGTCCCTGCCCATGGCAGGGGGTTTGGAATTGGATGATGTTTCTAAGGTTCTTTCCAACCCAAACCATTCTCCGATTCTCTGTTTTAGAATATATTATATCTAACCCAAATGTTAGCAAAACTTCCAAAATTCTATTTGAATGTGAACTCCCGATCTTTCTCTGGAATACGTTGGGGAAATCCTGGCTTGGATTGTGAGCGTTCCTGAGGCACGGTTTGTATCTCTGTACTGAGTGTAGAACCATTCAATAAACAACCATTTGTGACCAAACTAATCAGTCTTGTTTCTGATTTCTAGCATAAAAATCCTGCCCCCGTGGATGTATCTGTTACAGCCAGCACAATTAGGAGGGTCATGGCAAATCACCCACCGAGCTGCTGCGAGCAAAAGGACTTTATTTCTGTACAGCCAGTGAGCAGGAGAGGTGACTTGTTCTTTTATGGTATTTTAAGCACCTAAGAATGCCCAGCGGGCAGCTCAGCACAGCACAAACGTTCTCACACAGCTCAGGGATGATGTCTGGTGTCATGGAATGAGAACGCTGTGCTTCTGGCAAGGCAGAAAAAGGGTCTAATTTTGGTTTAAATGTCTTTTCATTGGAATATGAACTTCAGGACTCCAGCGTTACTCTGTGATACTGAAATTTTTCATGCTAAATGTCACTGTTAAGCAGCCCTGAAACTTGAAGCCGTCCTGGCTGTTGCTGGATCCTTGCAGCTGTGCCCCATCTCCCTGTGCAAACCCTTACAGGGCAACTGTGGAAATGAGTGGAAGAAATGAGCAGTGGAGGTCACTTTGGTGAGCCTTTTTATCGTGGCCTGTTGTGTTAACTGCCCAAAGTTAACAGCTGAGCAGCTCTAGAGTGGGACAATCACAGTGAGTCCTTTTAGTATCTAATCTCTCTGTAAACAGACATGCTGTGAGGCAGAAACATTTCATTTTTTAGATCATTGTTCAAAGCAGCAGTACTTGTGTTATCTGTACTTCCTTAGTACCAAAGGTCTTGTAGATGCAGCACAGGAGATCTGCCTGGGGAAATGCATTTGAGTCTTAGCTCGAGCAAATTAAAGCCTTCTTAATTTAAAAACAATTAAAAGCATTAAGGCACTCTGAGCATGACACTGGTCATTGGTCACATGGAATTCTAAGTGATGGCTGTAAGTAAATTAGTAAAAATAATACACTTAAACACTTGAAAATGTGTTTGGTGTATTAGTTGCAGAATGTACAGAAATTTTGCCCCCAGTCTTCCATACCTGTGGCACTTGATAAGAAAAAGCAAATTTAGGAATGTCTGTATCTTACAGTTCTCTTTAGAAGAACAGCAGAATAAGGAACTGTTGAATGTGTCACGTGGCTTCCTTCAGATCAGAGCTAAAGTAAGAAGATTTCTGGGATAAGTAAGACAGTTTTATTCTGTTCAGTAATCACATACTGCTCTTGACATACTGCATTTTTTGTAGATAAAAGAACTCAGAATACATGTACAATTGCAGCCAAAATACTGTAGAAATATTAAAAATCTTGGATCTTGTTCTAACACTGAGCTTCTCTCTGTGTAATAAAGTACAGTGCTACTGTGTCAGGCTTTGCAGGTGTTCAGGAGACTTTTAAAGGTTTTTTTTGTCTCCATTGTTTAGTTCCTTTTTTTTTTTAATGCTCTTACCCTTGGTGTTTCTATTCTGTAGCCAAATAGGCAATACTTTTGCAGATCCTCTGTCTGTGTGGAACAGTATTTCTGTACAAATGAAGGTCACATGTTTCCCACAAAGATTTATTATCTAAGTGATTGCAAACTGCTCAGAGTAGTGTGGTGAGAAGTTGTGAAGTGCAAGTATAAAGAGAAAAAAATCCCAATGAATGTGAAGTTGACAGCAAAAAACTTCAGCCAGTAATAGCCGGATTATAAAAATGAGAGATCAAACCTTTCCTGGTCATGGAGAAAATTGTGCTTCACTGTTAAACTCAGCATCGAGTTCCTTCATTTTTATAATCATCCGTGTGAGAGAGGGAAAATGAAAAAAAACCCCAACTTGAATGAAACCTGTTAATGTGGAATGCTCACTTACAGTTTCCCCAGCTCCGGGATGTTCCTGTCCTCAGGTTCAGAAAACGGACATTTAATTATTCGAACGTGACTTCATGCTGATTTTAATCGTTGCCTTGTGAGGGTTCCCACTGGAGAAGACCCAAAGCCTGGCCACCCTCAGGAAGCCTGAATTGATGCATTCAATCCACTGAAGTTCAGTGCTGATTTCTTGAATCTGCTCTGGGTATGTTTTGCAGCAGTGCAGCATCTCCTGGACATGAGCCATGATGAAAATATTTGACATAGAGCACTCAGTCAGAAATACTTGTGTGGGAAAAATCTCAGATTTGGGATTTCTGTCAGCTCTGCAAAATTAATACTCAATTTGTAGTTGCTGTTCCCAGTAACACCAGTAAAGTGATCCGTGCTCAGCTGGCCAAGCTCTTGGCAGCAGCCTCAGTGATCTCCAGGGAGGAGCAGCCCCATTTTTCCTGAATAAACTCTGTCCAGACTTTGTTGTGCTTTGTGGCTGCAGATCTGAGCTACAATCCCACGTGTTCCCCAGCGTGTGCAGGACTCAGTGATGCATTAACTGAGTGTGGTGGTGGCAGCCCAGCACCAGGAGAGGAGTTTCAGTTCTCAGCTGATGGAGCTGCTGCTTCCCCCCGCCCGTGAGCTGTGACATCTGTCAGGCAATCTTTTAATTCCAGACATAAAATGTTCCTCGTTTTAAGACTGATTTGGTAATCTTGTGTTTGGACAGAACCAGAGCTGTGTTGTAAGAGGCTATTTTTATTCTTTCTGGTATGTAATTTTATGATAGCTGACATATTTGTATCAAATGTTAATATTGGCTAATTTAGGAACTGTGTGCTTATTGCTAGGGTTTACTTCAGCATGGATTCTAAAGCCAGTTTCTGCATGTTTTGGCACGTGGTGTTAAATTACCTGAATATAGATGTTTAATTTCTATTTTGTTGTCTAACAGAGGGATGCAGGATATGGAATTTGATTACAAATACACTGAATTTCTTGTATTATTTCTCAGGACTGCAAGTTCACATTGGTGACAATAGTTTCAGCTGTCCTGGGGAAGTCATGCAGTGTTGCAAAACAACTGCACAGCACTGCAGAGAAGCTGAAGATTTGTGCAGCAGCTTTAATTCAGATGTGGCAAAGGATTCTGTCATCACCTGCAATCAAGTGATCAGTCTGTCTTTCAAAACTTGAAGTAGGTGCTTGAAGTCAGATGAGAATTTAGTTACTGTTCTGGGTAGCGCTGCTCACACGGCTGCTGAAGGAGAGTGTTCCATATTTTTCAAAATAACACTTTGTCCCTGGGTGCCAGCAGCAAAGGTGAAGGATTAGATCTTTAGATCTACCTGTCATTAAGTTCTCTTTCAGGCTTTCTGAATAACATTTTTCCTGACAGGCACAAGACACTGGTTAGTGCCAGAAATGTATCCTGTGCGTGGTCAGGCTGCATCAGTGCATCAACCATTCCAGTATTGTAAACTTAAAGTTTTAAATTCTCTATGCTTTTTAACTGGCTTCTGAATTATCTCTGCAGCATGCATCTCTCTATGCTTTTCTCCTGGCTTCTGAGATGTAAACCTTATTACTGATGTAAATTCTTTATCTGTAGAAGTTTTGATCTTTCAAGGGGAGAAAAGATGGTTTTTCTACAGGATTGAAGGAGTGGTTTTGTGGGTAAATACAGTCAGTTACCCCTCTACAGATCAAATACGTTTTATGTTCTTGAAATAAACTTAAATGGAAAACATTTAAACTTGTACCTGAATCTCTAAATAGTCTGTATTCTTCCTCCCAAAGTCAAATCTCTAGTTTATAATTACTGCTGCTTTAGTAAACTCCCATCTAAATCAAACAGGGTAAAACTTGAAAGCAAAGCCCATGTGGGTTAGGGAGTGGCAATTACTTATTTCATTGCTATGAAAACCAACAGGAGAAAAAGTCTTTGAAGTTTTGCATGTTGTATTTGAAGAACCTTACTGCAGTCTTCTGAGTAAATTAAGATGCTTAAATAGAAGATATTCCTCCTTGAATATTTAACTTCTAAGATCTACTTTGTTGCAACAGTGTGGTCACTTTTTCAGCCTTTTGTGATACCACGCTGGGAGTAAATGTTTACTGAAGAGATGCCTAATGTTAGCCATACCTGAGGTGTGAGTTGCTGCTGACTTTGGAGAGCTGAAATGGGTGCTTCACTTTGGTGTAGAGAACTAACTCTGGCTGGATTAATTTCTCTACCTGTGTTAGTAGATTCAGGGTCTTCTCGTTTTTCAGTAGTTTGAGTGATCTGTCATGGGCAATCTGAAGTAAGAATCTTCCCTGTTTATCCTGTAATCTTACCTGTTGCTAGTTTATATCTTGGAAGGATTTTTTTTTCCCCCCACTGCTTCCTGGTACGACTTTTTGCTGCAGCAGTAACCATGTTAAAAAAGTACAACAAGGAAATAAAGCTCTTAGGAGCCATGTTCTCACATACCAGTGCCTGCAAAAGCTTGTGCAAGTGGCTTGCAGAGTTTGGATTTTTACTAAAATACATCTTTCTGTACTTGCAGAGATAAAGAACAGGGTTCTAATACCGATGCTGAGTCCTTGGACATGGTCCACCTCTTAGAATAGGGGTGTTTCAGGCTTGCCAGCACTGATAAACTGGTGATTAAAATACTTTATTGTTACAGATGCAGATTGTAAAGCGAGGTGATCCAACAGGATCAGGACTATGGATTCACAGTCCTTCCTTGTAACCCTCCAGAAGCAGTGTGTGTGTCCCTAAAGTGTGTGTGTGTGTCCCTAAAGTGTGTGTGTCACTGGTCTGTCACTACCAGCCTGCAGCCTGGCATAAAGAGGGAAGCAGCAGCAGCAGCACTGCTGTTCAGCGTGGCTGCTCAGCAAAAGAAAGCTCGTGAGGGCAGTGGTTACATGGCCTTTCTTGCAGGGCTTTTGCTTGTCCAAATTATTTCAATCACTTCAGGTTAATTTACTTTTCAGCCTCAGCTAACAAGACTGCAGTTGGCCAGTATTGATTCTTACTTAAAAGTATTAATGCCCTCAGTCTTTTGAATTAAATGTTTTCAGCTGTAAGTAGCTGCTGTTGGTGAGAATCTACAGTTCAGCCAGTGGTTAAATTCTGAATTCTTTTCCTGCTCAGCCATCCTTTTCCAAAGCTATTTTTCATTTGTCAGTGTTGTTTGGAGGATATTATTACAGGTAGCTCATTTCCAAGTGGCCAGGGAGTTGGCTGCCCAATCAACACTTAACCTGTGAATTAATTGCCAGACTGTGCTGTTTGCAGGAGTTTGTACCTTCAGGGATGTGCTTTCCCCTGCAGTGCTCCCGTGTAGTGTCACCTCATTAGCTACAGCTATAAACAGAGCTCCTGAAAGGAGCCGTGTTGTGTGACATCCAGAACTCTGACAGAGCAAAATACATGGCTTTTTGGAGGGTTTTATTATTCTGGATCAATGGAAGATCTATTTGTGGGAGTGATCCGTCTCCTCCTTGCAAGCAGCACAACGGAGGACTCGCTGGTGTGAGGGTAGCCACAAGCACTTGGCTGGGGGAAGCAGCTCTTGTTAAACCAACTGATGGAAAACACATTTTGGTTCTGCCTCAAACAGCATTTCAGATTTGTTTCTATTCCTGGTGTAGATGGGAAAGTGTTTGGGGAAAATAGGCTCTCACTTGGTGGGCTTTGTTGACTGTGGAAACACCTGGGGCTAGAACTGAAACTGAGCTTTAGGCATTCTGCTAAAGTAGCTGATGCCTCCTGTGCTGCTCTTGTCACCTGTTAATGCAGTCTCATGTAAGAGGTCTCTGTTCTTTCTGCATGTCATGAAAGGAGCAGATTTCCTGCTTTTCTAAATTCCCAACCAACAAGATAAAATTTAACTTAGAAAATTTTAGGCATCGCTTGGGTGGGTTTTGGGGGTGTGGGTCTGTGTTTGAAATGCAGCAGCTTTTGGGTGCATTTACTATAATTGGACCTACTCTTAATCTGGTGAAATTGGAATCCTAATGACTGATTTTGGATATGCAGACAGTATGTGTACCAAATTATATCTAATTTTATGCAGCAATAAAGCACACCATGTTCTTTCTAAAGCCCTGATTGGCTTGTTTTATCACATTGCCTAAAATGGTATTTTCAGTGGGCAGTTCCTACACTGTTTTTAGGGGAGACTTCAGGGGATTTCATTTTTTTCCTGTATCTGAAGAGATGCATGTGTTTGGACTACAAACTGTGTGATGCCGCTGCCTGCTTCATTCTAGTTGTCCATTTTTGGTTGGCACAGCAACTCGTAAGAACCCTTTTTAAACAACTGTTTCAGAGTCCTTTAATAGCAATGTACTGAAGATGAAAGAGCACTGCGTGGGGGTGGCTGCATCCATCTGGAAATAGGAGACTTGGTTTGAGCTCGGTTGTAGATCCTGTGTTCTAAAATACTAGAATGTATTTACAGTAAGGCAAGACTTAAACTCTGCTACCACTTGTTTTCTGCAACTCTGTGTAATTGGACATAATAGGCAGCAAGATGCTCTATAATGGAAAGTTACAAGCAGTTGGTGTCTCAAAATAGCTCTTAATTCTTAAGTAGAAGTAACTTCCTTGCTGCATGTAACTTGAAAAACTGGTGGGTGGAGGAAAAGCTGGTCCTTGTCTTACAGACATGCAACTGAAAGAAGAAAATGAGGGGGAGAGAACAGACTCTGCTGTATTTTTGGTGCAATTACAGCATCAGAATTGTCATGACAATCAAAACTCTTTTTCTCTTCGTAATCTTTAAACCCTGTACTTCATTTTAAGGTCACGCTAAGATGCGTTGTTGAATTCACTATTTTGCGTTCCCTTCTATGGCTGTGGTTTTATCTTCGGGAAGAGACTTGCAAAACAGCTCTGGAGTTATTCCAAATCTCCTTCCTTAAGGGTGCCTGGGACTGCAGAGCCAGAGAGCATCCCAAGCAGCGCTGCGTCCGCATGGACAGTCACACTCTCAGCATGTGGGGCTTTAACCTCAGGCCATCGAGCTATTTTTGGTGATGAGAAGTTACAAATGAATGACCCAATGCTTGGCATACTTCAGATCTGCATGAGACACGTTCTGCTTGGAATGTTTCCTTTCTGAGAGTCAGCACCAAATACAGATGAGTAGTATTTCTTTTGCAGATGGCCTCATGGACATCTGCCACACAGGAAATTTCGCTTATGGGTTACTTCTGACAATCTTGCCATCATTTCATCAGCAGTATTAGCAGTTGTAAAGAGGATATTATCCAAGCCAGTAACTTTTATGGCCATATTAAAGCAGCATAAAATTAATTACCTTGATGCCGCAGCCTAAACCTGCTTTTTGAACTCTGCAAGTGCACTTTCATATTCTAAAATCTGCCCTGGTGCAGTCAGGGAGATGGATGTAAGTAAACGAGATGCTGGAGCCTATTGTTTTGTAATTTGTCACCTGCAGTTCACCGAGTCCCCTTCTTAATTCTCTCGAGCAAAGCTGCTGTATGTGGACTTGCTGACGAAATAATTGTACCGAGGAATGTGACAAATCCAGCCTTAATAAATAGCAGAGTAGTGATTCATCAGGTGCTGAGGAACAGCCACTGGATGTGTGAGACTTGAGGAGGAAGCATCTTACTGAGCAGGCTACTCTTGTGTTGGAGCTGTACTTTTAAAACACTCCTTGGGTGGAGGGATGACTTTGAGCTAAGAGATGACTTGCTCTGTACACCCTTCCTTCCTGCTGCTCTGTTTAAGCCCTGTGCTTTGGGTCTCAAGTGACAGAATATGCCATTGAAACCCTGAGCATGAAGTGTTTCAGCATGGCAAGAAGTGGAGTTATGCATTCCAAATGGGTATTTAACTTTCTGCTGTATGATGTGTTCCCATAAATTGCCAGAGTAGGACAAAGTAGGTTAGTTGTGGAGCCTGGAGCAAGCAGTGCTGCTTTTTTCTGCTATCTTTAGATCTGAAACTTCCCAGTGCTTTGGGCAGAAATAACCCAAGCGAGACTCTTAGAATCACCTCTTGCTCAAATCTCTAATTCAGAAGATTTTACCCTGCCATTTGTTTGCCTTGCAAAGCATTTCCACATTTTAGTTACACTGAAGTTATAATTTACCATTTTCAAGCCGGCTATAAAAGCTAATTTTAATGTTAGGGAAGGGGATCCAAGCCCTACTTCTGTAGGAAAGCACGCTGCCTTTCAAACCTTCGTGTCGGCTGCCTGATCAGGTGTTGTTCTCTGGACTTAAGTCAAACTCTTGTCCTTAGATATTGTCTCAGCCTGCAGGACATGGGAGTATCTGTAACAGAGCAAAATTTTTTCCCCCCTAGTCCTGTAATTAAAACAGAGCCTCTGCTAAATGTAAGCTTTTTGGTTTTTTGCAATTTAATATTATTTTTTCTTGTTCTGGAACAGATCTAGTCCTTAAATAATAACCTCAGATGCAGCTTGATCTCTTCAGGAGCTTGTTCACCAAGTGATTTGCCTCAGACAGCTCTATGTATTTAGAAAAAAAATGGTCTTCCACATTGAATTAAAGTTTCATCATGCTTTGCTGTCCCACTGCATTTTTAATTCTTTATTTGGTCAGTGTGGCCATAAGTAGCTACTTCCTTTTTTAAAGATTTCTTCCCCTGCTCAACTTTACTGTTTGACATAGCAACAAGTAAATAACTTCTCAGTAGCAAAACTCATTGAAGTTTCTGTTTAGCCTATCAGCTGTGGACTAAATTAGTGAAACACTATGATGGCTAATGTGCTACTGTGTAATTAGTTAATTGTTAAGTAACTAACTTAAATTAGTAAGTTACTTGTTAAATACCGTGTGGTTGTCTCATGGAACAGCAAGGTTACAAAAATTGCTGTCACAGAGGGGTTGCAGGAGTTTTTCCTGCTGGAATGAGTCTCTCTGGGCTAGAAATCTGTTCTTGTTGACAAGAGGTGGCAATGCTGAACTTTAGATCAAAAAGAATTCTGCTAGTTTTCCGTTTCTAAAGTAAAGGGAAGTGTCAGCATTAAAATAGTTTGTTTAGTGTTCTCCTGCCTTCTTCCTCTTTGACCACCCCTGCTCCTGAATAAAAGCAAATTCCTTTTCTCCACCTTCTAATGCTCAGGTTTTTTTCTTTCTCCATCCACAGTCAGTGGAAATGAAAGTAGTTTTTTTTCCTTACCATACAAAGTTCATCAACAGGCTGAGCCTATACTCTGATAAATTAATGATTAAATTTGGAAAGTAACCTGACAGCAATAATCATCTTGGTATTAACTAAATTTTGCCATGGCATGCAGGACAGTGGGCAGCACTTTGCATGTACTGCTATCCACAGCCTCTTGCATTGCTTCTCATGGGACTTTTTGTTTGTTGTGAACAGATACAGAAAAATTAGAGTGTAGATCCTCAAAGGAGCTTTTTAGACTGCCATGTTCTCCAAGAAGTAGTTATTTGGTAATTTTGGATAAGCGAAATGTGCTCCTGCCTCTTATCTCTTCATATCCTGTGGAATATCCTCCTTCCATTTTGCCTTTTAAATATACACAGCTGGTCCTGCTCTTCTCCCTGTACCCTGAAATCTGGCTGTGTGGTAGAGTTGCTCTCTCTAATTGTGAATGGCTGTCACTGAAGGGATTAGAGGGGCAGATGGGTGGGTGTAGCCACATGAGGGTGGCTTCCAGCTTCCCTTTAGAGTTCAGAGCCTGGTGCTAAAAACACCAAGCTCATGGGTTTTGATCCTGGACTCGATGGTCCTTGTGGATCCCTTCCAACTCAGAATATTCAGTGATTCTGTGATTTTAGGAACAGAATCGAGCCGAAATGAAGAGACTCAGGTAGCTCCCTGCTGCCAGACCCAGGGAGTGGCAGATCAGCCTCAGCTGATGCTTTAGGGTGCTCCTGAGGAGTTTCCTGACTGGCGCTCAGCCGTGACTCAAAGAGCTGAGTCAGCAGGAAGCTGCAGTAGTAAATTCAGTCTGGAGCCATGGAACACGGAATTCCAGGCTGACTCAGTGCAGCAGCTGTTGCTGCTGCCTCGGGAGGAGGCACTGAAGGAGGCTGCTGTCCTGGCCATGACTAATGCTGGCTCAGGCTGGCCCCATCTGTCCCAGCAGCCTCCGAAAGCTCTGCCCAGCTGGAGAGGCAGGAGCTCAGGTAGCCTGAACTGACAGAGTCAGAGCCATCTCCCTCTGCTGACTTTCCCATGCCACAAAAAGGAAGTAGAACCTGGGCTTTGCAATCCTGGTGAAAAAGTGACTGGAGAAGGCCAGGTATTTTCCAGACTACCTCTATAAAAATAAACCTGCAAGGGAAAGTTTCTGTTTTAAGGGCTGGTGAACATGATGTGTGTAGTCCTAAAGCTGAGGGGTTTGATTCATTACATAAGTATGCATTTTAGATTAGCAGGGCTGTTAGAATTTAAACTGCATGTACCAGCAAGACTTCAATTTTAACTGAGTTTTAAGGTGGTGAACAGAGCAGTTTATTATCTTAGAAATTCATACGGGTTAGAGTGGACCTTAAAGATCATCTCATTCCACTCCCCTGCCAGGAGCAGGGTCACGCTCCCAGCCCCATCCAACCTGCTGCTTCAAAACTTTGAAGTGACTAGAATAGGCAGTCTGTTTTCCTAGGAAGTGGGGAATGACAGCAGCAAAGCTTGTTTTTAACTTCTGCAAAGGTCAAAAACTGATGAAGCTGATTCAGAAGTGTGTTAAGAAACGGCAGCTGAATAAAACTGTTTAAAAATAGTTGGGCTCTTCAAGCATCAATTCCAGTTACATTGCTTAATAGATCTCACAGCTTAGAACTTAACACAAGCACTGTTTTAAATTGAATTAGTTTTTAATTCCTCCTACTCCTCCACTAAGCCTAGGCTTAGTACTTCACATTGAAATTCCTTTTCCTGAACTCCTGGTTGTTACATCGGCTCTTAGGAGTTGTCAGCTGTGCACATCACCTTAAACTGTAACCTGCTGGTAGAGCTGGTCATGTTCTCATCTCTTCTGCCAAGAGCAATCACAGACTGCGGCTGTGAACAAACTGCAATTTGTGCTCTTGGTCAATCAAGGAGTAACAGAGCACTAGTTTTTAATACTAAACTATGTAGCATCAACAAGAGACTTGTCTAATGTCTAAACATATTGTTTTTCTGTACATGGCCTGGCTCAAATGGAGTGCTTTAGGAAGCAACAGCAGCCTGATAATGTCTTTCCTTCTTAATGTCTGTTCAGGTACAGTTGCTGGCCTATACTTTTTTGAAATAAGAGCTAAGAGACAGTAAAATGGAAAATTTATTAGTGCAAGTTGGTCAGTCGGTTTCTTCCAACAAGTACATAACAGCATCCCATGCTTAATGCATTATAAACAAACCTGGTCTAAGATAAGAAAAGTTGGACTTGTTTTGGAGTAACAATGTGTTACATATTGTCATCGTCTGACTCATCTTCCTCTTTCAAAGATTCCTGTTTAAAAAAAGAAAGTGTAATTAAAGAATAGTCTAACAGTTGTTTTATACTTCAGGCTACAGTAAACAAATTTTGCTGCAGCTTCACAACCCTCTCACCGTGTCCAAACCCTTGCAGTCAGCAGGACAGTTCCCATCAATACATTTACTTTTGAAGGAGAAAGACACCACGTGTGGCAGCCTCTGAATTAACAGTTTCTGAGAGCAAGAACTCTCCCTGGGTTACACTGTAGCCTTCCCTGCTGTCCCTTCCCAGTAACACCAGCTAACACTGAAGGGATGTGTGTTGGAATGATACATTTTCCAGGCAACTCATCAGTTTGTCAAGTGAAGCACTGAGACAACACCGAAGTCAGAACTTACCTTGGCATATTTTTCTGCTTCTTCTCTGATGTCTTTGGGAACAATTTCATGTTTTCCATTGGTTACTGCCAATAAAAAGAGTATGTCTTAATTACAATTCACACAAGGACCCTGACATACAGAGTGAATTTAAGAAACAATGTTTGACTTTAGTTACAAAAAGTTATCAATTTTCTGGAGTGTTATAGAAATGACAGAAATGCATTACTTTCTCCAACCCAGCTGAGTTCCAGCTCAAAAGCTTTATCCTTTACTTCATCGTGAACTATGTAGATTCTGAAAAGAACAGAGAAAGGACAGATTAGAACAGACTGACCAACAGGCTAAATATACTTTGTTCCTGTCACAGATTTCTTCTGTTGAAGTACTCTTATGATTAATAGAAGCTCTCCCTGTGCCTTTTCCCCACCAAACACTGTCAGAGAATTTTCCAGGATTAACTGCTAGTCTAACAACACTTTAAATCATTACAGCCAAGATGCAGGTTGAGATGTTCAAGTTGCCCTAACTGGAACAAACGTTAAGATTAGATACTGCAGAAGCCAGGCTGCATCATCACTGCTTCTGCTAGATCAGTTAAAATACAGCTTGGAGTGTCCTGCATTTCCCCTGTAAACCTTACTTCAGGTTACACTTAACACTAAATCCCAACACCACAGTGTCTTGTGTCTCATTAGAAGTCTGCACGTAAGATTTCCAATGTGGTGCTGATGGCAAACGTGGAAATGGGAATTTAAATTCCAAGTGGTATCACAGCATGCACCAGACCAGTAAAACCACTGCTTAGGCTGTGGGATAGAAATGTTACACTGCAGTAACAAAACTGATTTGATTCATCCTGTGGCAGAACACGTAAACAAACTGGAACAATCCTGAGCTGAGACACTCAAAACAGCAGAACTCACAATAACCTGTGGCTTCACTGTTTGAGAAGCCTGTATTTTGTATTTCTTACTTTGCTTCAGAAAGCACTAATCAGTCAGAAGTGGACAAATACCAGCTATTCCTACCCAACATGGAAACCTTGGAGGAGGGCAGGATACCTTCAGCACCACACTAAGTAGTTCCAGTGGAAGTATTGTGACACAAATATAAAGACTGAAGTGAACACTGGTGCCCAGGGAAACAGCCCTCTATGCTCACAGACCCTCCTGTCTCTGTTAGCTGTGATCATCTATAGGCCCTTTTTATGTTTCTTACCTTCAGCTGGTTACAAGCCTTTTGCAACAAAGTGTACCTTTACAAGCTCCTGAAGAAATCACTGCTCTGGACTGTGCCTAGTATTTTAGGTTTAAAAGTTATTCAAATCTTTGCTATCTTGCTAAATGATACTAAGGAGCTGAATTTGAGCTGAAAAACAGAACCCTGTCTAGAGCTGCTGCTGAGTTTGAGCTGAAGCAGAACTAGAACAGAAGTATTTTCATTATTAGAAATTATTTTTAAATGTCTAATAACACAGCTATGCTGTATATATTCCTTTAAAGAAGTTCTACTTTGCTTCTTTCCCAAGCACTGGAGTCTTTTTTCTTAAGCTGGGTCCAGGACCTCAGCATCATTTGTGGGCAGCTTCTCTCTGAAGCATCAGGTCACTGTTCAAACAACTCTTACTTCAGAAGCAGGACACCAAGGAGTTTCCCCTCATCTGTCACCTGGTCTAAGTGTTTTAAAACCAGGGCTTAGAGTCAGACAATTTAACACACGATACCCAATTGAAAAGGAACAGCCTGAGTTTGAAACCAAAGCAAGCTCACCAGTCTGGATTTTTGTCGAGTTGAAAAAACGAGTTGGAGACTTACATTTTTGCAACTTCTTTAACAACATCACGGCAGGTCATTTCCTTCATCTGTAGGCAAAAGACACACAGATAAAAGATTTCTATAAGGAGAATATAAATCTTCCACAAGGCCAGAAGAGGAGAGGCAGTGCACGTGCCTAATGAGCTTCACGTTCACTAGTCAAAGTAACAGAAAGACCAGAACCACATTTCTTCTCTACAATGCATCTTCCAGCCTGCTCTATGCAAGTCATTCTTCCAGGGAAAAATATTACAGCTGAAAGATTCTATGGAAAAAATACTACTTGGAAATTCCCCTGTTTAAAGCACTCATCAGCTGAAATCTTAGAAGCTACACGGGTGATGCTGGCATCCTAAAAGCCTGACTTGTTCCTAGGTGCTTTGTGCTCAACTGATAGAAAATAACCACATGGGAGAGACACTGTATTTTCACATGTAATATTTGTATTCCTTCTAGGCAGCACAGTAATACTTTTGGTCTTACCAACATTTTATGCAAGCAATTTTGGGTTTTAAGTAATGCCCCAAGAGGAGAATATAGTTTAACAACCAACTGCCTGCCTGAGCAAGGCATCAGCACTCATTTCATATTTTCTCAGTTATATCACAGTCTTTCGGCAGCTCCACAGTTAATCAGAACAAAGTCTGGTGCAAATTTCCATGACATCATAAACTTGTGTTTTACAGGTCAGCTTTTCTGGCCTATGAAGCAGGAATATATTCTTCTATATTTCATTAATGCAATTTACCATCTCTTCCAATTCCCAAAATGTTTTCAAAGCCTTAGCATGGAAGGTAGTTGTGAGGCACTGGTAAATGGATTAAGATGACAAGAGTTCATGTGGAGGGTCACAGCCCCTTCTGGGGTGAAGCAACGGGCCAGAGAAGAAATGCCTGTGCCTGGTTAGACAGATGTGCCATCACAGTCCCAGCTGGAGAAGGTCCCCAAACAGAGACCCATTGCCTTTGTGACACTCAGTCCAGAACACAAATGTCACTTGTGTCACACAGACATTTAAATGATGATGTGTATTCATGCATATAAAGTCAGCAGTCAAACAGGAAACCCTAAAGTTCCACTACTGCCGTGCATATTTACAAGAGAGAAAACGGAAGTCAATTTAACTTCTGCCTTTATCCTTATCCCATCCCAGGTATGTTTGTTCTGCAGACAATGAAAGTAAACAATGTGAACAGCTTTATCCCACGAGTTAATCATGATTGTGTCCATATATCAAACAGTTGTAATAGTATCAGAGCTGCAGGAGATCAAGAGATTAAAGCAGTCTCCACACAACTACAAGTTTTCCCACAGCTGAGTTTACAGACATAAAGTGCAAGAGGTGTGATCAGTGCAGGGTTTTCTTCTTGCACCCTCAGCTACACGAGAGTTTCACACAGTGTCTCCTCCCCAGACACAGGACCTACTCTGCAGTAGAGTTTCACACAGTGTCTCCTCCCCAGACACAGGACCTACTCTGCAGTAGAGTTTCACACACTGTCTCCTCCCCTGAGGCAGGTTTTAAGTCCTGACTCCCTGCCTGCCTCTTCCTTTCCACCTGGAATCATCTCTTCCAACAAACAAATCTCAGCTTACAGGCTCCCGTAGGCTCACCCCACAAAACCTTTTGTACTTCTGTTTTTTTCCCATCTTAGCTTTGACAAATTCATCCTGTTAAAATTAGCTGTGACCTGGAAACCTGCCCAGTGCTCAGTGAACAAAAGGCATTGGCATGTGGGGCTGGACTCACCCCACACAGCTGTGACAGGCTCACACACAGCACTGGGGACACTGCAAACAAGCCCCTGAATAAGCACCTGCAGCTGGGCCCTGTGCCACACCTCTGTCCCATGTACTGTGCTCTACAGGCTCGACTGAATTTGCATTATTAACTGCCAAAGGTTTTGAAAATCCCAGCACTGCACAGAAAATTAATTATTGGGAGTAGATTGTGTGTAACCCAACACAGCACTGTCTTCTGCCACTGTGCACCCGTGGACATTGAAATTATGATTTCACAGATGCCACAATTCCAGAATAAAGATCAAATGATCGTGTAGGCTTCTTACCTTTAATTTGGTATTTAAGCATCTGAAGCAGATTCAAAACTGAGTGAATCGAGTCTAGAACATTCTAATTTTTCCTGTAACTTTTCAGTCATGGTGCTACAGCACCATAAATAAACTATTCTTAAAAATATGACAATCATATGAACTCTGAACCTTTCCATGAACAGCTGTGACATCCCTCTGCAGACCAAAATAAGATGCTAACAGAGTATCACATAAAAATTACATGAGACAGACCAGGAGAAGGATTTGGTTCCATGTTGTCTCCAACTCCCAAGGGTGTCAGATACCAAAACACATGAGGAAGGTGGAAATCTTTCAGGACACTTCAATACCTTTGGTTGTCTTCTCTCCACAGACCAGTTTGTCCTTAACAAGAGCAGCCTTTCTGAACTCATTAAATAAAAGAATCATCCAAAACCTTCGGGAAATATCAGATCCAGCACCCTGCACAATGCTGCCCTATGGTTTTCATTCAGAATGAAAAACATATTTATACTTTTATATTCACTCACTCACTTGGCTCACTGGCAAATGTACCAAGGAAATATTTCACCCGCTTCTCCTGCATTTTATGTATTTTAGGCACCCAAAAGGTAACATAATAAACCAGGAATATTTATCTTGAGACAGCACAACACTGTGACACCATACCTGAAGCTTTTCTATCTCTGTTTTTGCAGCCTGTCTGGCTTTACCAATGGCACACCCCCAATAACCCTAAAAAAAGAGAAACAAACAATATGCAATGTGCAAATTGAATTAAATACTAGACCCTCTACACCTCTTACTGTCACTCAGCATATGACAACCCCACCCTACTCAGTGAGAGGCCAGAAAATCTTGGTATTGTTCTCTCTTGGGGCACATCCCCAAATGGTTGAATAGAGCCCAATTACTACATCGAGTACCACCACTGTTGATAGAAAAGTGCTCAGTAATTCCTGGACAGAAACTTATCAGCTCAAAATGCTGTAATAGATTTTTTAAATTGCTATTACAGTAAATGGAAGAATAGACTAGACTTAGTTTGAAGAGAGAAGTTCTACAGGAGCTACAGAAGTTCTACAGGATCCAAACAAACCCCAAACTAAACTCACCTACTGTGCAAATGTATTTGAAGTGTAAGCACAGAAAAATTAAGCATTTCTCTTTCTCTCAACAGCCATGGTACTGGATGTACTGCCAGAAAATTTTAACAAATCCAACAGTGTGAGTGTGCATCGACCTGTGTGTAACACACAGCTGAACACGCAGCACTAACAACAATTAACAACAATTCTAATTTGATTTGGTTTGCTCTTGGCAGGCCAGAGGAACAGCCCTCTCTTACCTGAAGTATTTAGTGAAGGGGGTATCACTACAATTCTTGCCTTTTTGGGGAAGTGCACGGGAGTTTTCACTGGACATAGCCAGGTGGAATGAGCTCCCAAATTCCTGAGAGACAAGCTTTAAACTCATTTCTCAGACTGTACTTCTAAGAAATGCACAACACTTGTTTAACAAGGACGTGTAAACAAGCAGCAGTGATTCACCAGAGATCTTCCCAGGCAGAAGGAGAAAACAACAGCAGCTCCTCTGGACCAACACTTGCTGTTTTCCCAACTAGGAACTTTCAGAAGGGGAATTCATGCTAAGATGGAAATATTTTTGACACACTCACGTATGAAACTCCTGATGGATCGATCATGTACAGTTGTGCACCATCATCACTATCATAGGACCCCAACATGAAACTGGAGGAGAAAAGAGAAATTAAAAACTAAAAACTGTCCTTCTACTAACACACACAGACCTACAGAGACTACACCAGCTCAGATTTCCTACACCCTTCCTGGAGCAAAACTCCTCCTGTCCTGCTACACTCTATTGAGCAATCTGCCTCAAAACAGCACCTGCACGTTGCCAGACACATTTTACTGATCAGTAACTTGGCAGCAGATCTCTGTTTATCAGTCCCTTTGTACTAAAGTCACACAGGAGTCGTAACCTGCTCTTTAGGTGTCAGGGCAAGCAGGACGATTGCAGAGGGAAGTTCTGCTTTCACCACCATCACAGACTTAAGGGCACAAACCTTTAAAAACAAGGCACAAATTGACCAGCTCTGTAGAAGCCTAGCAGAGCCTTATAGGAATCTGAATTCTTCACCTGAGGTTTTAGGCACGCACGAAAAGAAAGGGGAAGGGAATCTTTAGGAGATGAACTGTGGGTTACTAATTCCAAGTTTCAAAAAAGAACTCAAGACAACCGAAATAGTTCCAGCAACTGTGACCCAAAAGATATTTACAAATGGCATGTGTCTATGTGAGACTCACCTGCAGCCAAAAGGCCTGACAGCGCTGTACAGGGTGTAGGCATGCACGTACATGGCCACTCTGTCTGCAAGATGCTGCGTGGAAAAAGGAAAAATAAAACACTGGAAACCCTTATTTACAGAAATAAGGAATAAAATTTAATTTTCGTGTCAAGAATAAAAGCCAAACCCCCTGAGAACTGCACAGATTTCTTACCTTCAGGGGGATGTCATAGCCATAGTTAGACCTAAAGTTGGAAGCCTCTTCCCGGGCGATGTCTGCCAAGGAGCGGGCGTCTGCCAGGAGCCCCGCCACTGCCTGCAAGGAGAGCGCGTCAGCAGCACGGCCACACCTGGCAGCAGCTCCTGATACTCACTGCCAGGGAGGAGTTCAGACTGCCCACCTGCCACCCACCTCAAAACACGGCAATGGGACTGTATTTTAATAGAGTTTTTCTCTAGGAAAATCAATAACCAAAATTATCTTCGTGTTAATTATCATCTCATCATTTATCACGACTGCACCAACCCAAACCATGCTTCGTATCAGGTGTATTCGCCAGGTTTCAGGCATTTCTCTCACACAGCAACCCCTCCTTGACACCATTCTGACATCACCAGTGTGGACAGGCCAGCCCTCCACACACCAATCTTACAGGAATTCAGGTGCTTCCCACATTATTGAGAAGCAAATCTCGGATGCAGCACGTTGTCCCTTAACACACCTTATTTGGTAACTGTGTAAAAAAGTACCATTTTAACACCTGTGTTTATGTTTACATGCAAGTTTGAACAACTGGAAAAGCATTTCAAAAAATGTAAAACTGCCTCAATCTTCTATTTGAAGTTTGGATTTTACTTGTGTATGTTTTTGTGCAAAGAATAAATTACAGAAAGCAGTAAAAAACCCACTGGCATTTCTGACTTTGTACACAGACACATTAACATTACTTTCTTAATCTAGTTATTTTTGATTCTCTGATTCATAAATTTGTCCTTTTGAGGGGGGTCCCCTTACAATTTATGCAAGCCTAGAAGGAAACGGCACCTTACCATCCCAACGTGTCGGTCGACATTGAAGAGGCGTTTATTGGACCCCTCTTCGTAAAGCTTGGACAGGACTAATTTTTCTACTCCAAAGACAACACCATCTTTGCATCTTATCCCAATTGCTGTACTGGAAGACAAGAAAAATGTCAGTTTCTCACACACAGTGTGAAATACGTGACACAGAATTGCCTAGATGGAAGAAACAGTGACATGATTTCCCCCAAAAATAGGTTTGTCACAACCCCAGCACTGAAGACAACAAGGGGGTGGAACTAAATGGTCTTTAAGGTCCCTTCCAACCCAAAAACCATCCTGGGATTCTGTGATTCTAACCCTTACCTGGAGCCTGTGGCTACGAGCTGACCCCTGGGTGACCCGGTCTGTGCCCTGCCAATCCATCCTGCTGCCCCTAAAGCCCAGCTGGGATTTTCCCTTCCCAACATTCCTTCACACACTCCAGGGAAGGGGGACACTCCCAGAGCAGCTGATGCAGCTTCAGCAGCACTTGGGTGTCCTCCCTGAGCTGAGGAATCCCTAGGAAGGTGATGCTTTTACAGGAAGGCCCTGAGCGTGTCAGTCCCTCAGCGCCTCAATCCACATCCCTGAAGTGGGCTTTTAGATCAGAACTCATTTTACCACCACAATTTCACCCACAACGCCCTCGTGTTTCTCTAGTCCAACAACGCTGCTTTAAAAGAGGCCAAAAGAGCAGACATTTGATGCAGATATTTGTATCTTACCTGCTATTCTCCACAGCTTTCATAGCATATTCCACTTGAAACACTCTGCCATCTGGAGAAAACGTGGACGCTGACAGGTCATACTGAAGAAGAAGACACAACACTCAGGATGAAAAACCCACATTATATCACAGTATTTTCAGATCAGGCCTAATTATTTAAAAAAAGCAAGACTATCACTGCCAGAGATGGTATGGAGCCCTTGCAGCAGGCTGACCCCTTACATGAGATCAGGAACAGAAGAAAACGGAGATTAAAGGCCAGGAGAGGCCATTTCATCAGTGCTGGATGTACCCACACTGCAACTCCTGTCAGTGCAGACACTGTGTGGATCTGAAATCACTGAGCATTGCACAACACTCAAAACCTACGGGAGCTTTTCTCTGCCTTTACATTTCACAGAATCACGGGACGGTTTGGGTTGGAAGGGACCCTAAGGACGATCCAGTCCCACCCCTGCCCTGGGCAGGGACACCTTCCCCTGTCCCAGGCTGCTCCAAGCCCCGTCCAACCTGGCCCTGGACACTGCCAGGGATGGGGCAGCCACAGCTTCTCCGGGCACCCTGTGCCAGGGCCTCCCCGCCCTCACCGGGGTGAATTCCTTCCCAATATCAAACCTGAATTTCCCCTCTTTCAATTCGTGCCCACATTACTCTTTGTCATATCACTACAGCTCCCGACCAAGAGTCCCTCCCCTGCTTCCCTGCAGGTCCCCACTTAATTTAAACTAATGGATCTCAGGAATACATTTGAAATGCACAGAAGTATATGATATAAAGGGGCATAATAAGTGTATTATCCCGGCTCCCGCCCCGCCCCGCCC
>VZTA01000637.1:83366-96931 GCA_013398855.1 Mohoua ochrocephala
CCCCTCACGCCGCACTCACCCCGGTGCCGATGGAGCTCATGGCGGCGCCGCTCCCAGCCCGTCCCGCGCCCACCGCCCAGCAACGCGCGCTCCCATTGGCCGCCGCGCCGCGCTCCCGGGATGACGTCACCAGGCATTACGTTAAGTCTCATGTAATGGACTCGTTGCCCAAGCGCCCGGCTAGCTCAGTCGGTAGAGCATGGGACTCTTAATCCCAGGGTCGTGGGTTCGAGCCCCACGTTGGGCGTTCAGCTTTTGGGCCTCCTGAGCGGCTCCGGGCGGGAAAACGCCGCCTCGGGAGGGGAAAAGTCCCTGTGCAGATACAGCCGGGGTAATCTTGGAAGGGATCGATAAACACCGTACGAGTGGGGAAATCGCTTTTTATGACTGATCTGGGTGCAGGAATGAAACGTGCGTTATAAAGGGGCAGCCGTGAGCAGCCGAGTGGTGACCGCTGAACAGGGGATCCCAGGAAATTTGGGGTTTTTTTATAAACGATCTGGATGCAGGACACAGATGGACGTCAATCGAGTAGGAGCTGTGGGTTCCCTCGCAGGTAGAGAGGAATTACAGAGAGACCCGGATAAACTGGAGAGCTGGGCAAGCACCTGCCATGGGAAATGTAACCAAACCAGTGGGATTCTCCACCTGGGATGGGGCAGCCCTGGTTAAACACACAAACTGTGGGAGGAGAGGCTGGAGAGCAGCCAGAGCAACCCCACGGGAAGGGATCGGGGGAGTTCAGAGTAGGAAAATATTCTTGGCTGTGAGGGTGGGGAGGCCCTGGCACAGGGTGCCCACAGAAGCTGTGGCTGCCCCTGGATCCCTGGCAGTGTTCCAGGCCAGGTTGGATGGGGCTTGGAGCAACCTGGGATAGTTGAAGGTTGGAGGGGAAGGATGGGATGTTCCTTAAGGTCCCTTCCAACCCAAACCATTCCAGGATTCTATGGTTGGGTTTGATCCATCAGTGGAACAGGCTCTCCAGGGAAGTGCTCACAGCCTGTCACAGTTCAAGGAGGGTCTGAACGATGCTCTCAGCCACAGGATTTACTTCACGTAGTCCTGCAAGGAGCAGGGAGGTGAAGTTGATTCATAGGGGTCCCTTCTGACTTGAGACAATCTCTGATTCCATGAAAAGGGAGATGAGGGAATGAGATAAAGCCGGTTCCCCCAGGGCCCAGCTCCTGCGGATGCAGCACAGACACAGGCAGACCACGAGGGGCTCGTGCACATTCCAAACTCCTCCTCCAGTCAGCAGGGCTCGGCTCATCTGGAGCTGTTTGCAATTGGCCAACACCAACCTGCTGGAACAGCACCCAGTCCAGAATCAGGAACCTCAGAGGAAAACCCTCCAGTTACTGCAGGGGTTTGTGTCTGCCACTGTCCTCCCTGATAAACCAGGTGAATTTGTCTGCTGGGAGGATGCACAGATCCCTGCAGCGCTAGGGAGGGAAGAACTACAGCAGTTGGGCTGGAAAACCCAACCCTTTCTACACCATTGCACATTTAGGGTGTGATCTCCGAGGGCTTTCCAGGGCAAGCCATTAAGAGTCCTTCTCACCCCTTCGATGAAGTAGGAATCCTGTTTCTGCCTTAACAGGTCCTGGCACTCTGCACTCCAACTCAGCAGTAACACGGGAGTTAGGAATTCTGTCCCTGCCGTGTGAAACAGCAGCTGCTGAGGCTGCTCCGCGATGCAGAAACCCCACAGGAGGAGCTCTCGGTGGGCAGAACGAGGATGAGGTGGCAGAACGAGGATGAGGTGGCAGAACGCGCCAGGAGAGGCCCCGAGGTGCGTGCGCACAGCGGCACGGAAATACCCCCGAAAAGGGAAGGGCTAAGAATATCCTGAATTTCCTCAGCTGCAGTCTGCTGCAGTTCAGGAAAATGACATCATTGCACCACCACCACCACCGGCTCCGTAGGAGTTTCATCTCCTGAATCCTTCCCACTGAAAAGGACACCAGCAATCCCTCCCAGCTCCACGGGACTCGTGCTGATGGCAAATTCCTCTCTCAGGAGAAAACCTTGGTAGGCTCTGGCTCAGTTCTTCCTGAGGTAAACTATAACTTGCACCCCAAATTACCCAAATTGTGGCTGAAAAGGAGCAGCACAGCTTGGGCTGCATGTTCTGTACACCCAAGGCTGGCTCTCTGCACCTGGCAATGAGACTGTGTCCCTTTATCCAGCCTGGAACAACACCAGGAGATGGTCCCTAAAACACCAACCTCATCCCACAGCTATAAAAACCTAACGCCATCTGTTAAGGTAAAGCACGTAGGAAACACAATGACAAAACCCTGCAGGAGTTGCTGAAGTGCTGTAGTACATTCCCTGTGCTCAGGTTCACCACAAGAGGATTTCTTTAAATATCTGTTTGACTTGCAGAGTCGTGCTTCAGGCACACAGCAGGTGGGCAGCAGGCGGCACAGGGAAATCTGTCACAAAAAGCACGTCTGTGCCAATGAAAGACTTCACCACCTCAAAAAATTTTATATTTATCTTCCCAAATTTGAGACAAAAATTGCTCCTCGGGGTTGGATTTAAACCTCAGCAACCAGCAGATACCAGCAGTCGTCATGTAGCCACTGAGTCAAGTTTGACCTCACACCTGTTTCTAATTAATTTATAATAATTTAAGATCTTACATTGCTGAAATCTTTCTTGGAGGAGACCTGTCAGGAGAGGTTTTAGCTCAGCACTATGTGAGAATTACAGGCAGAAGAGTTCTCTGCTAGAACCCTTAAAACAGGGGAAATAATGTTCCATTACCTTTGCTAAATAGCCCCAAACTATTTCCTCGCGTGTGCTTCAAGGGTGGAATATTTTAATACAGAATTTGACACAAAAAAATTCCCATAGATGTTTCCCTGTAGACTGCTGTTCATTCTTCTCAGCATGTTTAAAGTGAAAACATCTTAAACCAAATTCTCTCAGCAATGCCATTTACTATACAGATAAATAATAACAACTCAGTGGGGAACAGCTCGTGAGGGGACAGAATTTCTTCAAAACAAGACAAAAGAGCAGAGGAGTTGCCAGAGTTAAGTCTGTAAACTATAACTGGACAGGGTTTTAAATAGTGTTAGTGCCTACTCCCTGACAACACCCACACTGTTCATATTTAATGGTGTTACACACAAATTAATGAACAAAAAACAAACCCCAGTGCACGTGGATGTAGCTGAAACGGGGCAGAATCGTCGTGTGGATTCAGGTGCTCATTTCTCGGTGGAAAAAGCCCTTTTCATCAGCGGTGGGGGTGCTTTTCCAACATCAAACATCATTTCCAGAGGGGGGTTGTTGAGGCAGCACCAGTCAGGAATGCGGCCTGTCTGGCTGTAATATTCCTTGGACACAGAGCGGCTTCCGAGGATGTCCTGGAGTGCTCCAAAAATGGCTCCTGCATTATTGGCAAGGAAAGAAACACACATTAATTCGATGCAGAATTTCTCTTTCTACTTCTTCCCATCAAGAATCTCAACTGGGATTTTTTAGCTCTGCCCCTAAATTTAAAGGGATGGATGGATAGAGCTGCTTTCCTTTTCAGCATCACATTTAAGTCCCAAACTGCTTCCATTTATATCCCTGGAAAGTAACTGAAAACAAGGAATCATCTGCTCCCTGCTATCAGCAAACCTGGCCTGGTTGACCCACTTCTTACAACAAAGTTTTTATTTTAAGCACTTCAACCGAATCCCTTTGTGTTCAAGGCAATTTCTCCCCCCAAAAAAAGGTACCCCACAAATTCACACCAGCTGTGAGAAGATTCAGGCCAGGGAAGAAAAGCAGCACAGAACTTGGCGCACAGAAATTGTTCTGGTTTGCTAATCCTAAAAATAAAAGGTTTTATTCCCTACAAATCCCACTTGGAAGGTTGGTTTTTTTCCCACCTCTGCTTCCCAGTTGTTCCCATTCTTACCTCCCAGCCAGGCCACGCAGTTGGGTTTGGCAGGGGGAGTGTGGATCCTGAAGGTTTTAGTGGCAAGCGCTTCCTTGTACTTGGGTTTCTCCACCAGGTGTCTGATCTCAGCCATGAGCCTGTGCAGGAAGCCCGGGAGCATCGCGGTGCCCCCGATCACCACCAGGTTCTCTGCCAGCTGCTTCCTGGTGTCTATCGGGCACTGATGCAAACAGGGACACAAAAAACCCTCCCAATAAGTCAAGCTGCCTGAGCTTGAAGCCATTCAGAGGTCTCTTAGAAATTCAGTCCATTTCTATGCCCTCCAATTGCTGCTTTCTCATATTTAGCTGGGAAATAACCAAGGTAATGAGAGAAATGCACAGGAAATGCCTGGAGGTGCAGAGGTGAAGGCTCCAGGCACAGAACTTCTTAAACAATTTGTTTTCATAAAGAATTCTAATTGAAATGTTTGTCATATCAGCCAAGTCCATGGCTCTCCAATAAATTGCATCTCAGCAAACTTATTTAAATGGCATCAATAGCTACAGGGAGCCAACTTTAATTAACATGAATACACCACCACATAATGAAAATTTCCATTTATAGTGGTTTCCTAACGCATTTTTTTCCTAAATATAATAAGAAGTGAAGCATTTGTATACGCCAAGAAAAATTTCTGCAATGAATTTAATATACTGCCTGTAATAAAGATGTCCAAATTAATTTTATTCTAGCACAGGTAAACCAGCAGCCTGCAGGACTCAAAGTCTTGAGTCATTTATAACTGCAGGCTCTCTAAGGCTGGAGACATCCCCTAAACTGTTTCTGAGATAAAGATACCTGAACGAGTGAATCCAAGATCAAAGTGGCAACAGATGTCTCTTCATTATCCTGTTCAAACAGGATTTCCACCACGGAGTCTCTGTGGAACAGACAGGAAGTGAGAGTTAACGAGCAGCAGAACCACGCTCTGAGCTGAACTCGGGCACAGCAGAGCTGGAGGGACCTCCAGCCTTCCTGCTGCCAACACTTTGTCACTCCTGTCACACAGCCCATGCACCCAACAGTGCCAGCAAGGAGGGGACAATCATGGAATCCTTGGAAAAGACCTTTAAGGTCATCATTCGGCCCTCAAGCCAGCACCACCCCCTTGTTCACCACTAAACCACGTCCCCAGGTGCCACATCCACACGTGTTTTGAACACCTCCAGGTATGGTGACTCCACCACTTCCCTGGGCAGCCTGTGCCAGTGCTGGACAACCCTTTCAGTTAAGATTTTTTCCCTAATAACCAATCTCAACCAGTCCTGGCACAACTTGAGGCCATTTCCCCTTGTCCTGTCCCTTGTTCCCTGGGAGCAGAGCCTGACCCCCACCTGGCTGCTCCCTCCTGTCAGGGAGTTGCAGAGAGTGAGAAGGTCCCCCTGAGACTCTTTTTCTCCAGGATAAAATGCCCTGCTCCCATCACTAAACCTGTCCCATTATCAGGCATTGACACTCATTTCCCCCATCCCTCCAATCTCTTTGCTCTCATCTCCCTCTTGGGGCTCTGGAGAAGCCACCCCCTCCCATGATGGGCTTGCACTGTGCCCAGCACACAGCTTTCATCTTAGAGGCATTAAAAGCATATGCAAGTGTTTAATTAAAATCCAATCTTATGAAAATTTATGTGCTTTTAAGAGTTGAAATACATCCTTGTAATGATAAATACTCTGCCATGACATTTCTCACCTGATGGGGCCCACTACATGGAGAATCTTTTCTCCATCCAAAGGATAGTCCACATCTGGAGGCGGTGAGGGACGCTGGAAATAAAACCAGACTTGTATTATTATTTTAGAGCCCAAAAAGGCTGCAGCCACCTCAAAGGAAGAGCAGGAGAAGCTTCATCCTCCACCCACCTCAGCACTGCCATCAATGTTGAACTTGGCTGCCTGGATTTTCAGCCCCCGTTGGAGATCGCTCACAAAGCAAGTGCGCACTGTGCAGAGGGAAAGAGAGGGGCACAAGTGAGGCCTGGGTGGATCCTTTCATCACCACTAAAAACAGCCATTTCTCTTAATTTAGAGAAGGACACACACTTCAGGCCCTTGCTGGTCCAAGACCAGCATTTATTCATCAAATAAATGCAAAGAGAAGCAGTCTCTACACTCCAGCAGAGTTCAGGCGCAGTCCAGACCGTGAGTTAAATGAAGCTGACACTAAAATTAGGTTGGAAATGCTGCCTGTCCTTTCTCGGACAAACCACACAGCATCTGAAGCCAGAGGGATGTTCCCAATGGTGCCTCGAGGTGCCAGGGGTTGTATCCTGCCTTCACTGCAGGTCTTGCACCACGGCTTCAAATGAGGCATTGCTCACTTTCCAAACAAGCCCCAACCATGCAATATTCTCCTTAGTGCAACTCTTCAACACCCCAAGAATTCCAGAGGGTTTTTCTGCTTCCAGACAATGCTGACAGAGCACAGCCTCCTTTGTATCCCAGCTGCTGCTGCTGTTATACACTTATTTATTTGTATCTGGCACAGGGGAGCATCTTCCCCTAAACTGCTGTCACAGAGAAACAACCCTTCAACACACAGACAATCATTTCACCCCTGGCCTGTTAGCTCTGGTTCCAAAAGACTGCATAAAAACCACAACTGGTCAGAAAATGTTGGCAAATCCAGGAATTAGAAAAGCAACTTCCATTTGAAAAAGCACCAGCTGCATTTATTTTGCATTTGACTGAAGGATTTCTTCCTAATTTGCCCCAAGGGGTACATACCAGTCACTGTTTTCTAGGAAAACACCTATTTTTCTACCTGTTGCACATGAAACAATTACATAGGAATTCATCCAAGCTCTGCCCAAAGAAAGGCTCTATTTTTTCTGGTGTAAATGTAGTTCTTGTCTCCTCTTGCCTGCCTGATTAACACATAAAAATGTCTTTTATACATTTTTTTAAATTGTCTTTAAAGCAAACTGAACCTTTCTAGTTAATCTATAAACAAAATACACAACAGAGCAATCCTTTCTGTGCCCACCTACCAAATATATCTACAAGTTACCACTCAGCAACACAGAGGTTAAAGTGAAAGAGGAATTCAACACCTGGTTTTGGTTTTGCTTTCAAAGAGGAAGAACAACACGAGTTCATCCAAGAGGTAAGAAATAGGGCAAACAGAGAAGAAAAATAAATTCCTAAATGTAAAATATTGCACACTTGTTATTAGCACACTCTACTGCACAATTTAATACACCAGAGTTTCACAAAGCAAACAAATTTACCTTTTATATCCTCTACTATGTCCTCTGGGACTGAGCCTGAAATAAAAGAAAAAACTTAATTTCATTCTTAAATTCTCTTCCTACTTAGAAAAACTTTTGTTCTAAGTTTGAATTACATTTAATACATTAAACTTGCACTCTGACAGCGGCTTTCAAAGATTTCCAAAGCAGAAAAGACATTAGGAACAGAAATAAAAAAGTTTGTCTTTGCTCAAAACAGACTGAAAAGTTACTACAGAACTTTTATCTCAGCCTTTATCTGAAACTGCTGTAAGAAGAGGCTTATCATAGAAATAACATACTTGTTAAAGGCCAAGGAAGAATTCATGCAAGCAGTCTGCATGAGATGCAGTGAATCCTGAACCCATTTTATCCACTGTTGATGAACAGCCTTTCCCCAGTGCAAGCTCCCAGCACAGACTCCCCATCCCCCAGACCTTACCCATCACGGAGGGAAGGCTTTGTCCTTTGGCCAGTCCTGTGTCCACCGTGCACTGCTCCAACAGCTGATACTCCAGCTCCCTAAAACAGGGCACGAGAGGCTGGGTAAAGACAGCCACGAGCTCAGCCTGGGTCCCTGCACTACACTCCAGGGACAGGATTGATTCCTTTCAGTCACATCCTTCTAAATATCAACTTAAGAAGATCTGATTTCCACAGTTTTTACCACATTAGCAACAGCCAAGCAGTGGTAAATGTAAAAATTGGATGATGTGACAGCAAGTTCTGATTTAAAACAGCAATTTTTGCTCATGGTCAAAGAGGAACTTTCACAAATAAATAATTTGTAACCTGGAATGGATAACTATGAACTTACTTGTGGATGGCCTTTCCTCCCAGGGGAAGGGAACCCCAGCAGCTCAGGATTGGAATTCCCTCATAGATCTACAGGAAGATCAGGAAATTCTCCTCTTTTTCATCATGAGTTTTTTTCAGTCTGCTGGAACTAAATGGCTTTTCCCTTCTACAATCCCTTAGTGGCATCAGCCACCTTCTAACTGCTTTTCTCCACAGTTAATTTCTACTCAATTAAAGTCTCATGTTTCACGACAGCCCCACTGCTGAAAATGAAAGGATACAGGCAGCACCAAGCTCTCTGCATATCCACAGTCCAGCACCATGGCAGAGTTGATCCCCAGCGTCAGGAGAGACATCAGGTGACTTGGAGCAAACAAAACAGAAGGTACCTACAGGAAAACCAAAAGAAAAGTTGATGGGGGTGGGGGGGGAAAGAAACAAAAAAGAAACAAAGCACTGATGCCTTCCCTGAATAGCATTTTAAAAGCAAAACCCAAACAAGTGTATCTTGAGTTATTCCAGTACTAATTTACTGAACAAAATCCAACAGGATTCCAAATTCTGTGTTCCCCTTCTCTGTGGTGCACACCAGTTACTTCAGAAATGATGAATGTTGGAATGGGCTTGTAAGAAAAGCAAGTGTTGGCTATAAAACTCAGGTCAAGTTTCTTATTGTTATTGAAAAGAAATGAAAGAAGCTGAAGTACAGCTACTTGAAAAGTTGTAAAAACTAGGAGATGTGAATAAAAGTGCTAGAAAATCCATAGAAGTGTGTCTTATGACAAACACTGCTACAATCAAATGCACAGAAGAGGCTGTTTGAAACACTCTCACCAAAACAACGTGGAAACTCGAGTTAAAATTACATGAGAATTACTTCCTTCTCCCAGAATTCCATAAATCAAGTTTCCTAGAAAGCGACAGTTCCTTTAAGAGAATACCTTGAAGAGTGAATTAAGTGATAAATTTCAATAAATCCTCCACTTACAGGAAATGCACTGACCCTTAACCCAGAGACAGAAGGTAAAATATTGACCCTGTGTTAATAAACCACTTTCATTCTCTGCAGCAAATAGAAACCAGAGAGAATTAACCTTCCACCAGTATTGACTGGCTTCTTAACAAGTTACAAAGTCTCTCCTCCGAAAGATGACTCTGAAGTCATGAGCCATTTTCAACAAACCACCTTGCATGGGATGTGCTTTAGCTGAGACATTTCACTGCTGTAAAGGGATTATGAAAAAAAACCCTCAAAAAACCCACTCAAATCTTTCAGCAATTTGAAGTCATCAGAAAATTTTATCAATAGGAAGAAAGAATTATGCAGAAGTTTGAGATTAGTTGGTAAATTGTGTTGTGGAAGGAGAGTGAAGAAGTACTGCAGACAAAACAGGTTTCACTGCTTTTTATAGAAAAACCTTCACCTTTGTTCTGTCTGAATGGAAGCAGCATGGAGTCACCTTCCAAAACATCTTCTGTTACAACCAAGCAAGAATTAGGTTCAGACTTTCCACAGAATCCTTGACTGGCTGGGTTGAATGGAACCCTAAGGATCATCCAGTTCCAACCCCTGCCATGGGCAGGGACACCTTCCACTATCCCAGGTTGCTCCAAGCCTCGTCCAACCTGGCCTGGAACACTTCCAGGGATGGGGCAGCCACAGGTTTTTTTTCCTCAAAACTTTTCTTCAAAAAGTCTGATTAAGCAGAGAAGATACTTGATTTCAGGTAAGTTCTTCTCTAAATGAGCACAGACATGTGCTAGGCAGAGGTATTGACTGTGGCAGAAATCAGGAGACTTGCTGACAGAGCAGTAACAAGTGTTTAAATATAAATCCTGGCTCCAGGCAGTGCTCAATGGGGATTATTGGATCTGTCTGGGACAGTGCAGTGTGAGCTGTATTATTTACAAGCCAGGGAAACCTTGCAGAGTCTTGTTAATTGCTGCTGCTTTGTGGCCTAATGGAGAGTCAGAATGGAACAAAAATGGTCTTTAAGCCAACTTCCACACCCTACTTCCTCACAGCATCATCAGATTTTTCTTCTTCTTCCTGCCTCTCTCACTCTTGTCATTATTCTCATTTTTTTGTCCACATCTGGTACTGACTGTAAGTAAAATTCCCCCTGGCAAGTGCTGTGCTGAGCATGTGGAGCAAATGTACACATTTCTGTCAAACACCTACCTCAAAATGCTTGAAGAGGACCCTGGTGAGTGTGTCCCTGAAGTGTGAAGGGCACAGGACCGACTCTATGATCACAACACGCCGGTCCCTGGGATTCACCAGCAGATGCCTAAAAAGAGACAAGATGTGTAAAATAAAACTGGGGAGTTTTGGCACATATTACAGGACCTACCTTACAGTCATAGTCCATTTTCCTCAAAAATCCTTAAAGTTTGCATTTAGATAGCATTTTCTACAGCAGATCCCAAAGCCTTTTTCACAAATCTAAAAACCCCAATGCTTTCCTAAAAGAAAGTCAGGAAACTGAGGCAGGGAAAACAAGTTACAGAGCTTCCAGCCAGAGCCTGTAGTTCTCAGTATCTGTTATACATTTCTAAATCGACAAAATAAGTCAAATGCAAAAATAAGTCATCAATGGCTTGTCCTGTGTCATACACAAAAGGCAAAGACTGATGACACAGATAATCTGATTTCAGTGGAACGGGATGGAATTGTCCTGACTTCAATTGCAAAGTGATGGTCCAGGACAGGAGAAGAAAACAACCCAACCCACAGATCTGAGGCACAGAAATTAAATCCTGGTCTCCCTGTGATGGCTTTTACTGTGTAAAAATATGGATTTGAAGCAAAGAAAAAAGACCAAGTCCAATTTCATTATTCACTAAGGGTACTAAAAACACAATAAAGAGATGCATTGCTGAGGTAAAAATATTCCACAGGTAAAGATTCCTTCTTCCAAACCACTGTGGAGAGAGTTCTGCACTGATAGGAGCTTCAGCCCCACCAAAATCAATGCAAGTCCTCAGGTAATGCCTTCCCCTTATCAGGCCCTTTATAAATGCCTCAGCTAAAAAAGGTAATTTATCAAACACTTTCTGCTTCTAGAGAGCAACTGATGCTGCAGGACAGGAACTCTTTGTAAGATAACCTGGATCTCAGCACCACTGAGTTCCTCCTGCACCAACACAGCCAGGCAGCCCCTTGCAAAGTCTTATCTCCATTTTCTTATCTCACCAGACCGTGTCCATCCCCTGCTCACGCCCCTGGATGTGCTCAGGGAAGAGCTGCAGAAGGCCTGGGTGACTGACAGGTGTCACTCACCTGAAATACAGCATGTGGATAAATTCCTTCAGGTAGGAATACAGCTCTTCTGTGTTGATGTTATACTGCACCACCTTGACAGGCTGGGAAGGGAAAATATCCAGAGTCAGCTCAAATGCTGGGCAGTGATTACGTATTTATATATACACACATATATATTTATGCATGATATATAAAGAAATATATAAGATAGATATAAAATATATATTTAATCTGACAGTATCTATAAACACTCACTCTTGCCTGATTTGCTCTTGCCCTTAAAACGTCTCAAACTCACCCTATAACTAAATTCCAGAGTTAATTAATGCTAATTTTTCATACAGGCAACTGAGCATTCGTTTTCCAAACCTGCCACCCTCTACCAAAAGAAAGAAAAGACGCACAACTAGGCAAAGCAATTTCTCAGTAAATGCCCCAAAACAGAGGTTCCATGGGGACTGAGCAGCAATTACCACCAGCACTGGCATCACGCTTACCTCTACCAAGCAACAATCTTTTAACAGCAGCAGTTAAAATAATGAAAAACATAAGAATATTTCATTCAGAAAATGAAAAATATCTTGTGATGGACAGAAAAAAGCACCTGAAAATTCTTTCTATGCCACAAGACACCAAACACCATAAAGGTAAAGTTCCACAAAGTTCACCTTGGAAACATCAGGTTTCTTGATTTCACTGGGGATGATGCATCTTGGTCCTGTTTCCCCTGCAAACCCACACCTAAAAGAGAATGTTGAAAACCTGATTATTTTAAGTCCCCATTTGACACCCTGGGCCTGGGAACCATCACGGAGTAGTGAATTAGGGATATTTCTGTGACTGCACAGAGGGGTTTTTCACACAGCTTTTCTATCCAGCCACTCAGAGATAAATTAAATGGACTAAAACATAAAGATTTTGTATCTTTTTTTATCGACTCCATCAACAACAGGATAAAAACAGCAGCAACCCCAGACCAAACTTCTCAGAAACCCACCTGGTCCTCCAAAAACACATAAGAGCCATGGACTGAAGAAAGCAATTCAGCCAAAATAAATTCAAGGTTTATTTTAATAGTCTCAGAGCCTGACATTTGTTTCACCCCATCACCCCCAATAACTACAAGTCTCAGAAGAAAACAACAGTCGGAAACCATAAAGCTGCTGGACTTGGAGCACTTTTAATGCAAAAAGTCAATTAATACTTCACTTTGGTATTTGGCAACTGCTAACGTGTTGGATCGTTTCAGAAAAACAACCTCTTAAAACAGCCACAATTCAGAACTGAATTTTCTTCTTTTGTGTCAAAGAGACACTTGTGCAGCCCCAGTGTGTTCAGGCAGTTTTCCTTGAACTTTCAGCTAATTTCAGCCTTATCTGGAGAAGGACAGACAGCTCTCCTATAATTCAACTGCTACTTCTTCTACAAGAGAGAGGGCTGGGAACAGACCCTAAAACCACACTATTCAGGAGAAAAGCTTTTCCAGGAGAGCATTTTATCAGCTAAACAATGCCCAGGGAATAAAAGCTCACAAGCACCCCATATTTGGGAAAAGCTGCTGATTTGCCACACGACGTGAACCCACCAAAAGCCACTCGTGGAATCAGTTGTCCCCACCCATGAAGGCTCTGTTAAACCCTCCCATTCCCCGGTAACAAAGCTTTTGGCCCACAAGATGAAATACTAAATAAATAGCGAGCATTCCTGCTTCAGCACTTGAGCGACGCCTTGTTTTAATTTGAAACACAAGAGTAAAAAACAAGGCTGTTTATTATCAGCTCCGCATCACAGAAAGGGAGCAAGGCTAAAAATCCCATATAATTATTCTTGGAATCATAGAATTGCTTGGCTTGGAAGGGATTTTAAACACCATCTAATTCCAACCCCTGCCGTGGGCAGGGACACCTCCCACTATCCCAGGTTGCTCCAAGCCCCATCCAACCTGGCCTGGAACACTCCCAGGGATGGGGCAGCCACAGCTTCTCTGGGCAACCTGTGCCAGATCCTCGCCACCCTCACAGCCAAGAATTTTCCCCTAATATCCCGTCTAACCCTGCCCTCTGGCAGTGTGAAGCCATTCCCCCTTGTCTTGTCACTCCAAGTCCTTGTCCAGAGTCCCTCTCCAGCTCTCTGGGAGCTCCTTTAGGCACTGGAGGGGGCTCCAACGCCTCCCCGGACCCTTCCCCTCTCTAGACTGGACATCACCGCATCCCGACAGCAGGGCGGAGCACTCACTTGGTAAAGGCTTGTCCCAGGTCGATCACCACGGCGGTTTTCTCCCCGCCGCTGCCGAGCCCCTCGTACAGCGGCATCGCGGCCCGGTCTCCCTT
>VZTA01000637.1:107916-188848 GCA_013398855.1 Mohoua ochrocephala
ATGGGGGTCCCGGTGGGCTCCCTCGGAAAATCTTTAGGGGTGGGTGTGTGTTTCTCGCGGGGGTGGTTTGGGGGTGACCGCCGCTGTCCCTCTGTCCTGCTGCGGGCCTGGGCAGGAGGAGTCCCCGGGCGGTTGTTCGCACTTGATCCCCTGCCGGGTGGGGAAAGGATGCACTTCTGGGGTGTAAAGTCACCTGTAAATATGACTAAGGAGGACGGGGAGATGGACCTGTGCCCGGCAAGCAGGCGGGCTGGGTGTAATCAAGCTCGAGCCAGCCCTAATCCCGTTCCCTGGACCCCACGCAGGTTCTGCCCGAGCCAAAAGGGCCTGACAAGGTGCATTTAATCTGCTCTTAAACCTTCACGGGCAGGGACTCATGATCCTTCAGCTCTCCTGTGCGGTGTTGCTGTCAGCGTTAGGTGAGGCGCTGAAATTGTGGAGTCTTTCTTGCTGATTGGAATCCGAGTGCTGTCCCTGTGCTCCCAGGCGGGCTGGGGAGCAGCATGTCTGTCCTTCTCCTGCTCGAAAACTGCTGCACCCTTTGGCCTCATTCTTAAACGCCCCCCTCCTCCCTATCTTAATCCCTGAGGAATTTGGTAGACCTCAGACTTGTGCGGTGCCGGGGACCTGGCACGGGTCAGAAGCCACGGAGAACTATGCAGCTTTTACTTGCAAATCCAAGTCGGGATTTCCATAGGTGGTCCGTGTGCTGTTCTGAACAAAGCAAGCGATCGCTTGGTGGTTGGGGGAATAATGCCTAAAACATGTCATGTCTCCGGCTCCTCAAAGAACTACTGCTGGAATGCCGAGGCTGGAAGTGGAGGTGATGTATTATGTATTAAGGTGCCTCACAGGGACTGGTGGGAAGCTGGCCTTACGGAATATTAATCTCTCATTTGTTTGCTTGTAAGGATGCATCCTCAAGGGTAGGGGAGGATGTGCCCCTCTGATGTGTGCTTGTCTCGACATAATTTTTCTCACCTGCCTTTGTGTTGGTGGCTGGTGTAGAGTCGTGTCGCTGCTGGGATTTCACTGAGCTCTTGGAGGTGGTTGAACTGGCTGAGGTCTGTTTACCTGAAGTGTGTGCTGTGAGGGCATCAGCTCCCCAGTTCACTCGGTTGAACGGGGCAAGGACATAAAGCAAGACGCGATGAAGGCATTTTTCTGGGCTCGTGCACAAAAGTAGGAGTTGGAGCTCTGCAGTGTATTATCTGCTGCCTTTTGTATTCAGCACGAGTAATGAGGCTCGGATGGCATACATTAGCACCCTGTAACTGAGCACTTGGTGGCTGGCAGTTGTTTGACTTGTATGTTTTGGCTAAATCTTCACGTTAAAAGATCTGCAGCTTTTTTTTGTCCGGTTCTCTTATCAATTGTCAGGTGAATGGCGGAGCTGAGCACAGCCAGGACTGTTCAGCCAGCCCAGGCTGACACCGAGCTTGTGCTCGGAGGTGTGAGAAGCTCTGTTCAAAGGCAAGACAGAGATTTGTCTGGGGCTGACCTGTTCATCTCCTGCTCTCTGCTTTGTAATGCATGCAGCCACTTCAGCTTGCGAGTGTGAGTGTCCTCCCTGTGTCCGAGGCATTGTTAGAGCAGAGTTATTAATTCGAGTTGAAAACTCGATACTTTTTTTTCCCCTCACTGTTTCAACAGCTCGGGTAGACCCATAGCCATAACTTGCCAAAGACAGAAAATAACAGCTAATTATTTTTTTTTTGGGGGGGGTGAGGAGTGTTTTCTCTAAGTTAACTGGCTGGGTGAAACTCTTAAAAAGCTCTCTGAGGGAGTAGCTGCACACAGCTGGGACAGAGGGGGGAGTTTAATCCTTTGCAGCATGTGTCCATAAACCACTGGTCCATGCAAGGAGCAGCTATTGAAGGAGGGACATCTGCTCTGCTCTGTGCTGGTCCCCTGCAAGCCTGCCCTGTTGAAACGACCATAACAGGCTGGGGCACCTTCTGAGCTGGCTTTTGTTAGGCCCCCCAAGAGCTGATCTCAAATAAGTCTCCAGAATTCAGAGGGGTTAATGGTTTAATAACTATTGCAAGTGCTAATTGTATGGAGCGGGGAAAGCAGCCTGGCTCAGAAAGATCTGACTGAGTCTGAGACTGCTTTCAGCTGGTGACCAATTTATATTTATTGTCCCTCAGCTTCCTGACTTCCCCACTGAGGTAGATGGTTCTTATTCTTGTGGGTAGCTCCTGCAGATGCCCGGTTTTGGCCCCTGTTTTCAGCCTAGCAGTCCTTTGTGTTATTTTCCAGCCTACCAGGTGTTAAAAGAAAAGTTATTATTTTCCATGCTAAAGATAAAGCTCCCTGGCTGCCTGCAGTTGCGCTGCCTTTGCGGCTGGAGGAACTGCATCTCCTGGGATTTGTTGTTATTAAGTGCAGGGGAAGTAGCTGGCACTGTCTCTTGCCCTCAGTGCGTGCTTCCTATTGGAAGCAAGGATTCGTTTTCCACCGAGAGCCTGGCCAGTGCTTGGCAGCTGCCTCCAGGGCTTCAGCTCTGAGGATGCCAGGTGAAATCTGGGGACAAGGAGTTCCTGCGGCATGAAATATCGAGTTACTACCTTCAGGCTGGTAACAGAAAAGCTCAGGCTTACTACAGAGGAGGTGCTCGGTCAGGGCAGTGTGCTCCAGCCTGCTTTTATAGCCTGGCTGAGGCTGGAGAGCAGGCTGACTATAAAAATAGCCAGATGAGAGGATAAATGTATAACTCAGTGAGGCTTGAGGAGCAAACTGCTCTGCAGCCAGGTACCTGCAGCTTCTGCATTCAGTGGAAGTGCTACAGCAAGGTGTCAAACTCTGCTGAAGGGGGATAGCCAGGTCACTGCTGTTCATACACTCTCTAATCCAGCCTCTTCCTAAAGCTAAGTAGATCTTAAGCCCCGACTAATCTTCTTTGAAGTGTGAACCTGTGTCATTATCCTGCAGCAAGCTCTGTGCCGCTGTCTCCTGCTTTCACCGAGTGTGGAGGTCTAGGTTAGCTTACATCTGGTTGCTGTGGATTTCCTGAGCAAATAACTCTCCAGTATGATTTTTGCCCTGTAGAAATGCAGGATTATGGCCAGCAGGGCTTTTCAGACTGGGAGAAACAATACGAAGCTGCCCTAAGGACTCCAGGAACTCTTTTATCAGGCTGGTACTGAGCACCCACATTATCTACCAGCCAGAAAGAAGGAGAGGTTCTAGTGAAGATGGAGTAAGCTTGTTGGGAGGAGATGAACGTTTTAGTTCTTGTGCTAACCACGTCCTGAATGTCTTGGGCTATTTGAGAGCCTCGAGCTAGCAAGCTGTAAATTATCTCTACAGATGTGTATACACATGTGTATAATGTACATGACTGCAAGAGAAGTGCTTTTCAAGAGCAGCTGCAGTCCTGCTTAGGTTTAAGCACTGCTGAAAGCATTTGTGCCACCTAAAGGCTCCTGACTTCTTGAGAAGCTGTATTTAGAGCCAAACTGTTTTTTAAATAGAAAAAAAAACCCCCAACTTCTTGATGTTCCATTATGTCTGCTCTTAACAGGCACTTGCTAAAGGGGTGTGAGGTGAACATGATTTATATTCAGATGCGTGTAGTTAGGCACTAACAATTTAACTTGCATAATATATTCTTAGTGCTTTTTAATTACAAAAGTGCATAAAGAATTAGCCTGGAAGAAGAGCTAAATATTGTCAGTTTTCAGCTATTTTTTGATGGGGAGGATAGAGAAAATAGATGGGTGGCCACCCATCCTTCAGAGATAGAAGGTGCTAAAAATAAAGTGGAAGGTATCTAGGCTGGTGAAGAGCTTTTTGGTGGCTTCTGCTTGTCCCTGAGCACCTGGTGCCTGTGTGTGTGGCCTGTGATGGGGAATTATTCCAGCAGCTCTAACTGCTGGGACGAGGCTTCAGGGAGAATGGAAAAAGTGACTCAGTGTGCCCTGAAGGCTCAGCCAGATGCTGGAGCCTGCAGTGGTTGACTCTGAGCTGTGTTGCTGCACTCTGTGGGTACAAATGTGAGCAATGCTCCTGTACGTGCTGTTTGGGTGGGGAAAAGAGGAGTGTGGCAAGTTTACGGATTTATCCTGGTGCCTGTGAGCAGCAAGACTGCACGGGGTGACCACTGCTCTTCTCTGGAAGGTTAAGGGGTGGTTCTGACAACCCCAACCTCTTTCCTTACTATTATTGTTAGTCCTGCAGCACAAAGGTAAGAGCAGTTCACTTGTGAATGATTAAAATCTCACCTCATTCCACTGCCTGCTGTGGGCAGAGACACCTTCCACTAGACCAAGTTGTTCCAAGCCCCATCCAACCTGGCCTTGGACACTTCCAGGGATGGGGCAGCCACAGCTTCTCTGGGTAACCTGTGCCAGGGCCTCCCCACCCTCAGTCAAGGATTTCTTCCTAATATCTAATCTAAACCTGCTCTGTCAGGTGAAAGCCATTCCTCCTTGCTCTGTCACTCCAGGCCCTGGTCCAAAGTCTCTCTCCAGCTCTCTTGAGGGTACTTTAGGCACTGGAAGGTGCTCCAATGTGTCCCTGGAGCCTTCTTTTCTCCAGCTTCCAATTCTCTCAGCCTGTGTCCATAGCAGAGGTGCTCCAGCCCTCTGTGATCAACTTGGTGGCTCTTCTCTGGACTTACTCTAACAGGTCAAGGTCTTTCTCATGTTGGGGACCCCAGAGCTGGACACAGAACTGGAAGAACACACGAGAGAAATCAAGCAAAGCTGCTGATGGCTGGAGGCCCTTGCAGGAGGGTTTGGCTGTGCCCCTGACCAGCTGCCTCCTGGAGCTGGGAGGAGCAGGAACACCACACCAGCTCTGCTGTGTGACAGAGGGACGTTTGCTGTGTGCACGGGAGTGGTGTGAGCAGCTGTCCCACGTGGGATGAGTGGCTCTGGAGTGGTGGAGTAGCAAGCCCAGGACTGAGGCACAGCCCAAGGGAGGTGTCTGGATGCTGGAGCTGTGTGCCTGGAGGCAGCAGAGCTTGCCAAGGGCAGGCTGTCAGCTGGCTGGATCACTGCTGGGCTACAGGTTCAGCGCTCCCATGGAAGCTCTTGACTCACACAGTGATTCTGGACATGAAACTCTCTGGAAGTGCCTCCATGGTGCAGTGCAGCACGGGCACTGTGCTAATGCAGCAGTGCTGCTGCCTGGGCTGTGGCTTCCTCCGTGGGGCCAAGGACCTCAGCCAGGACGTGGCACAGGTGCAGCCCTAAAGCCTCCAGGTGTGGCTCCGGTCCTGTGTTCTCTCCCACAGACCCACCTTGTTCTCTGTGCAGGTTCCTTGGTTTCCTCCTGTGCCAATGCACGGAGCAGGGCTGGCCGTAACAAACCTGAGACTTTGTGGCCCTGGCAAGTGTCATTTTTGGACTTGGTTCAGGACAAACAAGTTGATCCACAGCACTGCTTGCAGGTCTCATGCCTGCTGGGTGAAACACAGCACTCTGCTGCTGGAGTGAGAGCTGGGCAAGGTCTGTCCTGGGCTGCAGATCAACATTTGGTCTTGTTTGGCATCTTCAGGTAGGGTAGGCTAAGAACAGTAGAACAGGTAGAGGGATTCATTGCTTGGAATTTTGTAGGAGAGGTCTGCTCACAACTGGCCAGGGACTTGGTCACCCGGTTATTTGAGGCCCTGGGTCTGTGGGTGGTTATGGATATTTATAATCTTGGTTCCTTTTTCCCTTTCTAGGTCTCGCACTCTGGGTTTGTCAGCCTTGCAGGCTTCTGGACACATCTCCTCTCAGCCATGAGGAGATCAATAGGATTTAACATCTGCGTGGTCACCTGCAGCATCCTGCTCTTGTCCTCCAGCCTGCCATGCCTCGCAGCTCAGCCTCTGGAGGACAGGGACGTGACAAAGGTCCATCATGGCCCCTGGGCAGGGAATGGGCTGGAAGATGAAAGGACAGGCGTGGTGGACTTGAAAAACAGTCTGGGCCCTTCTGAGCAGACAGTTTCTGAAGAGCCGTGTGGAGTGTCAGCAAAGCCATCCGGGACACCTTTAGATGAAGCTTTCACTGCAGAAGGAGAAGTGTTCCCTGGCAGCCCCAGCAGCCAGGGCCTGGGGGATCACCCCTCTGCTGGGGCACTGCCTGCTGTGCGTGAGGAGCTGCCTCCCACAGAGGCACGGCTGGATGAGGATGAAGCACTCAAGGCCATGCTGACCACAGCTGTGACCACGCTGAGCCCTCCCGTCCAGGAGGAGTCTGGTGGCCCCGTTGGTGAGGCCACCACAGAGGGTGGTGTGGCAGTGGAGCCCAGCTCGTCTGGCCCCTCAGCAAGCCCCCTTTCTGGGACCACTGTGGAGGAGGAGGGAGCAGAGAGCAGCTCACACCCCTCAGCTGTGCCCCAGCCCACGCTGAACCCCAGTTCTCCCAGCTGGGAAGCAGCGAGTGACCACCCTGCCGTCCCAACTCCCCAGGCTCCGGGTGTGACCTCTGAGCTGGGAATGCTGAGAGCCCGCACAGGGAGCCCTCTGAAATCCCTGGCTCCACCAACATCTGTGGCTGCCAAACATCCCCTTGCGGTGACCGAGGCCTCCCTTCACCCAGAAGCAGGGACAGGTGTCACACAAGAAGAGCTGCCCACCACGGCTGGCACTGTCACCATCCCCCCTATGGACACTGTGCCACCTGACTGGGATGACACAAAACTGGGAGACATCAGTCAAGGGGCAGGCCTGTCTCGTGAGGAGGTGACAGAGGACCTGGGGACAACAGAACCATCCCAGACCCTCCAGGAAGGTGTCGGGGAGGAAGAGGATGGAACAAGAGCAGTGCCCTCCCCAGTGTCCCCTCCACCAGCGCCCCAGCTTGCCGAGGAGACCAACTGCACAGTGCCAGTGCAAGGGGAGGAGCTGCCTGCAACTTCCACAGGCAGCAGCGATGCTTTCCACACTGGGAACCTGTCCGATGCAGACACAGCCGATCTTGGCTCGCTGGAAAACATAAGTGCAGTCACAGCAGAGGAGGAGAAAAGCGTCCCTCCGTCACAGCCGGAGGCTGCTGTGGTGACAGATACCCAGCCTGAGCTCTCTCCTACTCTGGAGAGTTCATGGAAAGGTAAAACTTGCCTGTTACAGACACTTGCCTCTCCGTGGGGGTTTAGGAGAGATGCTCTTGGCAATCTGTGCTTCATTTCTGGGACTTAAAGCGAGCTGTACCAGCAGCCTGTGAGCCGCTGATGCCCTAAGTGGCTTTACAAGGATGCTCAGGTCAAGAGGTCTGTGCAGAGAGCTGCTGGCCCTTGTAACAGAAACTCCTGGTGGTGTCTCCTCACCCCACAGTGAAGCTGTGGCCAGGCTGTGGCTGTCCAGTGTTTGTCCCAGCTCTTACCTGCAGGCAGAACTCCTGCTCCAGGACAGCCTGCCACAGGCTGATGGTGTCACCTTGCCCTGCACAGAGATGGCACCTTCAGCCTCATGACAGTGTTCCTGCTTAGTGTTTGAAATATAAAGGGAATGCTAAAAAAAAGGCTGGTCAGGTGTTGGGCAATGACATGTTTCTAGGTTGATGAGGACTTTTTAATTGCTGGGCATCTTTATTCTTCCCTCTTTGGCTGCAGATGCAAAAGGATGATTGCCCTTCACTGCATCCAAAAGACCTAATTTTTGCTGTAAAAGAAAGGAAGCTAATTGCAGGCTGGTGCTGAAACCTGACTGATTAATTTCTAGATTAATTTATAAGCACTTGACTTGTCAGCAGGTTCCCTCTCTGCTGTTTCCCAGATGTTGGGGAAACAAACGCTGTCAATAAGACTTGTGCAACAAAAATAAACCCTTCTGCATGGCTGAGGTTTCGGTGGGAGCTGGTCACTGAAAGCTGCCCTGATGATGCTTGGCCAAACCTGCTGCTGGCATTGTGGCTCTGGAGTTGTTGGAGTTACATTCCTTTCACATTCCTTCAGGTGTGTGCTCTGTTGCTGTCAGCTGTCCCGTGAGCGTGTCCTGACACGTGTTCTTGCTGTAGGTGTTACTCAGGAGGTGACAACAGCTGCCCAGGAGGCCGATGCTGCTCTGTCGGCTGTGACAGAGGTGCCTGGTGCCACCCAGGGAACGGGGGCTGTCAGCTTTCCTCAGGAGAACAGCGGGGAGGACACCCAGATGCTGACGGCTCCGAGTGCCACCGAGGTGCTGGTGGCGACTGGTGCTGCCTCTACAGTGAACCCCGTGGATGCAGAAGGTGGGATTCTACTGCAAGGGCTTGTTTCTGCCCAGTGGGATGGTACATCTGAAACCAGTGTCAGTGCTTGCACACTCCAGTCTCAACGCAACATCCTTATTTAAGTGACTTTTTTTTTGGCTAACCTTCTCCACTCTGCCTCTAGCCCTGGGCTGTTGCTGCTTTCTGCCCATGCTATGAGATCCACCATGTCGGAATTTGCCAGCATATGGATTTTTTGCCCCAAATAAGTGGAGTAGAGGTTTAAAAAGGAAAAAAATGCCCCAAACCAAACAAGCCCCCTATCTGTCCTTGCTAGCAAGCTGCCTTTAGTTGTAGACACTTAAGCAATTTTTTGTTTATGGAGGGAGAGTTTTTACTTCTGGAGCCCAAGGCAGTCACGGATTGCTGATGCTCAGTCCTGAGGATGAAAATGCTTTGTCAGGGTTACATGGGAGCCAGTGAGGGGGGAAAGACACCCTCCTGCAAGAGCCTGGCAAGCCCTTGGGTGTGGAAGCCTGCACTGGTATTTACTTCCACCGAGGAATGGTGGGTTGATCTCAGGTTGATGTAGCTCATACAGAAATGCTTTAAGCAGTCGTGTTCACGTAGCTGCTGCCTGCTGGCTCGGTGTCACCTTGGCAGGTACATGTAGGAGCCTGTCTTCCTGACAGGAGTGTAGCAAGGGTTCCCTCAGCACGAGGCTGACTTTGAGCTGGAGTGTATTTCTGCAGTAGTGGGGACTATTGTAATGAAACTGCTGCTGGGCAGCTTTTCTGGTAATTCTTATATTGCAGGGCATCAAAAGAAAAAAGCTGTTTGCATTGTATCTCTAAATTTAGGGTCCCTTTGTAAAGGGGAAAAGGTTCTCCTGGCAGTTTCCATTAATTAATTTGCTTCTGGGATTTAATTATAAATTCAACCAACTTTTATCTTTGTAATGAACTATTAGATCTGTCACTTGGCTCAGTTCTCAGCTGGTGGCTTGGTGCTCTGATCTTGCAAGGGTGTGGTGACGAGTCGTCCTCAAAGCAATGGAATTAAAACCTTTAAGGGTTTCCCCCTCATTAAGGGGAACCTCGTTTGCTGGCTGCCCTTGAGGAGGAAGTTTCATTACAGCAGAGTCACATCTTAAAGCAAGCAAAAGTTTGGTGACTTCCTTTGAGTTAAATTTTCATTAAGGAGTTTCTTGGGGTTGTTGCAATGTTGCAACCATTGTTGTGCTGAATGGTTGCTGTTTCCTGTCTTCTGTAGATCTCACAGATGGGATCCTGGTCACCAGTGAGAAGGCTGTCCCAGCCCCTGGGGGGATGTTTTCTACCCCATCTGGACAGACAGAGGAGCCATCCAGCAGAACTGTGGTCCTGGTAACGCCGGCATCAGTGGCCTCCTCTGTCAGGAGAACAGCTCTTCCCTCCGTGAGGAGGATCAGCACGGCCGTGACCTACGGGCTGGACCGCCTGGAGTCAGAAGGTACCCCTGAGCCCGAGGGGCAGGTGGGCTCCTGTGGAGTGCCACACCTGCCCTGACAGCCCCCAGTTTGTCTGTTTGGCTCACACCTATGTGCACATCTCGTTGTTCCCAATAAAGTTGTTGGACAACCTGTCCTCTTCCAGGAGGCGCAGGAAGCAAGCAATGACCGGTGTCCTGGAGGATGCCTGAAATTCCCGTGGCTCTGGTGGATGAGGGTGGGTTTTTTCTTGGCTAGGGAGCAGCAGTGGTGCTGCTGTTGCAGCAGGGTCTGGCTCTGCACACCCGTAATGCTGGTGTGTGCATCCACTGCAGAGCCTGTGTGCCAGAGAACACCCACCGAGGGGTGCCGAGGTGAAGCAGCTCCTGCCCTGGAGCTGGTCTGCAGCTCTGATCTCTCTTCTGTTCAGCTCACCCACAATTTTCCTGCAGAGAATTGTTTCTTGCTCTTTTTCCTACTTGATCTCCTCTCTGCTTGCTCATCCATCCGGTTTTGTGCTCCGGTGTCTGGACTGATACCACCTGGCAGGAATTAATCTTTCTGCCTGGTTTTGCTCCCCTTCCTTTATCTTGACCTTCTCTTGCCTTAGTATTTTACTGCAAAGGTTGGCAGCTCTCCAGGGGTGGCACTGCCAGATGGTATTTCTCCTCTGAGCAGAGGTGGGGTGCTGTAGACAACAGCTCATCAGCATCTTTTCTCTGCAGGAAGCAATAACTCTCACTCCTGTTAAGTTTAGAGGGCAGCAGAAGCTGGGAGTCTTCCCCACTGCATGTGCCTGGCTTGCTGCTGGCTTTGAAGCCTTTCCTGAGCTCTCTGGGAATCCAACTGCAGCGTTCTCCCCTTGCCAGGATGAGTCTTGGGTGTCTCTGGCAAGGCAAGGATGTGGTGCTGACAGGAGAGTGGCGGCAGTGGAAGGAAAGGTCGTGTGTGTAGGGAAAGCCTGATCTTTCAGGCTGGGAAATAAGGTCTCTGCTTAGCAAGGGCAGTGTGATTCAGGAGGCTAAAGTGTTTTATAGCCCTCTGGGATCTCCTTTAGAAGCCTGGGTTTCTGCATGGGAAGATAAGAGGGATTTCAGTTTCAGCCGAGTATTGGTCTCTCTCCATTTAATGAGACTTTCTGCAAAGGCATTTAAAAAAAAATCTTTCTGCTCCAATACAGGACTGATGCAACTTTCCTGGATTCCTACTGCACTCTCTTTTCTCTGCTCTGGGCTCCTCTAAAGGCAAATGTGGGCTGTAGCTGGGACCAGATGCCCTCAGTGATGAGGACTCAAGTGGAAATCTGGGTTTCTTGGCTCTGCAGGTGCCTCTTCTCCAAGGGACATGTGGCTCTTTGTGCTGTGTGGATTTGACACCTGGCACAGCTTTTGTGGTCTAGATCTCTTCTGCTCAACCTAGACCTTCGTGCAGGGAGCCAGAAGGTTCCCTGGTGCTGGGGATCATGAATCCACATCTTGTAAAATGGGACAGTTACAGTTATCATTTGGGGAAAGGCTTTCTGCCTGGGGATGGTGCTGCCCCGGTTAAGCACAAAGGAAGGTTTTCGAGCTACAATGCTGCTTTCTTAACATCTTTTTCCTGTTTAATGGCAGTTGGGGAGTATCACATCCTCATGGTGGAGTGGCATTTGGAAGCTTGGCTCCCAAAATTACAGTTCCTAGTGTTTCCTCCCAGAATACCTAATGCTGTCAGATCCAAGATGTTTTAGGGTTGCTTTCCTTTAAAGTTGCACTGAGCTCCAGCCCACGATACTCAAGCTTTTGGGGGATGCTGTTGCAGGCATGTGATTGGGTCCCTAATGAGGGATCTTGGCCCTTTGGGGAGAGGCTGTGCCTGGCTCACTGCTGGAAGAAGTGCCAGGAGCTGAGTGAGCTCTGCTGCCTTCGGTGGGGTCCTGCTGACTTGCCTCACTGAAGGCCTGGCTCATCATTAAGTGTAAACCCCTGCTGCTCAGCTCCCTCTGTTTCCTGGGGACCATCTGTGCCAAACTGCCTGTGGTTAATTGCATCTGTATATTCACCTGCCTGGCTTGGATGCAAAACTGTTTTAAAAATCAAATTGCACAGACAAAATGAAAATATGTCTAGATGAGCTTATCCTCCTCCCTGGTGGACTCTGGAGAGATGAGCTGGGTAACAAATACCCTCCTGCCTTGACTCTGTGGTGAGGCTGGCTCTACTTGCCCTTCCTAGTCAGAAAAATCCCATAAAGGGATTACAGGATATGGGGACAGGACACAGCAGAGGATAAGGCTTGCTCATTTGGGGGAATTGATTATATATTTTGTCTCTGTGCCTAGAATTTGTATGTCTCTCTAGCGAGCTGAGCCCTGCAGCTTTCTCTGTGGGGCTTCTAGGGCTTACTCAGGACCTCTGTGTGAGCCTCCCAACACCCTTCAAAAAGTGACTCTTTGGAAAGAAACCACATTCCTTTTCGAGTTGATTCCTGTGCTGTAACATCTGCCGTGGTAGGTATTGGCAGAGGTGGCTGCACGCCCCCAGCGTGGCAGCATTTGGCAGGTGGAACTTTCTGAAGTGGCAGGACATGTGCTGTGCTCTCTCTTCTGAGAGATCCTTGCAGCTTTCAGCTGGAACCTGCTGGATCGAGCACACCAGGCTCTGTTCCTGCTGCTGTGGGTGAGGGTGAGTCTGTATCTGCCCCTGCAAGCTCAAGGTTTGGTTCCCTTGTGTGCCACCCCCCTGCCTGGACAGCAGAGAATCACGGAATCGCAGAATGGGTTTGGATGAAAGTGACCTCAAAAACCATCTCATCCCAACCCCCTGCCGTGGGCAGGGACACCTTCCACTGTCCCAGGGTGCTCCAAGCCCCATCCAGCATGGCCTGGAACACTCCCAGCCACAGCTTCTCTGGGCACCCTGTGCCAGGGCCTCACCACCCTCACAGGGAAGGATTTTTTCTTGCAGTCTGATCTCCCTGCTGGGAGTGAGCTGCTCACACAGTTCAGGGGTCAGGAGGGCTGCTGGCTGTGGAGGGTGCTCAGAGCTTTGATTAAAGCAGGAGCTGCTCTGCCTGTTGTGTGGTGTCAGGAACAGTCAATAGCTCTGAAAATGGGCAACTTAAAAATCAGTTGCTCCAGAGGAGGAGGCCTTAACCAAGTAGCTCTTGAGTGTGGAGTGTTCCCAATTAATTAGGATGGCTCTCAGCTGGCAGAATTTGGAGTTTCATGTGCATTTGCAGCCTGCTGTGAACTATTTTGTGTACCATAGAACAGTTTAGGTTGGAAAAGACCTGCAGGATCAAGTCCAACCTTTGACCAAACACCGCTGTGTCAACCAGGCCATGTCCAGTCTTTCCTTAAACACCTCCAGCGATGGGGACTCCTGAGCAGCCCCTTCCAATGTTTAATTGCCCTTTCTGTGAAGAAATTCTTCCTGAATACTTCAGAACTTGTAGCCATTTACATATGAATTTATAAAAGATCCTTCAACTCCCCATTTTTCTTCTGAGCTGTGTCACAGTACAAGGAACCTTCCTTTGGATGTGAAGGGTATTTTTCCAGGAAATCAAGGCTCTGAAGGGGATTTCCATTTGGACCTTGGCTGTATGGATTAAGATCTGCCTTATTAAATCTCTACAACCCTGTTAAAAATTTAAATTAGGATGCAGAGGTGTAAATAAAACGGGCACTTAACCCAGCATGGTTAACTAGCCTGATATTATAATTCCTCACCAGCTCTTTGGATATCACCTAAATTGGCAAGGAAGGGAAGATTTAAAACAAAGCACATGCAGAATGAATTATTAAATGGTTTTGGTACACACTTTTCTCTTGTTTATTGCTACCACTGAAATGGGAGCTGCTCTGTGTCTGGTGCAGGTTGACCTCTATCTTCCTCACAGTAGGTGGTGGCTCATCCCTCATTCTCCTTTGTAGCAGAAAATGGTAAAAAAAAAAAAGTTGTGACAATTTTTTGTATCAAACTCAACTTTTTTTTTTTTTTCCTTCCCCCCTCTCTCTTCTGAGAGTGTTTGATACAGACATCCACAGCTTCTCTGTACAACCTGGGCCCAGCTTGCCTTGCTCATGGGCAAGAATTCCTTCCTGATCTCCAATCTAACCCTGCCCTCTGTCAGGTTGAAGCCACTCCCTCTCATCCTGTCATGCACTGGTCCAAAATCCCTCTCCAGCTCTCTTGGAGCCCCTTTAGGCACTGGAAGCGTCTCTGAGGTCTCCCTGGAGCCTTCCCTTCTCCAGGCTGAGCACCCCCAGCTCTCTCTGTTCTTTGTGATGTTCTGGCACTGTTCTGCCTCCAGCAGGTTGGGTGACATTTCTTAGTCTGACCCACCTTGGTTCCTGTTCTGGTCAGGCTTTGAATTTTTAACTGTATTAGACTTTTCATTTGTCCAAAAAATTAGAGTTCACTTAAATATCACTTTATTGTTGTAGCTTTCCCATGCTTATCTCCAAGCTTGAACAAAAAGAACAGAAAACCCCCACAGTTGCTATCGAAAAGTAATTGGGCTGTGTGAGTGCAAGTTTTTAATGAGTTTCTGTTTGTTTTAATCTGAGGATTAAGCAGTTTACCCTCATGGCCCAAGGGAGGTGGGTTCAGATAAGCAGGGATGTGGCAGTAGGGCTCTGCAAGGACCACTTAGTGCTGGAGTTGCTCCTGGCTGGGGTCCCGTGGCAGGTGGGAGAGTGTTGCTTGCGGGGCTTTTTTTGGGAGCTTTGTTCAGTGGGACCAGGGATGCTGCAAGAGGGGATGAAGGACTTGGGAAGAAGCCAGGAGTCTGGTTAGAAAATGAGCTGAGTGGGCTCAGTCGTGTTCCCTTTGTGGCTCCTGATAGGACTTGAGTTAAAACCTTGGTACCCTGGAGACTGTTGTCCATAAGAACAGACCCAACCCCCAGTCTACATCATCTGTGATGATCCAAGCTGGGCTTGTCTAGACAATAAAGCTGAAATCAAATGTTTTCATAACTCTTGGGTTGTTGGTTGTGATCTTCCTGGGCAGTGTTGATGAATTGAATGCTTCAGGAGAAACACCAACACCCTTTTCCAATGAAAATGGGATTAATGTCTCTGCTGAGGCTGTTGGGGTTTTTTGTTGGTTTTGTTTTGTTGGTTTTTTGGGTGGTTTTTCTTTTTTTTGGTTGGGGTTTGTTTGTGAGGTTTTTTTGTGATTGGAAAGAAGTCCCATGCCCGCAGCCCTTTTCCAGGGGAAAGCATTTTGTTAAGAGATGTCGTAAACTCTTTATCTGCCTTCATCTATCTCATTCTGCCCTGTCCACTCACAGGTCATGGTCATTAAATCTGGACTGATTTGACTGCCCTCACTTGATGAATCCCCTCTTTCTTGTCTTGATTTTTATACTGGTTGGTTCAACACCTGTGCACCCAGGGGCAGAAGAGCTGTTCTGCAGCAAGCCAGGGAACAAACTTGTTACAGTTCATGCAGGGTGTTCTGCAGCATTTTGGGGGTTTTTTTTTCCCTTTAAAATAGTCTTGTGTTGCTAAACTGACTCTCTAGCCTGGCTCAGTGTGAGAGCAATTTTGAGGTGAATGCTGCTGGAGATGCAGTTTTTTTGTTTTAGGAGGAAATTCTTGAATGCGAGGGAGGTGAGGCACACCCAGAGGAGCTGTGGCTGCCCCATCCTTGGGAGTGTCCAAGGCCAGGTTGGACGGGGCTTGGAGCACCCTGGGATAGTGGAAGATGTCCCTGCCCATGGCAGGGGGGTGGAACTGGATGGGCTTTAAGGTCCTTTCCAACCTAAACTATTCTGTGATTATAGAAATTATTCTTTCTGATTTTAATACAGACCTAGACCCATGGTCCTGGCCAGAGTATTTTTTACCTTCATTTTCTTTTTCCTCCCCCTCCCCTCAAAGTCCTCAGTGCCTTGGATCTCCTGTGACAAGCAGTGAGCCAGGAGTATAAAAAAAACCCCCAAATGTGAATCCACTCAGCTTTGGGGGGAATTGGGTTATGATCAGAATTTGAATCTTTCCTTGTACTGTCTTTACAATGTCAGAGCCTTCTGCTTCTCTTGAGCTTTGGCAAGGAGAGGCTCCTAAAGCAGCATCAGCTCAGCTCTGCTGCCAGGGGAATGTTCACTCTCCCAGCAAGGATTTCCTTCTGTTACCAAAAAAGAAAAAAAAAATTTGAACAAGAGAAAACAACCTCAAGTTCCACCAGGGAAGGTTTAGGTTGGGTATTAGGGCAAAATTTCCTCACTGGCACAGGCTGCCCAGAGCAGTGGGGGAGTCATCAGCCCATGAGGGATTTAAGAGATGTGTGCATGTGGCACTTGGGGACATGGGTTAGTGGTGCCTTGGCAGTGCTGGGGGAACATGATGATGCTTTTGGAGAGCTTTTCCAACCTTAGTGATGTGTAAATTCCTCTTCTCTTGAAGCTTCTGAGGGTAGGGTTATGTGATCCTGCTTTGTGTGGTAGGATCCTGTCCAACAGGTGTTTGCTTCCCAGCAGTCCCTTTCCCTGTCTCTGTGCAATTGCCCAGACGCCGAAACTTCCCAGGAGATTGATTTTTACAGAGCACAGCATTTAAGACAGCACCACATCCTGCAACTACCTGGGATGGCTTTGCAGTGAAGGTGACTGGGCTTAGCAGAGCTCGTCCCTAGCAGGGGTTTTACTCTGATGTCTGGCAGAGTTCCTGTGCCTGGATGTGTTGCCCCACCATGGCACAGATTTGCCCTAGGAGCAGTGCTTGGTGAGAGCCCATCCACCTTCCTACCAGCTCTCTCCTCCTGGGCTGTCAGAGGCTCTTGGCAGCGTTTTGGAGCTGTTGGATGGTGACACTATGACTGATCACGTGAAGGTGGCACATTAATAATAAAAGAGTTGTCCTAGAAAGGCCTTCCTGACTTGACAGTCAGCTGTGATCACAAAAGCAGTGCAGAGAGTGAACCTCAGTGGGAGAAAAACACTTGGCAGAGGCTTCTTAATGCCTCTCTTCCCTCCTGCTCTGGCAAGAGATGAGAGTCACAGACCCTCCATCCCTGATCCTGTTGTTATTTACACATCATTATTTACATGTTGTTGTTATTAGCACACAGGGGTGACCCTGCAGCACTGAACACCAAATAAAATCACAGCTTAAACTGTCACGGATCACAGCAATCCCCTGTGGTATCATGTGGGCAGTGTTGTCCACTGAGTTTGGCTGGGAAGGGAAAGGACAGAGAAAGTGACAACTCCAGGTTTTGCCCTGCAACTTCCTTCCTTTTTAGCTGGTTTTATTTTTTTTTCCCTGCACTTTGAATTCAGTTTGTGCCTGTGAATGAATCTATCACCTTCCACTGTGAGCCTCTTGCTGCTCAGGGCACAGCAAGATCTTTCTCCTGTGTGTTAGACTTGACAAATGATGGTTTCCTGGCTCTTCTGAGGAATAGAAGTGTTTGCAAACATTAATGGAAAATATCTAAATATAGAAATATCATTCTTCAGTGGAGGTTTCTTCAGCTGAAGCCCTGGTGTAGCTCCATTGCCTTCAGCAAGGTTATGACCACAGTGGCTTCAGCTGCAGCTTCTTTCAAGCCATCACACCCCCAAAAATTGAGTCTGAGGCTTTTTTACCTGCTGGATGCTGGTGGTTGTCCAGTTGGTCCAGATCCTGCAGGTTCTGGGTTCCTGCTGGGGCAGGGAAATGCCTCGCAAGGGAGGTGTGAGGTGCTCTCATTTCTCCTGCCCAAGTGACAAAAGTCATTGTGGATGTGTACAGTTCTATGGTGAAAAACATCACTTTTGGAGCAAGCACAAGGTGCTTTTGCCCTCCTGAAATAGCAAATCCTGTCCTATGGTTATCACCAATGTCTAGTGGATCCATTCAGAGTCCCATGATACCATCCAAGGGTGGCTGTTTCTATTAATAAAGCTGGCAACCCCCAAAAACTCTGCTAAAAATGTGTTATTTTATCTCAGACTCCTTTCCTTGGGGTTCTCCTGTCGCTTCCCCAAGCCTGAAATTTTGAATACCTGTTACAAGGTTGTCAAGTCCTTCAAAACTAAAACATTTGACATGTAAACTGGGAATCTCATTTTCCCTGGGGATTCCTGCTGCCTGCATCCTTCTTGGGTCGGTCCATTGTCACAGCAGGGAGGTGTTGAGCATCGTGGGGTTTTTTGTTCTTCTGTTTCCATGAAGGCAAAGCAGAGGCTGCTTTAGTGATTGCAGTGCTTATTTAGTCTGTCAGAGTGGCAGAAGTGTTCCAGGCTGGGCTGGATGGGGCTTGGAGCCACCTGGTCTGGTGGAAGGTGTCCCTGCCCAGGGCAGGAACAAGATGAGCTTTAAGATCTCTCCCAACCCAAACCTTTCCATGATTCTGTGAAAACACAAACATCTGCTCGGGCTGTGTTTCAGTGCTGAAGTGTCCTGGTGCCACTGGGAGAGGAGGGAGGATACTGTCCCTCCTGGATAGATCCACGTGGCACATCATGGATCTGGTACACACAAACAACATCAGCTCACGTGTAACACATGAAAATCTGGAGCAAGGTTGGCTCACAGCAGAAACCAGCCTGGCTTGGCCAGCAGGACTGGGGAAGTGGTTCTCTTCTCACAGGCAGCAAATGGCAGGACAGGAAAAACAGCCTCAAGCTGCACCAGGGGAGGTTTAGATGGGATACTAGGAAAAATTTCTTTAACAAAAGGATGGTCAGGTATTGTGTCAGGCTGCCCAGTCCCCATCCCTGGGGAGATTTAAAAGATGTGTGGATGTGGCACTTGGGTTAACAGTTGGACTCAGTAATCCTAGAGGGCTTTTCCAACCTAAACCATGCCATGACTCACAAAAATAGTTCACAGTGAGCTGCAAATGCACATGAAACTCTGGATTACTTCTGAATCTGCTGGGCTTTGCACTTTCACTCCTTGCTACATGCAGTCTTTCCCAATAGTTTATTTTCAATCTGCTGCTGAGGCCTTCTGAAGGCCAAAAGGTGCCAATTTAGGAGGGAAAATGTGATTTTTGTTAAAGGCTTTTGTGTGAAGCACAAACCTTCAGCTTGAAATTCAGCTGTGTGATGCTCACTTCCATTTTCCATCTTATGAGACTACCAAGCCTTATGCACAGCCTGCCCACGGCTGCCTGTTGTGCCTCTGCTCCTGAAATCCCACGCCTGTGAAGTTTGTGGGCTTTTTTTGGAAGTGTAGCTTCCTCCTTGTGACCACCAAGTGGTGCTCTGCGCTGCACCTTGCAGCAAGGCAAGCTGTTGGCATTTCGGGATGGGGGTTAAAAAGCTGTTTTCAGATGCAGGAATGAGCCAGAGAGGAGAAGGGAACGAGCTGAGAGCCTTTTCCTTTCCCCCTTGCAGCGGCTGTGCTACAAGGATCTCATTATTCACAGCTTTCTGCTGCGGCTGCGTGGTGATTGATGGGGCTTGGTGATCATCAGATGTGATAAGTAGTCTCAGCACTTTCAATTTGGGTGTTCAGCTTGGCTGCCTTCGAGGCTTTGGAGACAGGGAGATGGCTATCTGTGGCTTCAGCACTCGATCCTGGCAGGTGCGTGTCATTTGGATTGTTAAAAATCACAAGAAGCTTCTAAAATCCTTGTCCCAGAGTAGTTTTTCAGAGATAAAAATCCGACGCCTGTTCTCTCTTGGCTGGTTTTTCCACCCAGTCTAGGGAAAAGCTCTCTGTTCACGTTCCTCTTCTCTGGTGTTCTGGCTGTTCAGTGTCTCTGCTGTTAAGTTTTGGGATTGCTGAGAGCTGCGTTGCTCTCAGCAGAGGGAAAAGACCCACATTAACTTGTCTTTGCAGGTTTCCTGTGAGACTCTCCAGGTGCCACTCTCAGCTGTACAGCTGTGTGTTTTGCATGGAAACATGCATTTTGACAGAGAAAATCCTGATGTTGATTCTGAATGACAGGCACATTATAATACAGAAACTGCCTGTAAAATGCAATGGGAATTTAAGGGGCCAACCACATCCCCGTGAGCTCCATTAGATGCTGTGTGGTGTAATTGTGGCAGGAATGATCTTTCCAGGCACCAAAAGCCCTGCTACAGCAGGATGATGCAGCTAATTCCCAACAGCAGCTCATTTGTATGGAACACAGGACTAGAACTGAAAGGCAGCGACTGGGACCGTCTTGTCTGCTGAGCTGAGAAAAACGTGCAGTGTTTGGAAGCAAATCCTTGAATTACAAGGGGAGAGGAAGCCGTGGAACAGCACAGTGAATCAGTGGGTTTATAACATGCACTGATTTCTCTAGATGTTCCAAACTTTGGAGGCCAAAGGAAGGAGAGCACCTTACCCCATTGAATCCAGGTTGGATTGCCACCAACCTCTGTGAGGTACGACTCCGAATAAAGGGATATCTGGCTAACAAACAATGATTTGGCTGGATTGTTAGCTTTGAATGCCTGGATGCAGGGTGATGGCTTCTCCCAGTCTGACTACACCAGGAGGGAATTTTTCTACAGGGCTGAGCAGAGTTGGTGTAAATTAGATAAAAGTGCATAAATACTGTGTTTCGAATTCTCAGCTTTGAAAAACTAACTGTGAGAAATTGAAAGCATGCCATTGTTCCAGATATTCTCTGTCCCTGGTGGGTGGCTCCATCAGTAGCTATTAAATAGCTCCAATGCAAATTCTGGCATAGGATGTCCCTGAGACTTTGGTAACTACAATTTGGGAAGAGAAACTGTGGGAAGACTGGCTCTGTATTCGCCCTGCTCTGGTCTTTCTGCAGCCAGTTGTGGTTGGAAATAGGATGTGTACAGAAAGGGTCTTTGGTTTGATCCAGGACAGTGGTTCCTGTGTTGCCATTTTAGAGTCCGGTGATGAAATATGGCTTAAATATTTATTTTTCCATATGTTAACAGTACAAACAGTTTTGGAATAAATGGCTATCTGCTGTAGCAGAGAATTCATAGAATCCCAGAATGGTTTGGGTTGGAAGGGACCTTAAAGATCATCTTGTTTCAACCCCCCTTCCGTGGGCAGGGACACCTTGCACTAAATTCACAGGAATTTCCACAGTGTCACATTTATCAGCTCTCCCAGGGAGCCTTGGCTCTGCTGCCTTCTTTCCAACACTTTCCAAGGCCAGGCGGGATGGGGCTTGGAGCAGCCTGGACTTGAAAGCAGTGCCCTTTCCAGAGTTGGGAAAGACTTACTGAGAGTTAAAAATAGAACCAACTTATTGCTGCCTCCAAGATGGGAACTCAGGGAAACAGTAATTGGTTAAGCAGGGAGCTCTGGAGTTACAGATGCCCAGGTGTTGGTACCCAGGCGCATCCTTGTTTGTTAGGAAGCAAAAAATTACTGTATTTCCCACTAATTTGAGAGTCTGAGACAACATCTCCTTGTTTCTCAGCAACTTCCAGTGGTGATGAGCTCCTCCCAATGAACCCCTGTGGGTGTCTTTCCTGTCGGAGAACAGGCACAAGTTTGTTCGGCTGCTCTGCCTTTGGGGGAGCTCAGCTTGGTGCTCACCTGGAGAGATCTGTGAGCCTTCTGCCTGGTGGGATGTTTCCTGATGTCTCTTTTCTGTCTCCCTGGCTAGAGGGTGAGGAAGAGGAAGAGGATGAAGAGGAGGAGGAGGAAGAAGAAGAGGAGGAAGAGGAAGACGAGGAGGACAAGGACATAGACCTGATGGATGAAAGCATGGAGGGTGACACGGAGCTGCCAGGCTTCACGCTTCCCGGAGACACCTCCCAGGAGCCCCTGGCTGGCCTGGAAAACCCTGTGGCCCAGCTGGCTGGGGTGTCCTACCAGGTTCCTGACACCATCGAGTGGGAGCAGCAGAACCAGGGTCTGGGTAAGAGAAAAGCCCCTTCTTGCTTTCCCCTCACAGAGGATACATCTCCTGCTCTGCACTCTGCGTGAGACAGTCCCTCGTGCCAGGAAATCTCACGGGTTGGCTCTCAAGCTAAACACGATTGTTGTTTTCACTTAGCGTTGTCTTCCTCCAAGGGTGGACAAAAAAATAACTCCTCGTGTGAAATTCCTGGGGAAATTTCAGTTCCCTTTGCCCAAGGTGGGTTGGTGCAGGGATTTTTTTCCTGTGAGGACAAAGGAGTTGGGTATTTGCTCATCAGCCCGTTTGCTGCTTCAGCAGCATTTCTCTGAGCTCACTTTTCTGGCATTTTAAGGGGTGCATGGCCCAGCCATGGGAACCTGTGCTGGCAGCGTTAAGACAAACCTGCAAAGCCTCTATAGAGCTTTGTACAATTTATTCCTGCTGTACATACAGGCCCTGTGTTTAATGACTGGACTGACTGACTCCACCTGGGAGTCGGTGTTTATATGTGTGAGGTCCATGTGATGCAAGTCAGAGCTGGTGTGGGACAAGGCAGGTCTTAGAAAGGAGCTTGTCCAGCTTGGCAAGAGGCTCTGGAATCATTTCCCAGCATACTCAATTCCCAAGCCAAGACCCATCAAACGCAATGGGAACCTTTCAGGTGAATCTGTGGGAGTTGAACCACATCTATACAGAAGGTCTTTATGTCTGACTATTAGAATTAGCTGTTCTGAGAAGCTCATCAAACAAAAAAAAACCCCAAAACTCTTTTATATGTTGTCTGTCACATATATTTATGTGAGATCTGTCCCTCCCCCTGAATGTGTAATTCTGATTTCACCTGGCGGTTCTCCCCCTGTGATGCTGTTTCCAGCCTGCTTTAGTGATGGCTTCCTTAATTGAATCAAAGATTGTGTTTCAAGAACGCTGTGGGAGGGTTGATTTCCAGAACTCTGTGGGAGGGCTGGCCTTTGAGGGGAGATTGAGTTTGCACCAGGGCTGATCCCTCCCTGTCACACTAAATCCTGCTTGGAAAACATCCTGTTGGGTGGTGGCTGGTTCAGGCCTGTTTCACGTGGCCTGTTATCCCATCAGGCTGCACAGGAGCTGTGTGAGGGGAATAATTCCGAGTCTTTCAGGGTTTCTGGTTGCCTTTGGCAAGCTGGGTGACAGAGGTATGTAGTGCTGTTGGATATGACAGTGTTTGCCAGGAGCTTTGGGGTTACAGAGGAGGTTGTTCTGCGTCAGGCACAAAGTTCGTGGTTTATGCAGGTCTGGACTGGAGTCACAGCTGCATTTCCAGCTGCTGGAGGAAGAGGCTCAGGGTAGGAGATGCCTATCTGGTACAGGAGGCAGGTGGGAAAGCAGTGACCAGGGGCTGATGCTGTTCCTCAGACCCTGGAAGGGCCATCTTTCCAAAAATTTCAGACAAGGAATAATCAAGACTATGTGGCAAAAGGCAGGATTCTTCTCCCTAACTTATGTTTTATTGACTTTATGCAAATTGGAGGAGCCCCTGTGAAGTCTAAACTGGGTCAGCATCAGAGTGATAGGTCTGAGCACCTGAAGGACTGGGCAGATGTGGATTTTGGTGCTCTCTGGAAGTGCCTGGCTGGGTTACACGCCACCAGATCCAAATGGTTTGGATTGCCTTTTGGTTTTAGGCTGTTGCAGTCAGTGCAGACATCCATGAGGGAAAGGATGAGGCTGTGGCTGAGCTGAGTTCATTTTTAGGAGTTGGATGGGACTTCTGTGCAGTGCTGTGCTGGCAAAAAAAAGAGGGGACGCAGTGAGATCAGCCTCTCTCTCTGCTTGTGACTCACCCCTCTTACTCCAGCAGGCAGACACTTATGTAAAGAGCCATTTATTCTTTTCCTGTCTCGATGACCTCAGTGGCTCTGTGACACTGCTTCCTTTCCCATCTGCAGTGTGCTGGTGCTCAGCAGTGCTCCTAAGAGGAAGGGAAATTATTTATGTTTTAGAGGCACAAAGAAAATGGAACTAGATGAGGAGATTTCAGCGAAATGATCTTTAAGATCCCTTCCAACCCAAGCCATTCCGTGATTCTGTGATTCTGTGAAAACCAAGGACTTGCATGAGCTCGCACTGATAACCTGAGGCCATGGAAGGAGCTGAACCCAGGGGATGAGAGGGCTGATTTCCTGGGAGTGAGTGGGGAATGGTGGATGCTTCTGCAGGAGTGTGGCCCTTGCCTTCTCCAGTTTGTGCCAGGTGGGAATTTCTGCCCTGGTTCCCAGCTCTGGATTCGTGGGCACGCATCAGGCTACCTCTGTGTCCATACCTGTGTCCATACCTGGTCCTGGCTACGTGCTTCTTTATGGAGTGTGTTTGGGAGAACAGGAAAGGTGGAAAAAGCACACAGCTTGTGTCAGCAGGAAGTGGGTTGTTAAGAACAGAAGAAATCCCCCAAACCTGCAGGGAGCTGGAAGAGCTGCTCCCACTGTTCTGCTGGAGCACCTGGAGAGACCAGGCTCACTGTAAAAGACTTTTTAAGCTTTAGATCTGCTGCATTGGGTGCATGGGCTATTTTTCTTTGAAACCCTTTTTCTCTAGGTGATTTTCATCTTTGAAAATCCAGTTCTTTTAATTTTGGGACAGCTTTGTAACTGCTGGACATCCCCAGAAGAGCTCTGTCTGTCCCTTCCCTCTCTAAATAGTGCTGGGATGTGAAGAATTTCCCTTATTGTGTAAATTAAGCAGGGTTTAGAAGGGGAAGTTGTTCTACTTCACCTGGGATAGGGCATTGGAAAGGGAGACCTGAAGGAAGGTGGCAGTACCCAACAGAGTACAGGGTGAGGGGAAAACATCCAAGCACCAAACTTTTACAGCTGGCATTTTCCATTTTTAAAATACTTTGCACACGTGTCTCCCTCCTGGGGGGATGCACCTGCCCTCTAGCTTTCAGGATTTTGACATTTAACGCTAAAATCTATAGTACAGAAGAGCCCAGAAGTGTCGGAATAGCTGTTCTCAGGTCAGTTATTATTGAGTTTGCTTGCTCTGATGGCTGATGTGCTGCAAATCCCCGGAGAACGAGGAACTCGATCCACAAAACATCTTGGCAGAACAAGAGACGGTTTGGATTTTTGTAGTGGTCAATGAGAAGGCGCTGGAGGAGCAGGATCATTAAAAATGTCAGTTCTGGGCGGTCAGATGGTCCTACATTAACTCCAGCTGAGCAAAAGCCATTTATAAGCACCAGTAACAAGACTGACAGTTTTACAGCCCATCAACTGACTCTCTAACCAGCAGTATTTAGACAGAGGAAAGCAGAAAATGAGAAAATCTGTGCCTTTATGAAACAGAATTTGAGCCTCCAAAAGCCGTCCTGGCGGCCTGCAGCTCTGGGGAAGCAAGGTCTGGATATGATTTGGGATCTGGTTTGGTGTCCTGTCCGAGTGCTTCGCCTTCAGAGGTTGCCAGTGAAGGACAGAGCAGCACTTTTGGACCTCTCTGCATTCTTTGTGAAGTGATTTTGGTGTCTCTACACTCGTTTCTTGATTTGTGTATAGGTGGTGTGTGGTAGGCGAGCACTAAACACCCGGGGAGCATTGGAGGGGCAGGAAGACCAGGTGTACAACTTGAATTTTCAGGGAATAAATAAAAATACCTAATTTTTCCCCTGCTCTCTCCTTTGTGATGCATTACCAGGAGAACTGCAATTGGTTGAGATGGGTTCAAACCTCGTGAACAGTTTGTGGTCCCTCAGTTACTCCTCATGCACCTCAGAGCAGGTGGTCTTTGTTGTACAGCTCCAAGGAGATCAAACCCCTCTGCTTCTGCTGGTGGTGGCCTCTTCTCCCAGTTCTCAAGAGTATTTATTCTCTCAGTTCTGTGAGAATTCTTAATGTAACAACAATGAGCCAGGAGGAGAATGGCCCCAGGCTTCCAAGCTATTTCCTGATGCCTTGGTGCTTGCCTGTGATCCGCATCCCAAGGTGAGTAACGCCTGCCATCCACAGCAGGTAACAGCAGGAGGTCTGGGGACATTCACTAAGCCTTTAATTTTACCACATTGGGGCATGCAGTAGTTTGCTTAGTGCACTTAAAGTGTATGGAGTTGGTGTTTTATTCTTTCTCAGTTTAGGGTCCACTTGATATGATTTTTGTGTGTTTGCTAACATGGTTTTGCACCTCGCTCTGTCTTCATTGATCTGCAGTTCCATTTTACACCTGAATTTACCCTCTCTGGTGGCTTTCATGTATGCTAGGTACTAGTTTTTATTCTCTGTTTTAACCTCAATCCGTTTTTGTCCAGGTCTGCCTTTCTTTAGCTGACTCATTGGTGTGTTCTTTACATCCCCCTGTTCATGGCAATCCCATATCACAGGGGTTTAGCTCGGGAGATGTCACCTGCATTGCCTGGTTCCACAGCATTTGTTTTTGATTTCCATCTACCCGTGGAGGAATTGTACACAGGGGAGTCTGGACCGTCCCTGTGGGTAGGATTTAGAGATTAAAAAAACCCAAAAACCCAGCAATTTAGGAAGAAGTTATGAAGTGTGACAATATCATTCTCGACGTGTAGTTTCCAAAATATAACCCGTGTCTGCATTTCATGTATTTTTGTGAGTAGGACATTAGTTCTTGCCATAATGGAAGGTCGTATAACTCTCTCAGGTAATGGCAAGGCACTTGCATAATAAACACACTTTTGGAACGTGATGTTGGGGGGTTTTTTTTTGTAATGGATAAAAAAATATTTGCAGCTCTGAGCAGCTACTTACAGAGAAAATAGCTCTCGTATTGCAGATCTGTGGTCACAAATTACACTGCATAAACCATATAACAGATGCCTCTGGTTAATGATGGTGAGGCAGAGGAGCAGAAGGACAGTAGTGGAAGATGATGAATGTTTGAAATGTCATTTTTACAGGAAGATAGGATTAATGCTTTTATGGGCAAAAATAACCAGCATTAGGAAGGCAGGAGCTGAGACTCAGAAATTAGTAATATGTTCTTTAATTGCTGCCCCAAATGGATCTATTTTAAGTACTCTTACAGCTCGTGGTATTGGAACATCGGAGTGCCTTTTAATCTTTAATGCATTTATCTCCTTAATCACCCTGGAAAGGCTCATCTGTGTTTTAAAGGTGGTGAGCAAAACCACGGAGAGGCCCAGTGACCCCTCTGGCTCCACAAGGGAGCCTTTGGCAGGGTGGGGGTTTGAAGGAGGGGAGTTAAATTAGTGCTTGGGCACTGCCTTTCCCTTCTGGAGGCAGGCTGTGCACACCTGCATTTCTCCCTGGAATGGAAGCCAAGGATCACACGGAGATCCTGACAGAAGGGACCGAGTCTATAGGAATCCCATGTGAGAGAGGCTGGCAGAAGGCAGGATGAGGAGCATGACCAGCCAATTTTCCTTCCCCACATGTTCCAAGTGCAGCTGCCTGCAGCAGCCCTGCCCTCTGTGGCCTTGCCCCATCACGGGTATTTATGGGAGTTTTGTGGCACCGAGCACTGGCCGTGCAAGGTCTGGGTTCCAGACAGCTGCAGACAGAAATGAGCAGTCTCAGGAACAGAGATGATTATTTTTCCTGTCTTTCTGGGTGCTCCAAATAATTTACACAGTTCCATATGTTCCTTGCTAGCTCTCTTTCCCTCTCCCGAGCAGCAGTGAAGCTCCCACCATCAATCTGTGCCTAACTCAGGTTTCTGTCCCTCGTGAGGGATGTGCACTCCCTTTGGAATTGCTTCTTTTTTACCTAAGAGATTGTTCGTGGTTGCATCTTAATCCTGGAGCAGACTCATATTTAATCAGGTTTGTCTTGTCAGAGGGAATTCTGCACCCTGTCTGTGAGCAGAGCTGATCCTCTCTGCCAGCTCAGGGTGACATTTGCCGTTGTAACGGCAGAGCAGCTCCCAAGAGGGGACAATTCACATCAGAGATGGCTTTTTCTTCTTGTCAGATCTAATTCCAAGGTGTTTTGGGGAGTGTGTCTCTCTAATATTCCTTCTTTCTTCAGCCTGCTTGCTCCCTGCACGGCCCTGTGCCCTGCGCTGGGATCTTGGTCAGTGGGACCTTCCAGGAGGCACAAAACTTGGACAAGTCTGAGCCCTGTGGCCCTGACCTACCACCCTTTTGTGCTCTTCCCTTTTTCCATCCAGCACAAGACTGCTGTGCCCTTGGGAATGAGGTCAGTGTGTTTCAAAGGGAAGACAGGAACAGTGTGTCTGCTCTGTGAACTGGGATGAGGACATCCCAACCACGGAGCGTGAACCCCTAATGAGCTGGAGCCATGTCCTTCCTCTTGGAAGCGCCTCAGCTCTTGTCCTCAAAGTGGAAATCAAGACTAAGGGAAGGGAAGAGAGATGAGGGACGTGGTTGAGTCACCATCCCTGGAGGGATTTAAAAGCTGTATGGATGTGGCACCTGGGGACAGGGGTTAGTGGTGGCTTGGCAGTGCTGGGGGAATGGTCGGTCTTGATCTTTGAGGGACTTTTCAACCTAAACAGTCCTGTGATCCTATGAGTAAATCAGAGGATTGGAGGGTCTCTTGGTGATTCCCAGCTCAGCTGTCAGAAACAGGTGACACAAAGCTGTTGCTCACAATAATCAGGCTGATATTTTATCCTGACGTTTTTTGGCCGAGTGTATCGGGAAGCAGCAGCACTAAAACATCCTTGGATACATTACTTTGAAATACCAGCCCTTCCACAAAGTTTATGCATCCAGTTAAACCTGTGTCAGAGGAAGACTAAACCCATTTGTTACCAGCCCTTAAGTGCTGCCTCCAGGGGCTGGGGGAGGATTTAGAGGCATTTTCTCAGTTTTGGCTCTGCCTTCCCTCTCCCTGCCCACGGAGAAGTTGGAATCCCATCAGACAAGGCGTTAAACTGAAGTTTATTGGCTATTGCAGGGAGGAATGAAGAGATCCTGTCCATCCAAGGCATTTCTGCTTCTTTTTCTTCAGTTTGGAGAGAGCTGGCATGAAGGCATGGAGAAATCGTCTGCTGGTTTGAGGAGAGAGGGGACTTTGGTCGCTATGGCTGACGTGGTTGGTGTGAGAGGCCCCAGTGACTGGGGAAAGTTTCTAATGGATGGTGGGATACAGGGATCAATCCAATTCTGAGGGCTGCTGCCAATCCTGCCTGCCCTAATCCCCACTATCCTGCCAGGCAAAAATTCCCTGAAATACCTGCAAGGAGGATTCAGCAGCTTCTCTGGTGGCAACATCTGGGGAAGAATCCCCTACCCGGCTCAGGTAGGGGAGTCTTGGATGATGTTTGTGCACAGAGAACATTAGGGAAGGTTTACTAAGGGGAATCCTTCTCCAAAAAGGTTGTCAAGCTTTGGAAGAGGCTGCCCAGGGAAATGGTTGAGTCGTCAGCCCTGGAAGTGTTTGGAAACCACGTGGATATGGCACTTGGGGACACGGTTTAGTGATGGGAATGGTGGTGGTGCTGGGTTGGTGGTTGGACGTGATGATCTTTGACATCTTCTCCAGCCTTAATGATTCTGTGAAATTCTCCCTCCTTGGCTTGCTGGGTAGTGCAGAGTGGCAGCCTGCAGCAGCACCAGGCTCCTGGGCTTTCCCAGCGCAGGAAGACTCCTCCTAAAAAGCTTTCTGCTGCACCTCCAGTTGCTCTCGTCAGCCCGAGAGAGCAAAGTTGGGAAACTCAAGCACGTGTCTGAGCGTTCCTGACCTTCCCCAGCTGTCTGCCTCCATCCATCTGTTTGACACATCCTTTAAAGTTAGGATGTGTCTGCCTTGGAGCACGACTTTGCATTTGCTGCTCCAGGTAATTTATCTCGGGGTTTCTTTTGCCTGGATTCAAGGATGGGGTCCATTAGCCTGCGCAGAGCTCCGTGCTCCGAAGGCTGGGCTGCATCTGCTGCCCAAGCACCATCTGGGTTCCTGCACAGCACAGTGAGGCAGGAGTCCTTCTGGGCTGTCAGCTGCCTTGGACTGCCTGTCCCCTTGCCTGTCAGCCCCACTGGAATATAAATCTCAGTGTCTTTGCTCTCTCTTTAATCCGCACTATTCCTTGTCCTTTCCCATCCCCGCACTTTCAAGCATTTACATGTGTCACTTCTCAGTGTGCTTTGCCTCTTCTCCCACCCTTCAGTTCATACGTGTCAGAAAACGTGGCTCCCTTTAGACAGAGGAGCTGCTTTTCAGCCCCTCTCTCTCTCTGGATTTTAGCAATCACTTAGCTTGATTGAAGAACACAGGCAGGGCAGGGCCTTCCCTGGGTGAAAGTTACTCATTTTCCCTTTGTGTGCCTGTCTGGGTGGCCTTTGCCATGTTAAAAGAGGCTTGTCCCTACGTTGGGGAAACCACATTTATTTTCTAATAGTGATCTATACTGCAGTGCAAAAATCTGTCTGTTTTCATGGCATTAAAAAAATGGAGAGAGGGGAATGTGAAGGTTCATCAGCCTTGAATTGCCTCCGTCCTTCTGGGGATTTACGTCAGAGGCTGATCTTTGGGGTTAAAATGTTGGCCCCATGGCAGAGCCGGTGAGAGAAAAATGGAGGAAAAGAGCTTTTCGCAACAAGTAGCAGGGAGAGAGAGGGTAATTTATTGAGAGGATAATTTTAAAGTGTTCCTTCCTAATGAGAATGTAGATGCACTTTCTGCTTGGACGGCGCAAACCACAAATGACTGATGCCAAACCTGTCTCCCCTCTGGTGTTCGCTCAGGTTAAGACCCCTTGAGAATCAAAGGAAATCCAAGTTATCTCCTGGAAGGATGCTCTCTCTCTCTCTCTCTCTCTAAATATATATCTATATCTATCTGTAGAAGTTCTGCTCTGCCTGAGAGTGAGTTAGGAACATATATTGGAAATAAGCAAATTGCTCAGATTTTTGTCTGACAATAAAATAATTACCTCAAACCTCCAGCAGTTGTTGTTTTGCAAAGATGCTGAGTATCAGCATTAATCACAGAGAGGGGTCGATATGGTGAGAATTACTGGAGGCTTCTGCTTTCTTTTTTCTTTTTTTCCCCCCTCCTTGTTTTTGAGTAATTCCAATCACAGACTCATCCGAGCCTGGGCTGCAATAAAGGTTTCAGCCAGGCTGCTCCCTGATAGCCTATCATTTATTTTAATTTACCAGCAGCACCATCTGTGCTTGAGGCTTTATTAATGTGAAGTGAGGCCAAGATGTTCTCCAGTCTGGGCCCTTTTGGAGGCTGTTTTTCCCAAATCCCCCTTTCCCCTCTGACCACTCAGGCTGCCTCTCTCACTCAGGTGTGTGCATGGACTGGTTTTGCAGGAGTGGCTGCTCAACCTCCTGTTTCTCATCCCCCTGTTTTGTTTAGCAGTGTCACGTGCTGTGCTACTGTCACTGTCCCCTTAAGCTGCCCCATACCAGCTTAGGGATGCCCGTGCCAAGGTGATCCAGATAATGCTCCAAGGCCCCTGTCAGGAGCACAGCCCAGGAAGCCACCCCTGGCACATGTGGCATCTTGGTGACCCTCCTGTGCTTTTGCTGTGTGCACCAGTTATTCCAGCATTTCCCTCTGGGGGCTTTGGGACAGGTCTGACACCAGCAGAGGATTTCCAAGACCCCTCAATGGCTTTGGTGTGTGCATAGGACTGAGGAGAGATGTGAGTGTCTGCCCTTCCAGTCCCAGCAGAAGCTGTTTCTTCCTGTGAGTGAGGGGATTGCTTTGCCCTGCTCAGTCCTGGCTTTCCTTACAATTACCCATAGGCAAATTCAGGAAAATGACAAGATAGGGTTCAGTATAAATGTCCTGTCAGGAAAATAACTTCCTTGTGCGTTTTGTGATTTTCTGTATCTGCTGGGACTGGTTAAATACAGTCTCTTTTGAATTTTTGGTTTCAGGGAGTGTTGTGTAGAGGGTCAAGTGTCATGTTAGACCCAGTGAGTATCCTGAGGGAAGCAGTGCTTGCCTGTTATATCTGCTCTCCCATAGCCAGAGCGTGTTCCTGTGAGTGCTGTTTAACCTCTTAAGTCCCAGTTTGCAGTGACTCCACGGTGAGTCAACCCTGCTCCAGTACAGTTGGAGGAACTTTTCCAACCTAAACCATCCTGTGATGCTTTAATTGCAGTCTGGAGCAGGAGAGGCAGAGAGTTAATTTAACTTCTGGTATGCAGAGGCAGCCAGGAGCATGTTTTGCTGAGGTGCATGTCCTAATGGAGCAGATAAAGTCAGAATCTCAGCTGGAAAAACCGAGCTTTGCTCTGGTGAATGCTCTGGTCCCGCAGCCTTGGAGCTGCAGTGGGACCTGTGATCCCCTTCCCTGGGACCTGTGATCCCCTTCTCTGCAACCTGTGATCCCCTTCTCTGGGACCTGTGATCCCCTTCCCTGGGACCTATGATCCCCTTCCCTGGGACCATGAACCATTGTGCTTCAGGCCTAGCAGGGCTGCATCCCTGGCTCCTTGGGTGTGATTTCAGACTTTGCATCCTGAGAAGCTCAGAGCAAGAGCCACAGTGGCTGTTTGGCCCAGGTTTAATGTCTCAAACCGTGCCAGATCACCCCTGCCTGGCTGCAGGCAGGCTCTGACAGCGCCAAGCAGACAGAGATGCCTTCAGGGCAGTGCAGGGCTAGGGATGCAGCTCCACGACTCCCTCCAAAGGGGATTCTGTCCCCAGGGATGTCCCTGGAGCTGTGACTGAAGCTGGTGGGAGCTCCTGGGACAGTGCATGAACGTGGCCTGGCACAGACAGTAGGACTTGATGATCTTAGAGGTCTTTTCCAACCTTAATGCTTCGATGAGATGCTGCAACACCATCCCTCCAAAGCAGAGCAGGCAACCCCGACTCGGAGTCATCTGCAGGAGGAAAAGCGCAGTCAGTGGTACTAATTGACAGCAGCAGTGATTAATTATTAAGGTTTGGTTAGTCACCACTGTGTGGGCTCTGAAGATGAATATGAGGGTTTAAAGAACAGTGGGACTTTCAGTCTTTTTAGTATAATCTGCATGTGCTTCGAGTCCCTGCCAGCAGTTCCCCTGGATATATTACATAGTGTGGGTGGGCAGGAGAGTTCCCTTGTCCTCATCTCCCTGGGATGAGCCAGCAGAGGTCTGCAGCTGCCTGGAGTGCTCCTGAGGGTGCTGGAGTCCCCTCTGACAGCCTGACAGCTCAGGTGTTTCCCTCCTCTGCTCTGCACTGCATAAGAGATTGGATATTAGGAAAAATTTCTTCAACCAAGGTATTGTCAAGCCTTGGAACAGGCTGCCCAGGGAAATGGTGATGTCCCCATCCCTGGAGGGACTTAAAAGACCTGTGGATGTGGCACTTGGGGACATGGGTTACTGGCGGCCTTGGCAGTGCTGGGGGAATGGTTGGACTCGATGATCTTAGAGGGCTTTTCCAACCCGAACAATTCTACAGTTCTATGATTCTAAAAGCAGATTTCACTAACAGGGTTCCCAGGTGTTGGTGCTGGGCCCATCCTGCCCTGCTCCCAGCCCAAGCAGGGATGCAGAGATGTTCCCCAGCTAACATGTTCCCCACAGTCCCTCTAAGCTGGGGATGGGTGGGTGTTAATGCTCAGGGTAAATACCCCTGCTGAGACATGGGGAAAAATAGGGCTTATTTATGCCTGGGTAAATAGGAAAGCTTAGATACTGTTTCTGAAATCCTAGAGAAAATCCTAGGGGCAGTCAAGTTCCAGGGGGAAATTTAGGCTGAGAGCTGTTTTTATTGTTAGTCCTATAACCACAAGAGAGTGAATTTGAATGGCAAACTGGGGGCTCTTGGCAAAGAGTAGAAATGAAAGCAAAGCCTCTGTTCCAAATCCTTATGAGAGAAAGGAGAGGATGATACAGTAGGAACACTGGCCTGGAGGGATGTGGGGAATAAAGGAACAGAGAGAAAAATAACAACCAGCATTTTGAATACTCAGTGCCATTCTGCCCCTCTGTGCATCTGGAAAGGGACACAGCAGAGATGGAAAAGCTATGAGAAAGGAGGAGGATAACCAAAAGGACAAATTAACATGGATAACCGGAGGATAAATGGGATTCTGTGTGAGGAATGACTGCAGAGACCTTGTCTAGAGCCTCAGAGTGCCGGGAGGATGTGCAAGGGCAAGTGTTGCTGTGTGATCGTCCCATCCATAAACTTTTCCTAGACAAACGCTGTTGGTCACTGTCAGCCTCACTAAGCCAGCCTGACCTTTGGTCTGGCCCAGACTGGCTGTAAGCAGAGCCTGATCTCCTCATCTGATTACAGCCAGCGCTGCTTTTTCATATGAGTCCTTGAGCAAATCACTCTCCCACCCTGTGCCTGAGTCCTGGTGTTCACAGATGGGACAATTCCAGTGCTGTGGGGGGGTTCATTCTTTTAGGTTCTTTTGGGCAGGTACTGACTCATCTTTGCATGTTTGTAGAGCATTTATCAGGTGTGTTTGTGTGATCTCAGGTGGCCTTTCAGCTCTCACAAGAACAGAAATTAATAACGAGAAATTCAGTCTCTTCCTCCTGTGTTACATTTTGCTCGTTAAATGGTCCCAGTTGCTGAGACAAAGATCTGTGTTGAAGCCTGATGAAGAGGGAAGCTGTGACCCCTGGGTCAGCAGTGAGTTGGTGCAGGCAGGACAGTGAGGAAGGGAAGTACCAGCTCTGTGTTTGCCCTTCCCTGTGAGCATCTGCCTTCAGAGACGGGGTGTGGGGCTCAGCTGATCCAGCACAACCAGCCTTATAATTTCTCCCTTTGGCACAAGGTTCCCCCTACGGCCCTTAACCACGTGCCAGGAACAGAAAACCCAAAATCTGTCTGGCTTTTCAGACTGGCAGGGAGCTGTGACTCAGGAAGGGAAGGCACCTTCCAAAGCACTTTCAGTGTCTCTCAAATACACCAGGCTCCACAAAAACCATTTTTATACTGAAATCAGAGGTGCGACCTTGTCGATAATTTAACTGAAGGACCAAAGACAGGCAGCTGAGTGCAGGCATCAGTGTAAGTCTGTGTCATCCCCTTCCCTGGATGAGGAATTTGCACGTTTTCTTTTGTGGCCAGGCTGCCCTGCAGTTGCTGTCACTGTTGGATTGAGTTAATTTCCCTCTTGCGTGATTTTATCTCAGTCTTCAAGGCAGAAAAGCTGGTGCCATAACACAGAAAGTCATGGCATTTCCAGCAAGGTGCCAGCTTGGCTTTGCTCAGCTTCCCAGGGTCTTGTTTGCTGTTCCCAGATCCCAAATGGAAATTTTCCTGTATGCATAAATTACCTGTGGATTCCCAAACCTGGGTATGGGTCCAACAGCTCAAATGGAAACGCATGGGTTGTTGCTCCTTTGGTTTTGGTTAGATCTGTTTATCTCTTTGAAATGGACTTTTAAAATGAGACTTCAGCTCTTGTATCCCTTTGGGTTCAAGTAAATGTGGACAAATAGCACTTCTCAGTCTGGAGAGATTGATAAATCAGGATGTTGTGATGAACTGGTTTGAGTCAACAGTTCTTTGGGTCTGTCAATCAAACCTGTAACTAGGCTGGGCCAGTTATTGCCCAAATCTGTCAACTGATTCACAATATTATAGGGTAAGTTATTTTTCATGTTTAAGACTAAATTTCAGAAGTGCCCTGCAGTTTCACTGTTTTCTGTACCTACAAAGAATTTCAGATTTCAAGTGGCCCGTAGAGGTTTTGTTTGTGCTGTGGAAAAGGCAGCTTTTCCCCTGGGAATTTCCTGTGCAGAATATTTGCAGTTAAAAACAAAAAAATTGCAGCTACTTCTTTGGAAGACTAAGGGGTGATTTTGACAACCCCAACCTCTTTCCTTACTAATATTTGTCAGTCCTGTAGCCCAAAGAGCAGTTCACAGTGAATCATAGAATCTCTTTTCACCCCCTTGCCATGGGCAGGGACACCTTCCACTATCCCAGGTTGCTCCAAGCCCCAGCCAACCTGGATTGGAACATTCCATAAGTGGGGCAGCCACAGCTTCTCTGGGCAAGCTCTACCAGTGCCTCACCACCCTCAACATCAAGAATTTCTTCCTGACATCTAATTTAAATATCTTTTCCTTTAAAACCACAGCGCAATCGGGCCACTACAAAAACGAGTTTAAAAAATGTCCTCTGCTTAGTCCTTCCTTGGGGTTTGTCTGTGACTTCTTTGTGTGTCTGTCTCTGCAGAGTTTGGCTTCCTAGAGGGCTGAGACCACCCTTGTCAAGCCAACAGAAAATCTTCTGGCCCATTTGGTGGTCTTTGGAAAGCAGGCAGGACCAAGTGGCCACCAGCACTTAGATCATAAACACTTGCTGCTACTTTGAAAGCAGATTGACCTCTGAGGCTTTATCCAGATAACGTTGTGAAGGTTCTCTTGCATCAAATTGTTTCTTCATTATTTGAACAGATGATGGCAGCAAAATCAGGAGTTCACTCAGAGATACTCAAAATATCTTCTTAGAGCCACATCATATCACTGTCCTAATCAGAGAGTGGGCTCTGGCCTGTTCCAATCAGGGTAATGCCCTTTCAGGGTAAGTGAATTCTTACAGATTATCTTAATCTGCTTGGAGAAGCTCCAGATCTGTTCATTTCTGAGGGGAAGGAGTGGGATGGGAGAATGCCACAGCACTGGGTGTGTGTTTGGGGCAGCAGCAAACCCCAGGGAGACTGGAGTCACACAGGAACTCTGTGCCACGTGTGAAATAAATGGGAAATGTGGATAGCAGAGGATCTGAGGATAAATTAACCCTTTCACCTGCAGGGCTGTGCAGAGCTTGTCTGCGAGGTGATGGTGATTTTATAAAGTTCAGTGGGTGGCAGCAAACCTCACCAATATTTTGGGATATTAATTCGTCTGCAAATCCTCACCCATAGCTGTTAATGGGTGCTGCAGAGAAAAGAGAGGTTTTGCTTCACAGCAGCCCCTGGAGCAGCCTCTCCACTGCAATCAAACTTCATCTGTGAGGACCTAGGTTGGAGGTACAAGACCAGAGGGATGTGGAGGTAGAGCTGGTGCTTAGTTTGGTGTTTACTCTGTCGAGCTGGGGCACCTCTCTCAGGTGTCGATAAAATCTGAGGGGGAACCAGGAGCTGCAGACTCCAAGTGATAGCCAGGCACTGCTCCAGTTTGCTGCTGAGTCCCACCAGGGTGGTTTTGCACCATCAGCCCCACGAAACCAGGTTTGCTTGTCTGGGGGTTGAATTTGGCCTTGTGCTGTTTTGAAGTGCAGAAACAAAAGAATCCAGGTCCTACCACGGCCCACACCTTGGAGCTGCCCATTTAGCCAGTAGTCAGAATTGCTCCTCTTCTTTAAAGTATTTCCCTTCAGAGTTTTGTAAAAGTGTTTGAAGTCAGCCAGTTCCCCCCGTGCAAGCTGAAAACAGAGCTGCCTTTTCCACCTTTTGTCTGCCTGATGTATTTGTAGCTCCTTCATTTGGATAGACCAGCATAAGTCACGTTCTGCCTCCTGCAAGAATTTTTTGTCTGTCAAACTTGCTTTCTCCTCAGCCAGTACAGACTCAGTGAAGCCTTTTTGTTTGATTGCCATCATTAGGTGTCTGGGTCGTTATTGCTGAGAAATACCCATGGAATTACACCTGTGCCAAAGATATTTGCAGATTTTTCCCTTCGTTTTCTTTGCTGGCTTTGGGTCTCCATTTGGCTGTGAATAGAATCAGAATCACAGAATGATTTTTGATGGGAAGGGAGCCTGAAGAGCATCAGTTCCACTGATGAAGGGACACCTTCCACTAGCCCAGGTTGCTCTGAGCCCTGTCCAACCTGGTCTGGAACACTGCCAGGGATGGGGCAGCCACAGCTTCTCTGGGCACCCTGTGCCAGGGCCTCACCACCTTCACAGGGAAGAATTTCCTCCTAATATCTAATTCAGCCCTGCTCTCTGTCAGATTGAAGCCATTCCCCCGTGTCCTGTCCCTCCAGGCCCTTGTAAATAGTCTCTCTCCACCTTTGCTGTCAGCTCCCTTTAGGTACTGGAAGGCTGCAATGAGGTCACCCCAAAGCCTTCTCCTTTCCAAGCTGAACAATCCCAGCTCCCTCAGCCTTTCCTCACAGCAGAGCTGCTCCATCCCTCTGATCATCTTGGTGGCCTCCTCCAGACCCACTCCAACAGGTCAGTGTCCCTCCTGTGCTGGACACCCCAGAGCTGGATGGATGCAGCACGTCCTGTCAGTGCTGTCAGGTTTGGATTCCCAGTCTGCAGATGAAGATGCTTGTTTATATTAGAGAACTGTTGTGAGTGCAATTAATAAAGCTGCGAGGCTGAAAAGTAGTTGAAGAGCTAAATATCATTCTGTAATGAGGCCTCCTTCCCAGTAAATGATGTGAAAAATGATTTCTTGTGAAGAATAACAAATTGCCGTGGCTTTTTACCCTAATTGTAGATGCTTGATTCTAATTTGTTGTTTGTCATTTCCATGTAAATGAAGAGTTTTAGCTATAATTACCGCATTTATGGCAAACAAGATATTATCATTTTCCAATGCTCACGAAGCGCTGGCACGTTTAGAAATAGAAGAACTGAGTAATTATCCCCCTTGTGCAGCTCCAGGGAGGGGTCTACATGGTATCCAGCTCTGCGTGCAGAACAGGTCTTGCACAAGATGCTTCTCAAAGGCAGCTGATGCCATTAACCCTCTTCTGCACTGGGGGAGCCAGGACTCAGAGACATGAAGTGGTTTTCCCAGAGCACTCAGCAGTGCTCCAGGTGCCCAGATCCCTCTGGACAGCATCACTCTCACAACACAAAACACAGCAGAGCCATTGTTTTGGTTGGCACTAAATTTCCTGGTTTGTCCCAGTTATCCCAGTTCAGAGAAGCTGTGGCTGCCCCATCCCTGGCGGTGTTCCAGGCCAGCTTGGATGGGGCTTGGAGCAACCTGGCCTAGTTAAAGGTGTCCCTGCCCTTGGCAGGGGGTGGAACAAGATGGTCTTTAAGTCTCTTTTGGTTAGTCGTTTCCAACCAAACCATTCTGTGACTCTGTGATCCTGTGATGATTCTCTGCTCCACCAGAAGCTGCCTTTTCCCTTGCACATTTTCCAGTGCCTGGAGTTAAGAATCAGAACGCAGAGGTTTCTGACCAAGGGAGGCTGCCCAGCATCTGACCTGACACCACACCACTGGCATGGGATGAGCCCACATCCCTGTGAAGGCCTCGGTGTGACAAAAGACCAAGGAATGAATTATCCCATGGAAATGTCAGTCCCCAGTCAGAAAAGAGCTGCAAGATGCCACAGTGTCCAAAACCGAGGCTTTGTAGTGCTGGGTTTCATCCCGTCCCGGGCACTCTGCTCCTCTGGTGTTCAGGCTGCTGCCAGCGTTGGGCACAGCATGCAGTGAGGCCAAAGCCTTTGCCTGAGAGGTGACTCCAAAACGACCTCAAAATATGCCCCAGCCTGAGCCTTTTTCCCTGGGAAATCATTTCAAGGCAGCTGCCAGGCTGTGTGTGGGGCCTGCCAGCAGCAGGGAGCGAGCACGTGTCCCCTGGAGGGGCCGGTTTCTGCTGGGAATGGATCCATCACCCTGGTGCCCGTGGAGGGCTGATTGCCCACAGCCACTCTGGTTCCTGTAGGCACCAAGCAGCCCCGCTAGAATGAGAGTGATGTCTCTGATTTATATCCCATTTCAGCCAGTGCTGTAGTAACACTTCCCGATGCCTCAGATCCTGTCGCTTGGGTGAGCGCGCTCTTAGCTCACGGAGTGCTTCCCTCCCCCAGTGCACATGCTGCAGACTGAGAGTGCTCATTCCAGGAGCGTGGCAGGGAGTGGAAGGCTCGTTCCCACCGCCTTGGCTCTGTGCCCTGTGCCATTACCTCCCTGTCTGCCTCACTTCCAGGCACGGAGCGTTTCTGTGCCATCGCTTTCCTGGAGCTCAGAGCCTCATCAGCAGCCTGCCGGTACCCAGCTCTCCCGTGACCTTCTCGGGGACCTGGCCTCCGAGGAGTGCTGTAATTCCTGGAGTTTCTCGGGGTTTTTAGGGGATAAAATCTGCCCCTGACTCAGCCATTTGTAGACAGAGGAATAAATCACTGGGAGTGTAAGCACACTGCTAAATCACCGTGCAGCTTGTAAGATCCTGCTGTGTCCGTGTTCTCTCCTCGCTTGGTTTGCTTTGCCCTTTGCTGATTTCTTTTTACCTCTGTGATTTTCTGAGGGCCCCTTCCCATAGGTGTACCTGGAACATTAAAAGTAGTTGGGAACAGTTTTGGGAAAACTGACAGAGGGCAGGGTTAGATGGGATATTGGGAAAAAATTCTTCCCTGTGAGGGTGGTGAGGTCCTGGCACAGGGTGCCCAGAGAAGCTGTGGCTGCCCCATCCCTGGAAATGTCCGAGATCAGCTTGGATGGAGCTTGGAGCAACCTGGGACAGTGGAAGGTGTCTCTGCCCATGGCAGGGGGTTGGAACGGGATGCTTAAAATAATGCCATCCTAAAGAACATTTGTGTCCAAAAAATCCCATTTTACTGTGATTTAATATTTCTACTCTCTCAGCTCCCAGAACATCCCACACAGATGGAGGTGTTACCATAGGGGCCATTAAAATATGAAGGAAGAGGCTCTGACACAAGGAAAAGAAACACAAGTGATCTACTAGATATGATCTATTATATATTTAATATTCCCATAGTAAGGATGGAAAATGGAATAAGAGATCAATGTACCTGATAGTTATACAAGAAGTCAGGAACAGCTGTCAGGAACTTTTAAGTCCCCATTTGGTGTTTGATCACAAGAGAATCGAATCACAGCGGGAATCAATGCTCAGCTCTGGATGCAGTGGGAGTGTGGGATCAGACCTGTCCTGTTAGCAAACACCAGCAAGTTCCTTTTCCTTTTGCCACTAACACTGGGCCATGCTGCTCTTCCCAAGTATTTGCAGGAAAATGAGCCTCTGTGATAATCAGATCTTATTTTTAGCATCTAATTGATGCTCGGGGCTTTGTGGTTTAATTACTGGAATAATTGTTTGCTGAAAACACAGTCTAATACCTGTTTTTTCCTTCAAAGGTCAGCTCCATAATTTTTGTTTCCAACCATTTAGTCCTTTATTGATCTTTATGTCATTTCATGGGGAGTGCTGCATCTTGACAGATGAAATAAAGGCCAAAACTTGAAATAAGAAAAATATATCCTTTTTCTTAAACAGAGAAATGGAAAATCCCCTATTTCAGCCCTTGCTGCAGGCAAATCCTTCATACAGGGTCCCCAGGAAACAGGATTCTGAAAATTACTTTTGTTCTTTATGGAAGGAAAAAAGCAAACCAAGAATCTTTTCTGAGCCTGATTAATATCAGACATAAACTGAAGCACAAAAAGAAATTTTGCAGTGTAGCTGCTGATCCTTTAAAAGAGATAAGGCCATGGGCTCTGTCAGGAGGGCAGGAAGATCTCTGTGGTTTGCATTTAGAGAGGGCCGAATGAGAAATGCCCTCTCCTCTCAGTGTAGGGGAGTATCACGTGGCTTCAGCTGGAGATTTGGAAGGTATTTAATCAAATAACAGCCACCACTGTTTTGCTGCTGTCCTCCAGCTGAAATGAGATGCTGTTGGAGCAGAGGGATGCGTGAGGTGCTCTCCATCTGCAGCTTCTCCACCTTTTCCACTCCTCCCATCACTGCGACCTGACGTTCAGCTTTAATTTGCAAAACTCTATCTGTCTTTGCCAGGCTACGGGAGAGGGCGCTGGGTTATGGAGCAGAAAACAGGCTTGGTGAAAAACGGGCATTAAAAGGTAGCAAGAATTCCATTCTTGCGCTTTCTTCCTATAAATATACAAGGTCAAACCCTCCAGTCATCCCTCAAAACCAGCAGTGATTTTAGGGAGGCTTGGTGCCAGAAAGAGCTGAAATGCTGGCTTGGTGAGAGGACAGAGATCCATCCCCACGCAGTTCGTGCAGCTCAGCCCTGTCAGAGGGATTGGGTGGCACAGCTTCCCGACGGATCCCGAGCGGCTCCGGGCCCACGTTTGATGGGTCGGTTTCCTCTGATCCCCGAGGGGCCCTGGGCAGATGGAAAGCACAGCACGGAGCCTGCTGACAGGGGGAAGGATTTCTCTTCTAGGGCTGCGTCCTCAGCTGCTGTAAGTCAGGAAAGGGCAAACGAAGGGCACCTTCAGGCTTCTCTAAAAATCAGCCAGTAAGGTTGAGATCATGGGATCACAGAACGGTTGGGATTGGAAGTGACCTCGAAGACCCTCTCCCTTCACACCCCTCTGCAAGGTGGTGGGCAGGGGACACCTTCCACTAGCTCAGGTTGCTCCAAGCCCCATCCAACCTGGCCTTGACTGCACTTGCTGGCGAAGGGTAACGTTTCCCCTCAAGGCACTGCCCTGTAAATCTGCACAAGCCATGCCAATCATTAAATTTGGCTGGATTTATATTCTGTTGTATTCTAGTTCTTGATAACTTTACCCAGTTTTCACTGTTTGGACCAAGATTTTTCCACGGTGCTTGCCCCAGAGTTTTTAAGAAGATTTTGGCTGAAGAAGTTCACCTGCTCCAGTGGGTGAATCACAGGAAGAATAAACCATTAATAAATTTTTTGCTGGAGACCTCTGAGAAAAAAATAATTGTACAGCAAAATTTTAGAATTGAGAGTGCAGGGATTAGAAAAACTCTGGAAGAGTTTTTCTCCTATCAGTGCTCTGGAAAAAGCACGGGAAGAGCCTGGAAAGCATTCTTTCATAGAACCTGGCTCTTCAGCTGCTGCTTCTCTGTAGTTCTGTTTGGACAGTGGATATGTAAACAAACAGCACACAAATGCCACCGTAAAAAGGTTATTAAAGCTGCAAAGTCTAGGCTCATGAGTAAAGAAAGATTTTTCATCTTCAGCAGGATACAGCTTTGATGAGAAGCCTCCAGGGAGGCCTCAGAGCCCCTTCCAGGGCCTCAAGGGGGGTCTAAGAGAGATGGAGAGGAGAGGGACTTGGGACATGGGCATGAAGCGACAGGACAAGGGGGAATGGCTCCCCACTGCCAGAGGGCAGGGTTAGATGGGATATTGGGAAGGAATTCCTGGCTGCGGGGGTGGTGAGGCCCTGGCACAGGGTGCCCAGAGAAGCTGTGGCTGGGAGTGTTCCAGGCCAGGTTGGATGGGGCTTGGAGCACCCTGGGATAGTGGAAGCTGTCCCTGCCCGTGGCAGGGGGTTGGAACCAGATGGGTTTTAAGGTCCCTTTAACCCAAACCAGTCTGTGATTCTCTGAAGGCTGGTGAATAGGAACATTTTCAGCACACAAGAAGACCCAGGAGCTGAGGCAGGGTGGATTCTCACCGCTGGCGAGTCCCTGTGTTGCTCCAGGAGCTGTGCCAGGGCAGAGTGAGGGAGAAGCTGATCCCATGTGTGCTCCAGCAGAGGCGTTGCCATTTCCATAAGCAAAGTTTGCATTTCCTCTCCCAGAGCAGACGCAGCTTTTGAACACAGTGTGATGCAGTAAATATTTAATCATACAACAAATTGTGACAGCCAGTTCGCAGCAACGTCCTGCCGATGCCTTTTAGGGTGAGGGGAGAGTTGGTACCTTGGCTTGGTTTTAACATCTTGTGCCTGTCTGGAGCCACTGAGGGAGAAACAAATAGTGTGTGGATGTCAGCGTGTGCTTTGAGGGCCCCACAGAAGAACTGAGTTCACGGAGAAATGCCAGGGCACAAGGGCAGTGCCTTTGCCAGCCTCAGCAAGGGGCTACTCACTGTGGGCAGATCAAAGTGGGAAACAGCTTTTAAAGTGCAAGGGAAAAAGAAAAGGAAGAACCAGACCTAATGCCAGGGGGAAAGGAGTGTCAAAGGGATTGATAAGGTCAGGGAGGGAGTTGGGAAGCCCATCTTAGTTCCTACTTTGTGGTTGAGTTGTCTTCCCATCTCCATTTCTCTTCCAAGAGATTTGGGCAGGTCGTGGAAGGTGAAGGTGTGCACCAGGCTGGGGTTGCAGCTAGACAGACAGGGAAAAGGGTGTAGATGGTACAGTTCAGAGACCAGGCAGTGCCGTGGTGACTATTAAAGTTTACTAGGTTAATTCAAAGTTCAGCCAAGCAAAATTTTTATCTGAAAACATAAATGGTAATTGTCAGTTTGACATTTGTTTGATTATCCAGCTGTTCAAGTCTTTTCGAGTTGGGCAATTCATGCATCAACATTCCCATCAGGTAGGTGTAGTTGTTCTGGAATTAAAAATATGCTGCCTTCCAGCCAGATGCCATTTTCTTTATTATTTATTTGTGCTAGTAAGTAAATTGAAAATTGTGCTTTTTTAAGGGAAAGGAGCTGATGCACCCTTGTGCTATTAAGTTGTCAGAGCTGAGCAGATGAAGCAGGAAGCATTTCTGCAAAATTGTTCTCACAAGTCTCATTTGGGAAAAAAAGTTTAACCTGCAAGAGAAAGGGATGAAATCTGTAATGGAACAGGGCAGGTGGCTTGGTATGTACAGACTGATTGAAAGTAATCAATCTTCTCCTTATTTTTTACACTTTAGCCAGCTCTCCTTTGCTGAAGGAGCGCAGGTTTGGATTAGATATTAGGAAAAATTCTTGGCTGTGAGGCTGGTGAGGCCCTGGCACAGGGTGCCCACAGAAGCTGTGGCTGCCCCAAGCAGCCTGGCGTTCTAGGCCTGGTTGGATGGGGTTTGGAGCAGCCTGGGACAGGGAAAGGTGTCCCTGTCCGTGACAAGGGGTGGAACTGGATGAGCTTTAAAGTCTCCTCCAACCCAAACCATTCTGTGATTCTGTGAATGAGGAATAGGAACGAGCTGTTGGCCCCAATGAGAAGCAACATCAAACCCCAGCCACATCATGTTGGGGAATGGGAAGAGCAGGGGAGCAGGCAGGTGTGGAAGAGGGGAATGGATTTTTCTTACGGAAGAAGGCGATGGCAGATCTGTGCTAAACAGCTTCTCTGGCTCCTGAGATAGGGATGGCTCTGATCTCAGACAGATGCAGAAGCAATTAATAGTAGCTGTTAGATCAAAATCTTTTCATGTTCAGAGCATGACTGTTATTTTCTGATTTCCCAGAGTGAAGTTTGGTGCTGCTGTCTCAGCCTGTTCCATTTTAGGAATTGCAGGGGTAATGGTTGGGGCAGGTTGCCTGATCCCCAGGTTAATTCTTACCCATAAAAGCCTCCTTTTTCCCTGCCCTTTGGAGAGCGTGTAGGAGCCTGGGTGCCACATTTCCACCGCTGGTCCGGTGGTCGTGGTGGAGAGTTATTAAAAGAAGTGGTGATGGATGAACTTTGATCAGGAGCAAGATGGAGCTCTGGAATGAAGCTGTAAGCGCTGGATTTGAAAACCAGGCGACATCTGCAGGGATGAGCGATAACGTGCCATGGAAAAACAGAATTGCTTTAACTGATGATTAAAAAAGAGAATATGATTAAAACAAGCTGATTAGATGAAACCAAAGTGACAAGACAAAGCAGCAGGGCATCCAAGAGGGGTGGGGGGGAGACAGAACCGATGGCAGTAGGGCATGAATTATTGATTGAAATCTCCACCAGAAGTCTTTGCATTTTCTTATCTGGGAAGGGAGAGAATGAATGAGAAGCGAACAGAATTATTAAGCAGCTTTATCATTGCATTGGAGTGGATAATTAGGCAATTAGGATTACTAAAAGTTGGCAAAGCAAGAGGCCCCGAGGACTCGTGCTCCTGATTTCAGAGGAGGGTAGAGAGGGAAGCAGGGAAAAGCCTTTGGTGAGAGATTCGATGGTGCATTGTGGTGAGGCTGAGAGGCAGAGCCAGGCTCTGGCACCCAGTGCCCTGCAGCTGCCAGGACAGAAGGGGGCACAGGAGACCTGGATAATGAAAAAGAACTTATCTGGAGATGGACAGTCCTTGGAAGAGCAGCAGGGAGGGAGGTCAGGAGTGAAGGCCTCAACATAAAAAGGACCTGGCCCCGAGTGAGTCCAGAGGAGACCACAGAGATGCTCTGAGGGCTGGAGCACCTCTGCTAGGGAGACAGCCTGGGAGAAATGGGAGTGTTCAGCCTGGAGAAGAGAAGGCTCTGGGGAGACCTCAGAGCACCTTCTGATTTTGGGCATCCAGTGCCATATACCCTCAGATGTCACCTGCTGTCCCCTCCTGAGCCTCCCGCCTGCATCTGCCAAAACCTCAACTTTCAGAAGGGTTTTGCTCACAGGGATTTTTGACTGTCCCTTTGGGCCAGGTCCCTCCAAGGAAGGGCCAGGCAGACAACACAGGCTGCTGCTTACCTTGGCAGATTACCTTACCTTACCTTACACTTCTTTAGCTGGCACCAGGGCTTCTGAATAGCTGGCTGCACATTTTGAAGGGGAAAGCTGGGTAAAACTGACTAAAAATAGCACATTGCATCTGTAACTGTCTGAATTCATCCCGCTCTGAGGCCAATGCCAGACGACCGTGCTCCTCCTCTGTGCTCCTGACTGGCTTAATCTTAAGCTATATGTTATTTAAAATTAATTTGCAGAGATGCAGACATTATATAAATCACTGAGGAAATGTCAGATTATGTATATAATTTGCAGAAGTGCTCCACACTCATCTGACTTAGCTCCCCATGGAACCAAGGGATCAAAATTAAGTTGAGCCAGAGAGTTTGGACCAGTCACCATCCTTAAAGTGCCGTGGAAGATGAGCCAGCACTGCAGACACTTGTTAGTAATTCACACCCAGAGACTCTTGTAATTTCTTCAGGACATTCAGTGATCAAAGAAGGAGGAAAAAAGGGGATGATGAAAAATACATGGACTAGAGTATTTCTTACTAATTATTTGCTTGGCCTCATTGGCAAGTCACCTGGTGTTCTTGGAGAGCGCCGCGTTTTCACGGGAAGGTGCCAGCCACAACGTTCCTCTCCCAAGACCAAGTCCAGAATATTAATTATGGATACTGTTGCATAATTGGAGTCTGAAGCCCAGAATTAATTGATGGTAGCTGCTTAGCACAGATCTCAGTTCTAACCTGAAGTAATGCTCTGTCTCCTACCCGCACCCCGCGGTGGCCGCAGATGGGGAAATCATCGGAGCAGCGAGCGCTCGGTTCTGGTGACACAGTGGCTTGTCATTTCCTCAGAGGTGTTAGAGCAGTGTTGTGCGTTGGTGACATGAGGAGTGTTTGTAATTCATGGTAATCCAGTGCTCCTTGACTTGTCCTGGCCCCAGCCTGACAGGCTGCAGAGTCCAGGACCTTGGCTGTGACAGCTCCGCACTCTCCGCTCTTTCCCGGTGCAGTCCTGCCAGGACACTGAAGGGTTTCTGACCTTCTGCTGCCTCAATCTCATTAATTTGGGGCCACTGTTTTCCTCTATCAGAGGTCAGAGGCTGTGGCTGCATTAGAGCATCCCCTGGAGAGGCACCTAGTCAGGGAGAAATCACCTTGGGTTGTTTTTCCTGTGGCCTGGGTTGATTCCCAGAGGCACCTGACGTGCTCTGCATGGCTGAAAACAAGGCTGGGTTTAATAAGAAACAAACGTGTAATAGCAAATAAAGGTTTGTACTATCGAGCTGGTGGGCCCCAGCAGGCAGGCTGCTGTTGTTTTGTGGAGCAGAGGGGAACAAAGCCAGAATCTGTGTTCATTAAAAATAGGTAATAGAATATTCTTAGCTCAGCCCCTGCCTCTGCCTCGGCAGAAATACTCCGGAGTTAATTGCTGCCGTTGTTCAGCTGCAGGAAAGTGGGTCGGCTATTGATGAGATCACTGATCCCATATTAATTGTTGTGAAAGATGTAAAAATAGGCTTTGTGCTCAGCTGGAGTCTGGGCTGGCTGAGCACACCGGGCACACGCTGCGGGTGCACGTGTGGCTGTCCGGGTGTGCGCGGGCGACGCTGTCCCCAAGCCCTGTGGGATCTGCAACTGTGTGGCTGAGCCACTGTCACCACTCCTCCTGCCAGTGTCACATCTGGAAGCCCAGCCCAGGGGAACCATGGGTTTCCTTCGGCTGTGGGATTCCACTGGGAGTGACATCCAAGGCATGCAGGCTTGGGCTGGCAGAGGAGGTGATGGCACCTTCAGAAATTGAGTGTTTTATGGCTTAGCCGATGCAGGCCAGGACTAATTGTGGGAAGAGTTGATAAAACAAGACCTCTTGTCCTCTTCTAGTGCTGTGTGTGTCTCTCTCCTGGATAATTAATCCTTTTTTTCCTCAGCTCCCTGTTAGAGAGAAGTGCAGCTGTGCCTCTTTCACACGTGTTCACCTTTAGCTAATTTGGGATCCTTCTGTTTGGAAGGTGTTGTGTTGCTAACACTTCAAAGGGAGTATTCAAATCGCTTTGAACTTGGGTTGTATCTGAGACATAAAATAGCCATTTACTGCTGGCCCTCCTGTGCCCCCTCCCCACTCACAGAAAGGCTCCTTTCAGAAGGGTGCTCTGAGCGCTCTCCGTGCACATGCAGACTCTGAGACTGCTAATTCAAGCTCTGAAGGGAGGTTTTATAACAAAGCAGGCTTGGAAATAGGGTCTAAATCCATAATCTGTGTGTTACATCTGGGATTTAACACTCTCTGGAAGACATATCCCTCAGAAGGACATTGCTGCATCCCAGAGTCCCTCGTGCCTGTAGCATTGTCCTCCTGGAGAGATGGGAATCCTTCACAAAACACAGCTCCTGAGCCCTGAAAAAAGCAACATATAACTGTTTATTGCTTCTCACCTATGAGCAGGAATTTGTTAAAATCCTAGTGGATCCCTGTGGGCATTTTGCCCTTGGTGCAGTGCAGACACATCATCCAGTGCCCTGTGGTGTGAATGACTCCTGCACCCACTGCTGAGCCCCTGCACTTCCTTGAGGTCAGTGAATGTTTCATCCCAAAGCACCTGCCATTCCTGAATTTTAGTTCTCAGCTGTCACATCTCACGGGACTTATTTAACTGTTAGGAGAAGAAAGTCGCAGTGCTGGCAGTATAAATTTACTTGGTTTAGTAATTTAGCACCTCCAGTGCTATCCCAGCCCTCCAGTGACTTCCCAGAGCTATTCCAGTGGCTATTCCAGAAGAGCAGGGGAATAAAAGGCAGGGAGTAATACATTTTTAGCCATTGCAGGCTATACCAAATACAGGGAAGAATATCCATGAGGAGGAGGCCAGTGGAAGGGGATAACTGCACTGTAAGGTTTTCTCCTGGTCAGACACCCCAGTGTGTGTATGAAAAGTGATGGTCAAAACCCCACAACCCGAAATACTGGTTTTTATCTTCCTTTTTAAATCACTCTGAAGATGTGAATTGCTCAGGCAAAGGTGAGCTGCTTGCCTGCCAACTCACTCCAAGAGTTTCTTGTGTTGATTTGCTGCATTTGCTCTTTCTCATGAATGACAAAAGAGGGAATCTAATGTACAGCCTTATCAGCTTGTCAAGTTAATTGCTGTCTATTTTAATGTTATCACTCTCATTTGTTACTAATTAATAGCAGTAACGTGATTACAGCTTTTATATTTTTCCTTATTTTTCAGTGAGAAGCTGGATGGAGAAGCTGAAAGATAAGGTAGGAGGCTCAGTGTTTCAGTTCCTTTCAAAGCAAAACCACTTTTACTTGCAGGAATAAATAAATTCTTGTCAGTGCAGTTCTTTAGCTCTACACAGACAGTTGAGAAAGGGCTTAAAATTTTCTCTGGGAGGCAAGTGAACCAGATGCTGCTGGTGTGTAGTGGTGTGAACCCACAGTACATCCCTGATGGGTGGTAACTGAGGGCAGAAGGAGGGACAGAGGTGTTTGATTGATTTCTCTACACCAGATGATGACCTTGTCAGACAACCCGAGTTACTTTTTAAATTTCCCCTGAATTTACCATAGAATAGTTTGGGTTGGAAGGGACCTTTGGAAGTCTGTCTAATCCAAGCGCTCTGCACCGAGCAGGGATAACTTCCACCAGATCAGGATCAGGCTGCTCAGGACCCTGTCCAACCTGACCTGGAACGTTTCCAGGGACCCCAGGGTAAGGAACTTAGTTCCACCCCTTTTCTCTAAGTGCTAAGCTCGTTTCTGGATCCAAATCAAGAAAGCACCAAATCCAATCTGGTGCTGCTCTCTGGTGAGAGGCTGCGTGCCATGCCAGTGCCTCTGGATGAGACCTTTCCTACCTCCATGTGCTGCAAATCCCTGGAAGGAAAATGATCAAACACAGGAAAACTGACAAGGTAACAGACCCTGATCATTCCTCCCCAGCATCACAGGGGGCTGGTCCGTGGAACCAAGAGTTGTGCCAGCCACAGGCTGTGATGGCTTTTTAAGCTCTGCTGCCCTGGAGCAAATATTGACATTTCGAAATGGTTGTGAAGCCTTCCAAGTGTTGTGTTGCTGACAGCAGCGCCATGAAGCTGGAAATGAGGTGACAGCAAGAACATTTTGTGACTCAACAGGCCTTGGAAATTCTTGAACAGGATCAGAGTCAATAGAAACAAAAACCATCACAAGGAGTGATAGTGAACTCTGAAAACACATCTCCGAGCTCAGGCAGACTCCCCCAACCAGCCCAACCTTCCCACGTGGTCCTCAACAAGTTTCAGCAGCACTTTTACCATCAAGTCAGAGCAGAGAGACGGGGTCTGGGTGTCTGTTCTCCAGGAGTGGGGAGTTGGGAGGGTTTAAGGTGGGTTCCTGCCCAGCCCTTGTTGAGTTGCCTCTCTGCCTGCACTAGGAAGGAGGCAAGTCTAGAACAAGCTCTGCTCAAAGCAGAGCTCCTTGGCCTGGGATTCATCCAGAGGAGATGCTGAAAGGACAGAGAATGGTTTTCCCAGCGAAGGTAAAGAGCAGCCACCAAGGCTGGCTGTGTGCCTGGAGGGATTGCAGCATGCACAGGTCACCTGCTCATGCCAACAGGTGGCACGGCACGAGCTTGGGGACATCAGCGTCTTCTCACTGAAGCTGTAGCTCTCACTTCTTTCCTCTTGTCACCTTGTTGGCCACCTCTGCCCTTCCCTGTTGCAGAGGGGCTGAGTGTTCCTGTCTCCAACAGAGCTCTGGAGAGTCTGGACCTCGTGCAGGCAGACCCTGGACCGTGTGGCAGTGCCCAGCACGAGCACTGGTGTTACTGGTGTCCACTTAAAAGAGAGACTCATTCCTGAGCCACCTCCCTCCTTTGGGGAATGGCAGATCTTTCACCTGGCTCACATTTTCCCTTAGAAAAGCCCAACAAAAACCACTCCCCCCACCCCCAACCAATTGCTGGTGTAGCAAATCACTTGCAAATAAACCTGTCCACCCCGTTCTCTCTTCCTAGTGGAGTTTGTCAGCACCAGTCTTATGCACCCCCCTCATTTGCCCCTGTCCTCTGTTTTATAATCCCTCCATCCAGAAGGGGATTCCAGCACACGATGGCCCGTCCCTGAGCGAGATGTCCTTCCCTGTCCCTCCGGTGTGGGGACTGTGGGACCAGGAGCACAGAATCAGGGACAGATTTGTGTCCCTGATCACTGCAATCACTGTGCAAATGCTGCGTTTGGTGCGGCAAATAATGGACGTGATGTTCCTCTCAAGTTCTCTTGCTGTTATCTCCAAGCCCAGCAGGGCCAGGAAGGTCATGGGGTGCATCAAAAGCATCCCTGAAGAAGCTACAGCTTCCCCATAAAGGGTTAAAAAAGTGGCTTTGGAGCTGCCTGTGAAATGGGGTTTTCTGTCAAGCAGGTGCAGAAGCCCTCAGAAGTTGGGCTGCAAGACACAGAAGGGCTGGATTTGCGTCACATCACAGGGTTTTGGGGCGTAAAACACGGATCTGGGTGCTGGGGGTAACCTGTAAAAGGCCACGGGCTGGTCGGGCGTGATAAAGGCTCACAGACAGGCTGAGGAGTTCATTGTGATGCTGACGTGGAAACTCAACTGGGCAGCAGCTAAAAGCCATTTTCAGTCTCCCCTCGCTGCCCATGCCAGCAGCAAAGTTCCAGAAATAGACAACCCCACACTGCGCTAATTAGGTCACTCAATTAAGGCACCTTAATTGCCTCACAGAGACACAGCCTTCAGCTGTGTCCTCACTAACCTCCTTTTTCGGAAGCCGGGCTCAGGGATGCAGCCCCTTCCCAGCACCTGAGCTGAACAGGGCTGGGTTTTCTGGGAGGGTATTCAGGGAATCTGAACGATGCAGCTGAAGATCCCTGAGGCTTTGGGATCCAGACACAGAGGTGTTACTATTTAAAGCACTGAGTAGGATCTGGAGGGGTTTGGGGGAGCAAACCAGCCCTCCTTGGCACCGTGTCTGCCCCAGATGAAAGTAGTTATTTTCATTCTCCAGGTAAGTGTACAACGGCAGGGAAGTGCACCTGAATAGCTTTTTTTTTTCCCCTCCCACTCAGTGGATTATGGAAGAGAAGTAATTATGGTGTGTGTGCCGTGGATCTGTGTTGTATTTTGAGAGCACGGATGAAGACAGGTGGTTGTAAGCAATGGGCTGAGGCTCGCTAGGAGCTGTCTGAGAGTCCTCAGAATTGGTGCCTGTGTCCCTTGGCAGGGTAAAATCTGTTTTGGGGGGTGTAGATGGCAAAGGGTGAAGCTGTTGTGACGTAGCAGAGGACTGTGGCTGCAGTGTGAGGGGAGGCAGAGCTACAGAGGGGGGAGCCAGGCTGTACCTGCCTCCCTTGCAACGCTGAGCCCGCCAGGCCAAATTAGGTGAGGATGCTGAAGCAATCTGGCACTTTAAAACTTAAGTTTGTTTTCATTTAAAGCAGTAAAATATAAAATAACAAGCACTTGGGAATATTTTCCCAAGGATTTAAAGTGTTTAGATTAATTTTAGATTAGTCATGCTGCCTGTATTTTTTTTAATGGGCAGTGCAAACATACAGACCACAGTGATTGAATTAGGGCTGGTTTACTTTTGCTGTGCTCCCTTTAAGGCCAGCTGAAGGTGTGTGTGCCCTCCCTCCATGACATCATCCTGCTGTCATGCAGGTGACCCCTTCCCATGCAAAGCCAAAGTGTTTGGTCCAAAGATTTTGAGTATAAAGTGTGAGGAGGCCTTGGAGTGGCTTGAGATCACCTTGGCAGCCAAGGTTTTCCCTCACACTTGCATCCCTACTGACAGAAACTTCACCCCAGCACTCACCCACATTATTCCCTCTCCTAAAGGCAAGCAAGCACTGCAGGGTCTCAGCTGTCACCAGTAACTATCTGTCAGAAAAAGCTGAGCTGTGGTGGTGACCAGCTTGGTCCTGGAGTGGGGCTTGCTTGGCCCCTGGAAGCAGGAATCATCCTGTGCAGGCGGGTGGTGGGCACTCAAATCCAACAAACCTTGAGGAAACCACCACAGGGATATTCTGCAGTCCTTGACTGGTGAAAGTGACTCTGAAAGGACGGTTTTGTGAGTGTTGCTCTGCTTCTCTCTTTTCCACTCAGGCAGGATACATGTCAGGGATGCTGGTCCCCGTGGGGGTTGGAATAGCTGGAGCCCTCTTCATCCTGGGAGCACTCTACAGCATTAAGATTATGAATCGCCGGAGGAGAAATGGCTCAAAGAGGCATAAAAGAAAGGTATGGAAACTGCCAGGGAAAGGTGTGGAAGCTGTGAACCCTTCTGGCTGTAAAGCAAACACAGCCTGGGTAGGGTCTGTCTGAGCTGGAGTGTCCGGGGCACCTCGGTTATGGGATGGGGGCATCCACATTCTCCTCACATTTTGCTCCTTTTTGCACGTGGACCTCTCTGACTTTTGTTTCCTCCCCCAGCAGAGGGAATTTAACAGCATGCAGGACCGAGTCATGCTCTTGGCCGACAGCTCTGAAGACGAATTTTGAGTGGAACTGCAGTGCCCTTGGGAGAGCCCGTGACTTTTCAGAGGAGAGAGGGAGGGAGGGAGAGAGGGGGAGAAGGAGAACAAGCGACTTTTCTGCTGCACCGCTGCTCCCTCGGCTGCCCCGAGCAGGGGCGGTGTCCCCAGCCCGGTGACAATGACAATGCTACGCTCTACGTGTGCCACCCGTGATGTTTGTTTTGATACAGTAGTGGAGATCTCACACTCGCCCCCGGCGCCTCATTCAGAGCCACAGCTGGAGCTGATCCATATGGATGATTATTTTCCTCTTGCCCTGGTGTACTGTTTAGGTCCTGGCTGGCAGTAATCTAATCATAACAATAGCTCTCACCCATCCCAGGAATGGAAATCTTTACTGTGAATGACTTCTGTCCAATTCATTTTAAATGTTACATTACCTGAGCTAGAGTTCATTAGTGCTAAGATTAGCTGCTCTGCTTAATTAATGAGTTGTAAGCCTGAACTGTATCCCTGGCTGCCTGAGAAGTGCCCGTGTACAGGGTCCTTGATACAGTTTGAAGCACATTTCTGCCCTCGGGTGCCCCCACTCTCACCCCTTTCTTCCTTCAGCTCTGCTCCACGCTGCTTGGAGACTCACAGGAATGGCCTCAGCACTTGATTTCACCACAAAATCCCTTGTCCATTTTGAACCAGCACTGTCTGTTACAGCACAATAAATACCAGCGCTCACCTACTGACGGGTGGTCTTGCCTGGATCTCTTGGCTTTTGGTCAGTGTGCAAGGAGGTGAGAGAAGAGGCAGGTCAGAGACTTCCCCAGCTTCTGCCTCCTGTTGGAAGGACACTGGTTCCAGGTTCTTCTCTTTCCAAGGCTGCATTCCCATAGGATGGGAATGGCATTCCTGCCTCTGTACCCCTTTACCCCACTGGAAATGGCATTTTCAGCCCCTGAAAGCTGCATGAACAGCATCTTTGGGGGATCTGGATGGGTCTTGTCTCCTAGTCACAGAATGGTTTGGGTTGGAAGGGACTTTCAAGGGACCTGGTTCCAACCCCAACACCTTCCACTATCCCAGGTTGCTCCAAGGGTGCAGCTGTGCGTGGTACCTCACTCATCCAGCCTGGCCTTGGACACTTCCAGGGATGGGGCATCCACAGATTCTCTGGGCAACTGGTCTCCAGACCATGGAATACAGAGAGGCACTAAAGGTTGTGGAGCAGGTGGCAGTCACTGTTGAGGGATTCGTGGCTAATGTGGGAAAGCAGGAAGATCTGGAGAGATGTCAGCTGTGGGGGGTTGAGATGACCACACAGGAAACCCTTGGCCATGGGGAGAAAGATGAGTTCATAGGACAGATGGATGCAGGGGGTTGTGGAGGTGCCCTGTTAGCCCTGGCTACAGAGGGAGACAGTGCCTGAGGTGTCGCAGGCATCGAGCAGGGGAGAATCATGGAGCTTTGCACAGAAATGCTGTCAGAATAGCCAGAAAAAGGGCTGCACTATTGACCTCTGCTTCCCATTGTGGAATTACTTCGATCTGACATGCAGAACATCCGTGTTTCTGAGGTGGGAATCGCTGTTCTGTGGGGAATCATCCTCCATGCAAGGAACACTGACTGTTGCCAGAGGAGAACTGATAGAAACAGAAGGGCAGACCACACATCTGCTGAGATTCAATCCCACTGAGCCTTCGGAGAAGTGGGAGGGAGGAGAGTTTGAGGAGGGGCAGGATCAGGATTTCATTCCCTGTGAAGGTGGAAAGGCCTGTCAGATGGTGAAAGGTGGATGGGGAGCAAATGTCTCATGGAAGTGGCAGTAGGGTTGCAAGGCAGAGAGGACGTTGAGAAGACCCTCCTGAGGTGAGCTCTCTCATGAGGGGCTCAGGGCCCCCTCTGGACATGAAGTCATCATCAGATGCGATGTTCAGCTCTGAACAACCACTGCTCTTCAGAGCCCAGGCACTCTCCTGTGAGCCTGTGACACCCACTGAGTCGCTTGGATGAGGACAGGTGGGACAACCTGGTTTCAAATGCTGCTCCTAATGCTCAGTCTTCCAGTCCAGCAGCTGTGCGTGGTACCTCACTCATCCATCCCGCTGGGTGCGTGGGGAGCAGGTTGGGAAGGCAATGTTGGGAGGGTCTTCATACCCTAATCCCTCCAGGAGAGGCTTCCCCAGACAGGGCTCCACAGTGCATCTCTTCCAGTTTTGTTCCTGAAGCTTCAGCCAGGAGGATTTTGCCTTGCTAAAAGCAGCCCCCCATCTTCAACAGGCACTGACTGACAATACACCATTAAATCCAACATTTAGGCCTCTTCCTCACATAGTAAGTGGTCACTCCAAGTTAAGATGAAGTTTTCCTTCCAGACTGATCTCTCCCTATTTCCTTCTCATTCCTAAGTCTCTTGGAGCTTGGAGTTGCTCGGGAGGTGTCAATAGTCCCAGGTGAGCATTCCTGGCTGTCTTGCAGTATTGGGAATCGGGAAATGTTGTTCCTTGGGCTCTTTGATGATTTATTCATGGCAAGGCATGGTGGGGATTGCAAAGTGGAATGACTTCTCCTCTTTCCAGGTTGCTGGAAATCACCTCTGTAAAGGCTTTTCTTTTAGGTGCAGTGCCAGGGATGCTGGAAACAAGACTCACAGGCAGCTGCAAGGTGTTCTTGAAATGCTTTACCCTGCTCCAGCCTGGGAGACACCGAGAAAGAGCAGTGACAAAGGTCATTGGCCTCTGCAAGAGGGATTCTGTCCTGGAGCACAGGTTAAATATCTGGTAAAACACAGAGCTGCTGGGTCAGTCAGGAGGAGGAGGGATGGCTGAGCAAGGCTGCAGGCTGCTGGTTTAAGCACCCCAGCTCTGGCAGCTCGGGAGGATCCTTATGGATGGGTTGTCAATTTGATGGATCGGGAAGGCGGGTGGGGAGGTGCTGTGGCCTTTTGTTGTGCTAATAAATCCACAGTTTGGGAAACACTGGCTTTCTGCAGGGGCAATCAGTTTCCCTGTCTCTCTTCTCCCTCCCCAGCATAATGAATTTAAGGAATTAAAGGCAACACTGCCAGTCAGGATGATGAAGGTGGGGTTCCACTGTGTCCCTGGGGAGCCCTGCTATCCTCAGAACCAAACTTTCCTCAGAGAGGATGTGGCATGGGTGGCTTGGATGCTGGAAGTCAGCAAGGAAGGGAGGCCCAGTTGCATGCACAGTTCAGTGTGGGCTCTCTGGTCTCTGCTGGAGGCAGGCTTGGGTGCTAGGTGGGTTTCCCAAAGGTTTTTCTTGTGATCCATCTTTATTGCCAGGCCTGGCTCTGGCTCTGAAATCCTTCAGCCAAGGATGGGACCCGACCACTGCTGACCAACTTCCCGAGCTGCCCAGCAGTGCAGAGATGCCAACTGATGGCCATTTGGAGTGGAGGTTTCTGTGGAACAGTTGGTTTTGGTCAGCCCTGGAGGCTCTCCAAGTCTTCAGCTTAAGCTGGAAGCAGGGTGGACAGTCAGAACCAGCCTTGGCTCAAGGGAAGCTCGTGGGAGCCTTTGTAGCTCAGACAGCGTTGGTATCAGTGCCGTGTCTGCAGGTCCTTAAAGCACAAGCACCACTCAACCCCTTCCCTTCTCATTCAAGGCCAATAGGCTTTGGATTGGGCTCTTAAAAATATTCTCTGCACAGCTCCTGGAGTTTGATTCATCCCTTTGAAATGATGAGATGGCAGCAGGGAGGGGACGGTGGGTTCAGGTGAGAGCTGAAGCTCCAGTGGCCTAACGCTGCTGATTTCATCTGTACCTCTGCACTGCCAAACCAGCAGATGCTTCTGGAAGAGGCAGGGCAAGGGAAGCAGCCAAGAAGGGCCCTCCTCATCCTCTGTGCTGGCTGAACTGCAAGCCCCTGAGTGCTGAGGGTGGTGACATTGGCACGGCCGTGACAGCGGCTCCCCTGCAGCAATAACAACCCCCGGACTCCACGCAGGACGAGTCACTCACCTCTCTTTTGCATTTTCCTGATAGCACAAGCCAGAATTTATTGTAGGCACCACACAACAGCTTTGGCGTCTCCAGCCCCGTTTCTGACAGGAGGAACCAGCCTACCTGGCAGCTCTTGCCCCGATGGAATGCACCTCCACTACCCAGCTGCTGATTCCTGGAGGTGTCTCTGAGGCCACACGTTCACCCTGGTGAGGCTTCTCTGGACTGCCCTGCTTCCACAGAGTGGTGGTAGCAGTCCTCGTGCTTCCTTGTGGTTTTCTATTTTGACAGGAACAACTCCTCATCCTGTAACTATGGAATGTAGCACTTTGTTAAACGAAAACATTGGGAAATAAAAAGCTGTCCATCATAGCTGACTTCAAGTGCCTCGTCTCCCTGATCTGTGGTTCACTCACTGTGTCTCAGGCAAAGCTGTGAAGTGATGCTTGCAAGACCTGAGTGCTGTGTTTCTTTCTCCAGGCTGCATGGTCAGTGCAAGGACTCGGGCTGGGCTTGCAGGGGTCAGAGGAGCTCTGGAGAACCTCAGCCTGGGACTTTCTGGGTAGGATTTACCTGGAGGTCGATGTTTGCCATAGGCTGTGATGAGTAACACCCCAAAGTCTCTTGGTGTGGTTTGCAGAGGCAGGAATGAGCCCCACAAGTGACATCTCTGTGCATTCCAGGACAATTTTTGATTTGTTTTGTCCTGTTTCTGATTTGTCTGTGCCCAAATCTTCCAAGACCCCAGTAACAGGGTGGCTGCCTGCTCTTCTCCCATCTCCCTCCACTAACAAGAGCCAGCAAGAGCTATTTGTCACCGTGTGTATTTTCTCTAATGGAAAATGGCTTGTTCAAAACAAGAAATTCCCAGGGAAATAGCTGCTTGGGGATTGCATGAACACATTCTTTGCTAATTGGTAGTTGCCAAAAACAATCTGTATATTCATGAAGCTGTTTGCTGCACTGCTGGCTTTTTCCAATGAAAAAACAAGACCTGCTGAAAGAAGATAAACAATGACAATGATTCTTTTCCCCTAGGTTTATTTCCTAAGGAAATTACTCTCTGTGATCTCGCTGCCTCACTCTGGGCCTCTGTCCATCAGCTGGTCTCCTTCTAATGTCCCTGACTCTGCCAACCAAGCCAGGGGCCTGTCAATATGGGGGAGAGGAGAGACCATAATAAAAAAGGCCAAGAAAAGCATGTGTGGAGCTGTTCTGAGGCTGCAGAAGTCCTGCATTTTCAGCATTTATCTGTGGTTTGATGGAGAGGACGAGCTGGATGTCCTGGAAATCATTGGGGTTCCTGCTCTGCGTGGGTTCCCTGGGGCTGAGCAAAGCCCAGGATGAGTCTGGCACGGGGCTCAGCCGAATTCAGTCACGAGCAGAACACTGTGCAGAGCAGCACAGACAGCCCAGCTTGGGGTTGTTTTCATCGATGTATTTGGGGAGGACAAACCAAAGGCATTCATTCCCTGCGTGTTCCGGTGGGAAAGGCACACACCAGGATCTGGGCTCGGGGCCAGGCACAAGAAACCCCCTTTACTTTGAGGCAAATCTCATCCTCCCCCTTTGAAACCCCCAACACGTGAGGGGGTCACGAGCACTTTAAGGTTGGGCAGAATTTCAGTGCACAGGGATGTTCACTCTCAGCTTCCTTAAGGCTTGCAGTGGTTTCCCCTTTTTTCCCCCCCAATGGTGATGCCATCCCAAGGAAAGGGTTTGGGTCTCGGCCAGCAGCAGGGAGTCAGCAGAGATGTTCCCAGAAGAAACATTTCCTTTCTTAATGACAAGTGCTGGGCACCCAGAGCTCCACGTGGTGTTTGCAACCCAAGTTTTCCACCCGCCAGGCACTATGGTTTTTTCTGATTTACTTGAAGTCTTTTTGACTTGGTTCCTAGTCTGATTTCCTGGTAAAAATCTCTTCCCAGAATGATGGGAATGTGCCACGCTCTCCTTCTGTCCAGAAAAAGCTTCTTAGCATTGGGATGGTTGCTGAAGGGCCATGTTCAGCAGAGCCTTGAAGTCCAGGCAGGAATATTCATGGAAGAGGGGGAGTTGGTCTCTTCTCCCAAGTAATAAGCAATAGGACAAGGGGAAATGACTTCACGTTGCACCAGGGGAGGTTTAGGTTGGATATTAGGAAAAATTTCTTCACAGAAAGAGTTGTTAAGCACTGGAAAAAGCTGCCCAGGGCAGTGGTAGAGTCACCATCCCTGGAGGGATTTAAAAGCCATGTGCATGTGGCACTTGGGGACAGTGGTGGCCTTGGCACTGCTGAGGGAATGGTTGGACTTGATCTCAGAGGTCTTTTCCAACCTTAATGATTCTGTGGTTCTCTGACACTAAAAAGTTGCCAAAGACCTGAGCAGCTCCTGGCAGTGCTGGGCTGCTGCAGCTTCAGCATGGGGGCTGTGGAGGGACAGAAATGGAGGTTAATGGCAGCTTTTGACTGTCCCTTTCCAAAAATATCCCCAGAAAACTCCTGGGTCTTGCTCATTGTGCATAAAGAGCAATGTTAACCTCTGTGTTGGGCCAGCATTCAGGAGCAGAGCCTTACCTGTACTAATTTTCCAAATCTTTAATATAAAATGACTGGGAGGGTAAAGTACCGTCAACGAGGCTCTTCACTAAGGATTTCATTTCATCTGAGGCAGAGGAAATGGAACTGGGCAAGGAAAGAGGCTGATGTTAACAGATTTTTTTTCTTTAATGGAGGGAAAATTGGTAACGTGTTAAAAAAAAATTTAAATCCCTGCAAAAAGTGTGACCTTGCTCATATAAAAAGAAATTCAGAGTTCAATCAAGAGTGTCTGCTGTAAATTTAAAACGTCTTCTCTTACACAAGCAAAGTCTCAATAATGAAAACATTTGCTAGCATCAGGCTGTAACCTGGCCTGGGATTTGCAGTCAAAATGTTTAGATCACTGGGTTTAACTGTACTTTAGATCAAGAAGCTGAAAAATCCTTATTTTAAGTAATTTGTCAACTAGATATTTTTTCATTTTTAGCTCTTTTCCCAAGGTTCATTCTTGCTGGTCAATATGCCCTTTAAAAGTTATCGATTTGCCCCTGGAGAACGTCTGCCCATGGAGTTGTGTTTTATTCTTTCCATAACTTAATCTGCACTTATGGAAGCAATTTCAGGGTTTCTGATTTAATTTTTTTCCCCCAGATTATTTACACTTTGCATTTTTAATATTAAAAAAAAAAGAAAAAGAAAATAACAGCCTTCCATTCCACTGACTTACTGCATTACATTCCCGTCTCGTTAAATCTCACTTGGATACAGGCTGAAATTTGACTGAAATACCCAGAAATTGGATTTTTGTTACAAGAGCAGCAGCAGGGCTGCAGAATGGGAGCTGCACTGTTGCGTGAACATCCAGGATGGGTTTGTGGTGACAAACAAGGTAATTTGGGCAGGAGGAGATGGGGGATTTGCTGGTGGGGTTGTAGTTTATGAGATTAAGTAACACACCAGCGACGTCAATCCTGCATCCTAGAGGGGTTTGGAGCTGCCCCCACTTCAGCAGGAGCAGGAGCGAAGAGTTAACTAGAAAAAAATTGATGTTATATTCAAGACACAGCCATGGCCAAGGAGACCTGCATTAAAAAATACTCTGGTCTTGGGTTTAAAATGGAAAGGAGGGAGGCAGTAAAACGCATCACTGAATCCAGGCTGGGATGAGGGAAAGCTGTGCTGTGCCTCAGTGCTGGGCACGTGGAATTTATTTATGGGCAGGAGGATGCCAGGTCTGCGGTGCCTCTGGACCATGGATTGCCTGAAAAACGGTGGCAGAGTGTTTTGGTGTTTTGTCACTTCTGTAAGTGACAGAAAAAGTTTCCAAACCCACCGTGGCTCACGGGATCTGCCTGTTGGGCAGGAGGTCGCTGCCCCGGGGCTGCAGGAGGGGGATGCACACGCTACAGAAGACTTTCCTCCAGAACTGAAAGTGAAGAATGTGGTTTAACAGCATGAAAAATGCCCAATCAAGGGATCTGGCCGCATGCAAGCTGTACAGCATCTATTAAAAACAAGCATTTAATTGGAGATTTGTTTTGCTGTCAGCATACTGGGCTTAAATACAACTATTACCCTGAAACATCTGAGCGTAGAAAGGAGACGAGGCTGTGGAAATACTGAGCCAGAAGATACAAGGGGGGATTTTTTTGGATAGCAGAGTGTACAGAAACAGGAAAAACATTAAAATTTCACATTTACCTTATAACAAAGCAAAGGGCGATGAGCCACGCTGGGGTTTGTGGTGCTGAGCAACATCCACAGGTATTTGGTGGCTCAAGGCACTGAAAGGGTAGGGTCTGCCAACATGCCATGGTCCAGAGAGTGCTTTAGGCATGTGGGAGTTGGGAAATCCATGGAACATGTTTAGAACCTGCACGAGACTCTCTTCTGGACACTGCAGCCTGACGGAAATCTGGAGCTAAAACCTCAGTGTGGATTGCTTGTGAGCTCCACTGCCATGGCAAACTCCGAGCCCTGACACTGGTGCTCATGGGAAAACCAGTTTGGGAGTTTTCTGAGGAAGAGGGATCCCAGCTGGCATTATGGAAATAAAATATTCATGTGGTTTTATGGGCTGAACATTGGATCTGAAGAATGGTGAAGTGAAGGAAAGGCTCCTCCTTACCTGGCTGTTCTTGAGGTAATAAACCCATGGCCGCTGCTTGTAAGACAAAATTGAAGCAAAAGATGTAATTTTGGGTCTAGTCAGCAGCAAATGAGTGCATAAGACATCACAAATTGATGCAGTGGAGAAGGGAAGTGATGCAGGGATCAGCCTGGATTTAGCAAGTGAACCTGAGCGCTGGAAATGCTGCCAGTCCCAATGATTAATTAAAATCTGCATCCAGCAAACCCAGGGACATTGTCATGGAGATGGCTGGACCTGCCACGTCTCAGGCAGTGATGGAAACATTTGCATGGCCACGTAACTACAAGAGGCACTGCAAGTGTGAAGTGTCTGGGCAGGGACACCTCCCACTAATTCATTTGAAGTTGATTTAATAGATGGGGAGGGCATGCCCTGGATAGTTACAGGTACCTGACAGAGATTTGCTTCCTGGCTGAGCATCCTGACAGGTGTTGTGCTACATGAGAGGAGGAAAACTTGTTTCAGGAGACGAAAGGATATCTCTGCTTTTAGGAGAGCAGCAGGGTGTGAGAAGCCAAGCCCTGGCTGGGATGTAGAGACTGAAGGTCCCATGCCACGAGATTGCTGGGTGATCCACAAGCAAATTAATTTCATCAGCCTTGGTTTTTTCCTTTTTTAGAGGGCAAATGGCTCCCCTGACACGTTCATGTCCCTCTGCCCACGACAGTCAGTGCTGCAGGGTGCTTTTCCTAAGTGGAAGTGCGGTGTCAGAAGACAAAAAACATTCTTCTCTGCCGCTTGTTTCTTCCTCTCTGAGATACTGGAGTGTCCAAAGACCAAATTGAGCACAGATTAATTTCATTTTTTCTAAAGCAGATAACCAGCTCTTCACAGGGTGGGCAAGGTACAAAAAGCAGCACCTTCAGTCCCACACCTTCCTACTGTGCTTCCTCCTCTGTAAGGAGCTGAAGAAACAGATGAGACCTGGGCACAGCAGAGCCCACGATCATTTCTCCAAGTCCTTTTGCCCATTTGCCTCCACCCTGCAGATCATTTAGCATGAAGAAAAGCAATTTTTTGCCTTTGATACCGAGAGCAGGGAGAAGGGTAATTGGAGCCTGGGAGGCTCAGTAGCTATCGAGCCATCTCAGCCCTCACAGGTCTCTGATGTGCTGTAAAACGCAGAGGGGAGTTACAATTACTACCCATTACTTGCCCTGGCTGATGATTTATCTTGTAGCCACATGAAAGTAAAATCTCTCTGATCTGGTTCTTTTTTTCCTCCTCCTGCACCTGATCAGGATGTGTCATATTTCAGATTAAAGGGATTTTCTTTGCCAGCGCTGAAGGAAAACCCGTGTGTGCTGTTCGATTATTCTGTCCTTCAAAATAATATCCCCAATAAGGAGGGAGTTGTTGCCGTGCTGTTGTCCTGAGAAATTGGATGCTGAGGTGGATACCTGGAGCATCTCATGAAGGATCACAGAGCAAATGGTTTAGTGGATGTTTTTTAAGCTCCTTTGGAAGGGGAATGACGATTTATTTGTTGAGGAGTGACCCGGGATGCAGGAAATGAGGCCCGAGTTTCTTCTGCTGCTGCAGATGCAACAGGAAAATGAGTTACAGGCAGGACAATAGATTTGGTGGCTGCTCTGGGACATATGGCCTTTGGGATGCCAGAGTGTGGGAAATGTCACACGAGGTCAGAGCCCTTCACCATCCCCTCCCTCCCGGTGTGCTCTGGTCAACAACTGGCACTGCAGGATGAGATCTGGGGAGCCCTGATGGATAAAAGGAGCTAAATGGGGAGCTTCTGCCTTATTCTGGGATTGGTTTTATTTTTACTCAGGTGACTCCTCAAGAGCTGGCCCCTGAATTGCTCCTTGGGAACAGGCAGCAGCCTCTCCTGCATGTCATCTCAGCGCTGTAATAGCATTATACCTCTGGAAATAGCCAAGATGTTCTAAACTTGACATTTTTCCCTTCTTTTCATGGAATATAATAGCACATCACAGGCGTAGGCTGCATGAGAAACCCTCCTGGCAAGCGGCAGTGCCACTGATGGGGAGGATCGTGCCTGTGATGTCTCTTTGTCTGCTGCTCCCCTCCAACTCCTCTCTATTAACAGATGCTTTTCAAGGCAAAGAGAGAGGCTGTACATAACCCGAACTCCCACCGCTTCAAGGTAAATGAGGCCCTTTTCTTTCAGCAGCCTGATGGAAGTGCAAGTCACAGACCTGCCAAGTCTCACATACAGAGCAGGGAGGGCTGATCTGCCTCTTGCTTCTCCTCCTGGCTCATCCAGCATCCCTCACTCCGCTGCAGATTCAGCCGATTTGGGATCCACGGCGGTGCCGAGGCAGAGGGGAGGTGGTGGCCTGGTGTGTTCCCTTCATGGAACAGCTCTGGGTGGTGACGTGGTGTCATGAAATCACAAATCACAGCGTGGTTTGGGTTGGAAAGGACCCTAAAGAACACCCAGTTCCACCCCCTGCCATGGGCAGGGACACCTTCCACTAGACCAAGTTGCTTCAAGCCCTTCCAACCTGGCCTGAAACACTTCCAGGGGTGGCTCAGCCTCATGGTTTCTGGGCAAGAAAATAATGGTTTCTGCTTTAGAGACGCTTGAGATGATCTGTAGGATCAGATAAGAGGGGGGAAAGGTCCCAGGAAAAAAATAAAGGTGTTGGTCCAGCCTGGGTTTTATGTGCTACCACAGGAGAGCTTCAGCCATGGGCCTGGAGGGCTTTGGTGTCACTGGGGCTGTGAGTGCTGGAGCTGGGCTGTTTGTGTTTCAGGGCACAGAAAACACCCTGGATCTGAGCACGGATCAGAAGGTGCTGCTGAGGAGCCAGGAGCAGCCTGTCTCAATCAGAGATGCTCTGTTGCTCCCCTGGAGCAGCTCTCATTTGGGATGGGGACATGGCAGCAGGATGTCACCAAATGCTGTCATGGCCACAAAGCCCATTCACACTGTCCTTGCAGTCCATCTGTCAATTTGTGGTGGCTCCTGGTGAGGCTGGAGACTGAACCATTATTTTAATGGTCTATTTAAAAGCACAGAGTCCTTTCAAAACCAGTAGTGGCTGCAAATGAAACAATTTGCTGGATACAGACAAAAAGAGGCACGTAACGGCCCACAGAGGACACGATGTCCACCAGCAGCTCTGGAGTCCATAGATCAAATGCTGCTGTGACCTGCTCTGCTCTGACAGCTGAACATTTCCCTGAGAGGAGGCACGTTGCTTTTTTAAAATAGATATGGCTGTGCCTGCTCAGAAGGCAACGGGATTTTTTTGCTGCTCTTAAAAACCTGCCAAGTGCCAGGGGAGTCATCACCAGCTCTGAGCAGCAGCACGGCCTTGCTCCAAAGACATTAAGCAGCAATGTTTCATGACTTTATTTAGCTGTATTTATGAAACACCTTTGCAGAGAGGAGGATCCACCCCGGGAGCATCTTTGCCACCCTCATGTCACCTGCACAGCTTCCAGGATAGGGTTTCTCCCAAGAATGGAGGAGCACCTCCAGCACTGGCAGCTAATGAGTGTCTGCTGAAGCACCCTCATGGACCCTCCACTGCTGGGCACTTGGATTAGGGAATTACCTGGGTAAGAAATGAACCACCAGCCAACCTGAGAGCTTCTGAGAGTAGATTCTCCCCTTGATCTACTTGGATTGAGTGTTGGTGGTGAAGGCAGGGGGAAAAGGGGTAAAAAAAGGAAGGCAGGGTTTGGTTCTGCTAAGGGAAGCAAGCTCGTGCCACCCTGAGCAGTGTACCTGGGGAGAGAAAAGAGTCTGCTCAAGCCCTTGGAGTGATTCAACAGGACAATTCAGACGAGTAAGGGCTACTCTGGGCTGTCCTGGAGGATGCTCTGCATTACCTGAGCCGGTGCCATGTCCTGTGGATTGTAAAATATATTTCTTATTCGAGGTCTCTGCCTCTCCCTACTGCTCTCACTGCTGGTCTGTGCCACACTCCTGGTGCTGAGAGGGCTTTTTGGAGGGTCCCTGTGGGCCCTGGTTTGGGGCACAAAGAGCCCCATGTCTCTGAGAGCTCAGTCAAAATGTGCATTTTCCAAATGACCCAGGGCATGGAAACAATTTTTTTTTCACCCTAGAGAGCAACTGGTGCAGGTTTTCCCCCTGAATAATGCTTTGGAAAACCAGTGGTTAGTGGACTGTGGCAATTTTCTTCCTTTTTATTGTTTTCTGGGTGATCGCTGAGCAGACCTGGAGAGGAAACTGCGGGAGGAGAGCCTTTGATCGGTATTTCCAAAGGAAACACAGTGCTGGGATCAAAACATCTCCAGCAAAGACTTTCACTCCAGCTCCTCAGATCCACATCACACAGCTCTCACAGGTTACCCAGCCTGCTGAGTGACTAATTCCAGCTCCTCTCTGGAATTGCCTTGGCTGGAGAATGGAGTTTAAAATGCTCCCAACTGCGGGAATTTTGCTGTAGCACTTCCCCTGATTTATGAATGGAGATGGGTATGAAAAGAAGCCCAAACCTTCTGTCCAAGACCACTCTCATCAGACCCTGGGCAGCACCAGACCCTTTCCAGCCCCTGGGCAGAGTGAGGAAGAGCTGGGAAGCTGCCAGGGAGAAAGAAGGCAGAGTTGGCCTCGGCCAATACTTGACTTCTGAAGTGCTTCTGCAGTTTTCCAGGCTCTGGGCTGTAACAGAGCTCCTCACCCTTGTATGAATTCCTGGGAGCTGCAGTTTCTCTCTGTTTCTTCGGGGCTGGGGCTGCACATCCCTGGAGGGCTCTGGAAGTACAAGGCGAACTTAGGAATGGTCACAGAGCCTCAGTGTCTTTTGGAACTTGAGATTTCCACTTAAAGAAACTTCTGACTCCCTGGGATAAAATGGTCTTGAACAGAAGCAACAGAGCATTATCTTTTCCAGGGAAACATATGGGAAAGTTCAGTTCAGCCGGGATTGTGAGGAGTTGAGCTGGCAGGAGCAGCACAGGACTCAGGTATCAGAACTCTGTCAGTGCTGAGCTTCATCCAGGGTGAGAGAAACGAACTGATCCGTGGTTATGAGGGCTGGTAAAGCAGGGAACTGCATTTTCATGGTTGAAGGTGTGGGGCCTCCTCACAGGGCCTAGACAAGGTGAGTTTCTCTGTCCTGTGATGGCGAAGGGAACCCACGGAGAATGACAAGCTGCTGAGTGAACGTGTTGCAATTTCAAATCACCACTGCGGAGCCCAAACTGGATTACCACGGCAAGACAGAGCAGGCAGCAATTTTTTTTCCACAGGATTGATTTCTGCAAGATGCAATCTTACAGATATCTTTTTCCTTTAGAATGATTGGAGATGCATCTTCTCTCCTGCTGGGATTTTACCATAAAAACTTCGCCAAGTTTGTGGCATTACTCACGATGACTTCAGGGGAGGCAAGAGGAGAAGTGGCTGCAGCACTACCAACACATTTCTATTAAGCTGCCTCAGGTCTCCAGTTGTTTATAATTAGAAGTCACACCATTATCCAGATTTTTCGGATGGAGAAAGCGAGCTGCATTTTGGTGAAAACCTTGTCAAAGTTTATTTGGCAGAGGTGGAAATAGCCCAAAGGGTTTGCAACAACCCTGCAACAGTTCGTATGTGTGCAAAGACCAGGAATATCCAAATGTGAAATTAAATCACTAGTGTGAAGAACTGAAATTCAAGGAGTCGTAGCAGTAAAAATCAATCAAGGATCAGCTTTATTCACATAGTAACGGGAACAGACACAGAATTGCAAACAGGTTCTCAGAAATGTTGTCCAGGGGTGGTTACATGCTGTGATGATTGATGGGTTGAATTCTTAATACTCCCTTTGGGTTTCCTATAAGCTGCTCACACTTATTATAGATCTACTATATTTAATTTTGTTACCAAGTTAATTGTATTTTCCCTAAGAGCTCCAGTAGCCTGCTGTGTATTTCTGTGTCTTTGCCAATGAACCGCTCCACTTATTGGCTAATAACTGACTGTAAGAATTTTTCTTTATAAATGCAGTCTCCTTAAATGTTCCTGATAACGTGGTCTGCATAAGTATTCTTCTGGCTTCCCTTTCAGTTTGCCTTGCTCTGAGCACAGCGATACTTTGAGCTACTTAAAGGTTTAGTGCCCCTTTGTCATATTTACTATCGGTATCTGAACTGCAAATAGAAAAATGACTGGTTTGTAAAAGCCACTCTAATTGCTCCCAAATCTCCCTCAGTGCAAGTGAATCTTGAAACAAAGGCTTAGAAGGACCGGTTTTGTCAAACTGTGCAGTGTAGCTTGGAAATATTCGGGAAATAGCCAGGGAAGCAAGGAAAAGCAGCCTTTCAGTACCTAAGGAGGCTATGAGAGAGCTGAAGAGGGACTTTTGACAAGGATCCTTGCTGGATCTGGCCTGGAGATCCAGTGGTTTATCCTTCCTTCACTATCCCTGTTCATGTAACCTCACCCTTCGTTGCCCAGGCTGCTGGATTGGGTAATTAGATCTGAAATGAAAACCTATAATGGATATAAATCATCCTCTACAGACCTACAAGGTACTTACAAAGGAGAGTAAACTTTTAAGAGAGTCTATAAATTTAGGTTTCTGTCCTGATTTTGGCTGGGAGAGAGTTAATTTCTTCTTAGTCCCTGGTACAGTGCTCTGCTTTGGATTCAGCATGAGAACATAAGGTCGATTGTTTCATTTTCCCCTGGTGATAGTAAATGTCCCTTTGGTGTCCTCCATCAGGAGAAATCTCAGGGAGGCAGGAGATCATCCTGAGGACACGCACGAGCTCTGGCAGCCCGTGAGGCCGAACTTGGGAACGGCTGGACAAAGTTCTCTGGCCTCTGCCATGTGCTGTAAATGCATCTTTTGTTTCACAGCTGAGGAAGCCTGAGGCAAGAGGAGTTGAAATTTGGCCTAAAGTCACACTGGCAACCAGACATTTCCCATGAGTCACAAATCATGGAAATTATTGTGATGCTTTCCAAGACTTTTGAAATTTTTTTTGTTTAATCTTCCTTGAAGCACCAGTTAGGACATGATGCTGAATGACAGGCGTCTATTAAGGGTGTCACCAAGGATCCTTCTCCTCAGGGTGGTTAAAAAGGCAGAGAAAATGGTAAGTAAAAGTTCTTTAAATACTAATGAAATGGTAAAATGCAAGATGACATTCAAAGGTAGCATATACAGAGGAATACATTCCTACAAAGCATTCATAAAGAGAAGCTCTAAGTTGGCTGCCACAATCCAGAAAAGAAATCTTAAAAGCTCTGGCAATACTTCCAGAGGTGCTCAAAATTGAAAACAGCGTGGGAGGGTTATTAGTAAGAGCAGATAACAAATCAGAAACCATCGCTTGGCTTTTTCTGCACACCCACAGCGTGTCTGCATTAGGTTGTGTGCAGCGCTGCTCCCCCAGCTCAGAAAGGACATCTCAGATAAAACAACCTAGAGAAAGACACAGTGAAGGACATCAGAGATGGCCAAAGATATGGAACGACTTCTTTAAGAGGAAAAGGGAAGTAAATAAGACCCTTCAGCCTGGAACAGAGATTAAAAGGGAGAGAATATGATGGAGTCATGTGAAAGGGGCAGGAGCATGGAGAGGATTTAAGGGAGCAGTTCGACGCTGTTTCTCAGAATGAACAAAGGGGCACTATCAAGTGGTCAGGTGGGAGGTTTTAAAGCAGCAAAATAAATTTTCTTTCACAATATGCATTTTAATGTGAGGAATTTATTGTTTTAAGACCTCATTTATAGACATGCCTACAGACATTCAGAAAAATCGGGGAAGAAAAGTCCTTTTAGATGCAGCTTAGCAATCGTGGAAAAACATCTTGGCACGTGTCTGAGGCATTTGGATTAGGATGGGATGAAGCACCCTATGGAACTGGTTATCTTTCTCCATTAATTGCAGCAGGAATGCAAAGATTCAGTTTAGACTTAACAAGGATGTTTGGAACAGCCAAAGGAAGGTGTGATAATTCTTCTCACCCTTTCTGACAAGTTCTCTTGGAACCGACCTGCACAAGGCTTGTGGGAAGATAAATCCTTTCAGGTACAAGGTGATGAGCCCAACTTGTGATCAAGTCAGCAGAAAGCTGGATTCTCTGGCTCAGCGTTGGAAAAGCACAGGAACAGCAGCCGGTGTCCTGGAAAGATAAGAGGCAGCTCCAGAAGGGAGCAGAGGAAGGTGGAGGGGCTCAGAGTGGAGATGGCACAGGAGGAGGGGCTCAGAGTGGAGATGGCACAGGAGGAGGGACAGCCCAGCCCCTTGGTACGCAACTGGCATCGATTATTGCTGACACTGAAAAGGAATTACAAGGGCTCGAAAGCCACGAGTGTTCCCTCAGCTTCCATAATAATTCTGAGTATTAGAGATTCCTCTGGGTTTTTGATGTTTTTGTAATCTCTTAAGTAGCATTCTGAGGCGACTTTTCAAAGTGGTTGCTTGTATTTGTGTTTGTTTTCGGTTTTTTTTTTTTTAACACAGACACGACGTGTCTTTGTCTGCACCACATAATTTTGGTCTGGTTTCCCTCCTGTATCTCACGGAGTGATGCTGTCCCAGAGGTTTTGGCCTCTCGGGTTCTGCTCAGGAGATTGATTTCTGCCCCAAGAAAGCAAAGCCTTTGTTAGTGTTCCATTGCCAGGCGTCCCATGGCAAGGCAACCAAAGCAGGAGGGATGATAAGCAAGTTTCTTATCCCCTGAGGTCAGTGATTATCAGTGATTTGTTTCATGATGTCCACTCAGACATCCTCTAGGCTTGATTTGGGGATGTCTTGAGCTCTCCAAGCTACCCCTGAAGACACTGAGAGCTGTGCCTTGAACACAGAAAGTGCTAAACCACAGTTAAATATCTGGAAAATTGGTACCTTTGTCTCTGCACCTACTTCCCTGTGTGTAAAATGAGGGCTTTTCATGCTAGTGGCATGTTGTGAAGTCTAAAAAGTGACTTTGTTTGCAAAACTCCCAGTTTCTCTTGTGATGAGTGTCCCAGAAAAGTCCCACAGGGAATAATTCATGTTCAGTTCAGTGCAGAGGTTTGGTGCTGTGTGGGAAACAGGGACTCGGCTCTCACACAGAGCATGCAAAAATAATGACTTGATGTCTTGTCCCCACTGTGTCAGCAGCTCCAGGAGGTAAGAGACTGGCAGGAAAAGCAGTGTACAGTAATTTCATGGAACGTGGGCTTGGATTTGGGAGGATAAGTAAAAGCCAGCTTGGAGGCTGTGCTACTTTTTAAGTTGTGGAGATGTGAGAGGGGACGTGTGTGGAAGGAAGGATGGGGATAGCTCCACATCCAAGTCCAGGGGGAAGAAGGGGATGAGGAGGAAGAGCCATCCTTTAAACTGGGCATAAATAACTTTAACATAACATGAATTTGACATAAATAACAGCTTTTGGAAGTGGGGCAGCTGCACAGGGCAGGTGGGGCTTGTCAGGGCTGCTTCATAACAGAAGGGTGGGTACCAGGAATGATCTCACAGGTGGTAAAAGCCCACCCAGCACGGTCCTGATGGCACAGGCAACCTGAAGTCTGGTGCTTCTGAACCTTTTAGTGCTTGGCCTTATAACCTTAACCTTAGCAGTCCCTTTTCTTGATATAATAAATTCAGAGTATCAACAGAAGGCGCTGGTACTCGTGACATCTTGAAATGGAAACATTTGATTTATACCACAATTGAATAGCTCACAGGGAGGTAATTTATTAAAAACAAAGGAAAATGACTGGAAAGCCAGTTATTCTTCACACCAAGTGATAGGAAATGGTTATTACTTCTCCAAGTTTCAACAGCATAATAGTCACAGCCCTGAGTTCAGTAAATTCATTTCTTTTAGAGATTATGCAAGCAAATGTGTCACTTCCATGTTACACTTGAAACAGAAACCCAGCACTGCCCTGGCTGTCACAGGAGAAGGTTTCCTGCCCTAGAGCGTGACTTCTGCCCAGGATCATATTAAAAAAAAATATAAAATAAAATAAAAAACCCTCCTATGGAACCAGTGCTCTTGTGGTGCCCTCTCACGTAGATCTCAGTGCCACCCCAGGTACCATTTTTGTCATTGAAAAATGATGCTGCCAGCAGTGTTGGGTATGAATTGAACATTTTTTCTTGCCGAGTAAAGAAAAATTCTGGAGGTTTTTTGTAAAGATAAAGATTCACATATGGCAAGAGGGAGCAGCAGAAAATTAATCACCTCCAGACACCGAAAAACATCGTTCATGGTAAGCTGCATTACTCTGGAAAACAGCAAGAAGTGTTACAATTTAAAAGTAATATATTTAGCTAAAAACACTAACAGCTGGCTCTGTTCCTGATGAAAGACTTCATGATTTATGTGACGAATGGCAATCAGTTTGGGTGTTTTCTGGATCAGTATTTCAACATGACAGCTCGTTCTGGCTGCAGAATGGGTTGGTCTGTGCTGGCATTTGACAAGCCCTGTTAGAAACAGAAGCCAAACTCCGATCACTGTGAAGACCAAAGACCACATTTAAATGACTTCAGTGCAATGTGTGTGATCACTAAAGGAAGAATCATATTGCCATTTTCCTCCCGGCCCTGTAGTCACATTCAATTTTCAAGAGATGTGTGTCACTTGGCAAGCACGGGATAAGAGGCTTTGTTATAAACAAGAATATCAGATGGAAAGGTTGCCCAGGGCTTGTTGGCAGTCCGGAAGCTCTCTAAAGAAAATATCAGTAAGAAGGAGAAATTGAGATATCTACACTGGGATCCTACCTCTGAGGGCTGAAGCACAGAAAAGAACCAAGCAGCAGACTAGGAGATCTTGAAGGAAGAGATTAGGAGATCCATGTGAGTTTTGAAACGCTTAGAGAAGCAGGAAAAAACAGCAGTAGAAAAGTTTGGGTAGCAGCAGGTGTCTCTGCGGACACAGAAATGAATCTCCAAATAGAAGAGCTCACACAGAAACTTCAGAGACAGCCATAAAATACGCTGGGAACAACCCGGATTTCATTAGAAAACTTTGCAAGAGAGATCTGTTGTCCCTCCCAAGCTTTCTCCTTGAACACATCGACAGATCTCCAAAGAGCAGGGCCGGGGCAGGTGTTGGAAAACAGCACTGGAACAGCTTTGCCTTTGGTACGAGGTAATGGCTGAAAAGTTGTACCAGCAGAGGGAGCGGGACACCAGATTTCCTTTCCTACCTAAGTGTCTGATCCAAGGAGTTTCCAGAGAGAAACCAGATTCTAAACCGCAGACTTTACCCATCTTTTGATCCTTTAGAGAAAGGGTCGGTTGATGGAGGTTTCCTCCCGTGGCTATGAAGTAGCTGCAGAGGTAGAAGAATAAAGTCTCCGAATATGCTTTGTGGCAAAGATTATGGAAAAAACTCATGGTTGTTTTTTTAGGGTACTGGTCAGACTCTTCCAGTTTTGTTTTTAATGTCCTGTCATGAGACACCTCAGATTTGAGGCATATGAGATTCAGGAGTGAATACTCTGGGCAGTGGGGCTGCAGGATGTGATGAGATCTGCACAAGGACTCTGGGTCAGGTTCCTGGGGTCCTTTCAGGGGAAGGGGATTGGGCTCCTTTGGAAGGACTTTGGGAATGATGCAGTGCTGCTGCAGGGGCCACATATGGAGCACCAGCAGCAGGCCACAAATCCTACACGCCTACCTGTGAGGCAGAAGAGGGTTCACAGCGCTGGGCTGCAAACCTGGCACGAGGTCCGAGCCCAAAGAGGAGGGTGTGCAGGGAAGAGAGCTGATCTGTCACATGGCAAAGGTGCAAAAACGTGACAAACCCGGCTGGAGCACATCCAGGCAATCTGAATTCACGAGGGCCTTCTGCAGAGGGGTCAGGGGTGTCAGTGCTGCTTGGCAGTGTGACAGAGCCAGCAGGCTGGGGCCGGGCAGCGAGGGCTGATTGCGATCTGCCTGACTTAGCCCAGCATGGCAAACAGATGGAAAGCAAAGGATAAAAATCAACCTCACCTCCACAGACAGTTCACGCCATAAAAAACCTCATTCCCAAGAGCAAAAAGGCTCAGCTTGCAGCTGTACTGCTCCAAAGGGTGATGTACCATCCTCCTGAGGCTGACAGGGAAAGCAGAGCACAGCTAAAGGTACCATCCCCAGCCTGGGAGCCTCTCTTTCTCCACGTATTTACCTTCCTGACTGACCAGCATGTTTTCAAAGGAGATATGCACACACACACAGAACAATCTGAGTGCTCGCCCCCAGCCTCTGTTGAGTTGTGCTGCCCTATCCCATTCCAGGTACAATTTGGATAATTCAGAGCAGGCAATCAGCAAATCCAGCCTTGGGATACAGCAATAGCCTGCTCTTCTGCCTCTCGGAAATGACTCAGGATGAGACATCCCAGCCTTCAGAAGCACCAGGATGATGTTTTTTCCCAAGCCAAGTCACACAGGTATTTAGTGGTGACACCGAGGGCTTAATTCACACAGAACTCCAGAGCAATTCTGGACGTGCTCTGATTCAGTCTTGGACATCAGAAGGAGCTGAACCTCCATCCTTCTACAGCACACTGATCTGAAGGACCTGTGAAGGGCAGGGGACAGGACTCATTTTATTGCTGGGGCCAAGTCACATCACTTGTTTCCATCTCCATGTTTCAGGAGTGGGTGTGGAGAGATCACGTTCTCAAACAGCACAAGATACTCCAAAAGAAAGGAGGCAGAGGGGGAGATCTTTCACCTTGGCTTAACTGACCAGAGGTGTGGAGCAGCCTAAAGGAATTGATCTGATGTAGGCAGGGAGAAGAGTGGGAAGGAAAAGCTGAGGATGATACCTTGTGTGTCACTGGGAGCTTTGAGGAACTACAGAACAGATCTGAAGACACCAAAACCTTTGCAGTGATGTGAGATGGTCAGGCCTCAGCCCATCAGCATCCTTCCTGTGCACCCAGACAGCAAATCTCTGCCACCAGGAGGTAGTAGAGATTTTTGAGTTTGTTCATGCTACTTTCCATGAACTCTTTATCTCCTCAAAACACCATCTGGGAAACTTCATAGGTGCAGATGTATCGAAGGAGCCAGGATTTTGTCATTTGCAAGAAAGCTGCCTCGTAAAAGTGCTCGGTAGTGCAGATTTCTTGTGTGTGCTACATTGTGGGTCCTGCTGATGTCAAAAGCCATTGAAAAAACCATCAGAGACAATCTCAGAAGAGATTTCTGACACCACATCATGAGCTCAGTATTGTCCTAAGCACCAGCCATCCAGACACTTCCATGTCAGTGCATCTGCCTGGTCACTTCCAGCCTCCAGATGCAGAGGCAGGGATAAATACACAAAATCTTACCAGCTGCTCAAGGAACTGGTGTGGGTTTCATCACAGCCAAGTCCCAACACACAGGGTAGAACTCCAGTTCCAAAGAGTGTTCAGGGATCAAGTCCTGGTTTGAACGGGAAGGCCAGGAAAGCAGTTCCTTGGAAACACCAACACGGATTTATTCCAAAAAGTACCCTGTGTCCTCTACAAATAATGATTTCATTTTCCTATCCTCACCACTGCAGTCAAACTGGAATCTGGAAGTCCAGCAGACTTTGTCAATCTGAATTCTCACTACTCCCAAGAGAAAGACCTGCTGGTACACGTGGCCACAGCTCCACTGAAAAGAGCAGAAGAATTTAGTCGTGGTGGTGGTTTATCATTCTCAGACCCTGCTGAAGAAGTGGGAGTTGAAAAAGAAGAGCGATGGATATAAAACTGTGCATCTCTAGCTGCCAAAAGGGAAGGCAAAGACATGGTCAGTACTTTGTAAAAATGGGTCTCAGCTCATCCTAAGTGATGCAGAACACAGTGGCCGTGTGCTATTTGCATTTATATGGAGTTCTGTAACTGTTTGTCTTATTTTGTCATTGAGACTGAGCAGTCTTGGATGATCCTTAGGGAGCAAATACCTGCAACAACCAGCGGCAATTCCAACCGAGCATCTTCTCTTCCCCTCCCTTTGAAACAGCCATCAATACATTGACAGTGCTACTGCTAAATAAATGTTTCCAGGAAATGTTTGAGTGCGGGCTCAGAGGAATAACTACGTCCCCTTGCTATTTGCAAACAAAAATGATGAGTGCCCTGAAAGCTCCTTTCTTGCTGCCTTTAGTTGGAACGAATGTACTGAGCTGGGGGCTTCAATTTTTATACACCACGGGGGCAATTGTTAACTGTCCCCCCCTGATTCCTGGTGTCCCAAGTGGATCAGAGCATGGATATATCCATACAAATCGCTCTGGGACATGCAGACTGCTCTGGCAGCTTTCTCTTCCATCCTTAATGCCATCTTTGTGTCATGGTTTCGGAAAGAATTGATTGTTTCTTGCTCTGCCTCCCATCAATGAAATCAACTGGCATTAAAAAAGCTGCCTTGTTCATTGCCAAATCAAATCCTTTTAATATCTGGCGATGCTCTGAAATATGTTGGAACTGGATTTCAAATTTTGCTCCAAGCTGGAATCTCCCCAGTGTTCAAACAGAGGGGGGGAAAAGCTCTTAAAACTGAGCTGCCAACTTGAGGCATCTTTACACTAAATAATTTCATATTGTCAACGAGTCCTTTCGACCTTGAGCCCATCCTTCATTCCTGGTGTGCATGAGGCAGATTAAGCAAGAACTGGCTTTGCTCCAGTGACTTTCATGGTGCCACTTCAGAGGACAATTAAAGGAACTTCAAACACTACAGATTTTCTTTTCCCTATCTATGGGCCCAGCTTCTTCATGCTTATGCTGGTTTTACACCAGTATGACTTGTCTGAAAGGAGAACTGGGCCCGTGACACACAAAATAATTTTCTCCAAATGACGGCAGAGAAGTCCTCTTGGCCATGACTTTTTAAAGGTTCTTGCTAAAGTATAATCCAAGCCAAAATGACACATTCTTGTTTAAAAAAACAGTGTATTGGAAGGGAGAAAACAGCTAATTTGGAATGATCAACTTGTAATTAATTTTTCACTTAAAAGTCTCACTTGGCATTAAACAATCCTCTCTGTGTGAGCCCTTTTTTCCCTTTTTCACACATTCACAGGCTCACGGGTAAGCTGCACGACAGACCAAAGCTGCCTGTTGTTTTTTCTTTTACCTCTCAATCCTGGCAACAACACAGGGCAGAACCTCCTCAAAGAGATGAGATGACAGGATTGGCAACAACCTCTGCTCACGGAGAAAAATCTCCCCTTTCTCTCACCTCAGGTGGGCTGGGGAGGTACATGGAGGATGAGGGAGTAGAGAAGGAGAAGGACATGGAACTGGCATGGGAAATAGGAGAACTGGTTTGTGTTCCTCAGAGCCTGTGGTTGATCTGCTTAGGGATCTCAGGCAACCACTTCAACTCAAAGCATTTTTTGCCACCACTCTTGCCCTGCACCTTTCCCTAAATCCTAAAGCCCTCAGGATCCGGGGTGACCTTATTGAGGCTTTCAGTACCTGAAGGGGCTCCAAGAGAGCTGGAGAGGGACTTTGGATAAGGGCATGGAGGGACAGGACAGGGGGAATGCCTTCACGCTGCCAGAGGGCAGGGTTAGGTTAGATTTCAGGGAGAAATTTTTCCCTGTGAGGGTGGTGAGGCCCTGGCACAGGGTGCCCAGAGAAGCTGTGGCTGCCCCATCCCTGGAAGGGTCCAAGACCAGGTTGGACAGGGCTTGGAGCACCCTGGGATAGTGGAAAGGGTTGGAACTAGATGATTTTTAAGGTCCCTTCCAACCCAAACCATTCTCAGATTCTATGACTCCATGACCCTTTGGGCTGTTTGTCCAACACGGGGAGCTCTGAGCTGTCACCATTGGGTCTTTAGGGTATCTTGCAACACAAATAAGGAACTGCAAAGGAGGAAATGATGCCTCTTGCCTCCCAGAGAACAAACCAGAGGTGATGTGGTCAGAAACCAGGCAGATAGGAAAGATCTGCCTCTTCAGGCTCTGCTCACACGAGCATACTCATGGTTTCATGACAGCCCCATCCAGTGGGATTTGAAAGGCAGCTGTGAAGTACACCCGGACTCTTGTTCCTTTCTATTTGAGGCTGTCTGGGAAAGCTGTGAGCAGCAAAAAAGACACTGGGACTGTCTGCAGAATCAGCAAGATGATCAGGAGACATTTACATTGTTCTCTCACTTGAGAAGTTATTTTTGCAAACATATGGCCTGGAGTTAAGTATGGGGGTTTTTTTTGAAAACACTGTGGCCAAATTCTGTGGCCAGTAATGGTGTAAGGCTCTTTCTTCTCCTAGAGAAAGACACCCATTTGTGGAGTCTGGGGGAAATTCAGCCTGTACAATAAGCTACAGGTTAAATTGATGCTTTTAAAGCTCCCTTCTGGATCAACCCTCAAATATTTTAGTCACGGAATGGTAAATACACAAATCTCTCTGCAAAATCACTTCAGCATATTTATGCAAATAGTGACTTTGATGGACCTGTTAACTTGAAGAGAGGAAACAAGTCCCCATGTGCCCCTCACCATGTGTCCTTTTCTTGATAATAAATGTAGTTAATACGCCTTGCTCAGCGAGGTTTGCTCTGCACACCTTTAACTGTAACTTGCAAAAAGCCTGATTGCAGAGAAAGCAATTTGCTTGATCTTTCTGAAAAGAAAAATAGTCAGCATAGTACGAATTCAGAAACAATAGAGAGCTGCAATTCATTATAAGCCTTCAGCGAGACAGAAGGTATCACTGTGCATCCATTGCACAGAGTGATGTCGGGAGGGAACCACAGGCAGGAGCAATTTCAAGAATGGCTTTGCTTGTATTATCATCTAGTGATGTTTAAACATGCACAGCATGTCCTTGAAAGCCTAGGGATAAGAGGAAGAGAGGAGATGAAAAATTAAGCCTGAACTAAGGTATTTGGAAAGCTCGAAGCTTAGAGTTGTTTCTGGGTACATCAGTTTAACCTTCAAATGAACCAGCCATTTCTTTCCTTCTCTTCAAAGTAACACTTTTAAGTCCCAAAATTTGACTTTGAAGCTGAGATCAATGCTGGTAATGTTCTCATAACACCAACTCCCACTGGAGGTGAAATTGGGAAGGGGGGGGACTTGTGGTTTGTTCAGAGATTCCACACAACACACCAGGCAAGTGATTTTTGCATCAACTGTGCTTCCCTAAGTAGGACAGGGAATTTTAATCCTGCAGAAGAGCTTAGAGCCTCACCAGCTCCTACTGACCCAGCACCTCTCAAAGCCAACTAATACCTGCTCTGGCTCTCAGCTGCTCTGTCCCACGGTCTGGGAAATCCTGGAGGGGTGAGCGCTGCTTATGGCACTCCACAGATTAGAAGTAAAAGCAAATGTCTGATGTCAGGTGGTGTGAATTCGCCGTGCAGGGGTCTGTGCTTCTGTTGGACAAATACAAAAAAAAATTCTGTACATTGAAAAACATGAAAAGTCACCAGTCTTGTTTCATAGCTGGCTTAAAAGGGGATGGGGAAACGGTGAAATGAGCTGCGCCTTGAATTCCTGAGTTATTTTGGTGGTTGATTGATCACTGATTTGTAACTGCCCTTAGTATTAGCCAGCAGCAGGGCAAGGGACAAGGAATCAAGATCAAAAGGGTATTTAATATTGCAAGTGCATTTTAATATCTGCATCCACACACCAGAAAACCTTGATCTTCAAAGCACTGTACAAACACTAACCAGCTAATGACTCCCTGAGCAAAGCCACAGCAACGGCTATTTTTAATACATCTATTATTTGTTTGTGCTCATAAAAGGCAGTTTTGTGCCATCAGCTTATTTATCCAAGTACAGAACAGAGAAAAACGAAATGTGAGCAGAGGAGGAAGCAAAGGATATGGAATGTCTTGACTGGGTTCCCCATGTACCAGTTAATGAAAATGGCTGGATGGAAAAGGAGTAAGTGAAGGTAAGTATGACAGAGCCACAAAAAAAAAAAAAAAAAAAGGGAGTTGATTACTGGACAGAAATACATTTTAAAGGAAAAAAAGGCTGGTTGCTAATGGTCCTTTCAGAGAAGCATGGCAAGGACCAGCGGCACGAAAAGTCAAGTAATTCAAAGCCTAATTGTTGCCAGAGACAGAATTAGCTTCTGGAATGAGTAACAAAGCCAAATGGTGAATTTGTCACCTCTTTTTTTTTTTCAAATGCAGACGAGAATTTTGTGGACATGGTATGGAGAGATGTTAAAGCAGGTGTACAACCTGTCTGGGTAGCTGAGGGCAGATACCTCTTTTCCTCCTCTGAACTCTCCCACAGGGTGGGACAGCAGAGCTGCCACCACTGAGGCAGCATTTCCAAGTGACACGGAGAGAGACAGGGGCTCCTCTGTAGGGATGTGAGGAAGGTGTCAGATCAGAGGGCTGGAGCTCCTCTGACACGGGGACAGGCTGGGAGAGCGGGGGCTGTCCAGCCTGGAGAGGAGAAGCCTCTGGAAAGAGCTTAGAGCCCCTTCCATGGCCTAAAGGGACTCTGAGAGAGCTTGGCAGGGACTTTGGACAAGGGATGGAGAGACAGGACAAAGGGGAATGGCTTAGACAGGACATGGGGAAACTGGCAGAGGGCAGGGCTAGATGGGATATTGGGAAGAAATTCTTCCCTGTGAGGGTGGGGAGGCCCTGGCACAGGGTGCCCAGAGAAGCTGTGGCTGCCCCTGGATCCCTGGAAATGTCCAAGGCCAGGTTGGACGGGGCTTGGAGCAACCTGGGGTAGTGGAAGGTGTCCCTGCCCATGGCAGGGAGTGGAACTGGATGAGCTTTGAGGTCCTTCCCAAGCCAAACCATTCTATGACATGGACAGCATGGAGTGATGAAACCTTGTCCCCTCAGAGTTCGAATTAAAGGACCCTTTCCTTCCTCTGATACCTGTGTGCAGCCCCTGGGNGTCAGATCTGAGGGCCTGAATCTGCTGGACCAGTTCAGGACATCCTCCTGTCCCACCCCAAACCCCAGCTCCCAGCGCCTGGGGAAGCGCTGCCCATGCCGGGGTAACCCCGCTCAGCTCCGCAGCCCACGGAGGGGCTCGGGGCGGACAGAGCGACAGCGGCGCTCCTTTACACAGACACACAGCGACCGAACCGAGGGAGGAGAGACCCCTGAGCGTGCCGGGGGCACGATCCGACCCTCAGCCCCGCATCCCGCCTCACCTGAGGCCCGGCGGAGCCGCTCGCTGCCTTCCTTCCATCCCCAGAGGGCGGGGGCCGCGCTGCGGAGCCCGTCCTGCACCAGGCGGCGGAGGCAGAGCGAGCGCCCCGCCGGCACCGCGAGCTGCGGCGGCCGCGCTCCTCCTCCCCCTCCTNNNTTCTCCTCTCCTCCTCTCCTTCCTCCCCCTCCTCCTGCTGCTGCTCCTGCCCTCCCGGCTGCGCTCGCCGTCCCGCCCGGCCGCCCCGCGCGGCTCCTTCCCTCTATGGATGGGAAGGCAGCACCCAACGGCGTGGCCACCATCGAGGACAGGATCCTGCGCATCACCGGCTACTATGGATATTACCCCGGATACTCCAGCCAGAAAAG
>VZTA01000639.1:0-129185 GCA_013398855.1 Mohoua ochrocephala
AAAACCTAAGGCATCATGTGCACAGGAGATTGGGAGGGAGACAAGGCACTGGGAGAGGGAACACAGCTGGGACAGGTGACCCTGACCGATACTCATCTATTTTCCACCAGCCATTGGATTGTAAGAAGGATTCTGAATGATAGTGAGTTAAGACACTTCCTAAGGCAGAGTGTATTTTGGGATGACTGGGGTTTTGTTGTATTAACCAAACCTGTTCTGCAGTGTTGAATCATGACTTGTTTCCCCTGTAACTTTTCTTCTTTCAGAAAGAACATTTTGCTTTGCAGAGCCAGTACAGAGAGAAAGATGCTGGAAACTTGCAGCACATGGTAAATAATAAGATGGCTTAAATTCCTGATTGAGGCTTTGATTTAATCTTATTCCATAAAATAAGCTTACAATGTTGTTTTTCATGAACAAAAAAATATTTGTCCATCCTGGTCAATAACTGTTGGATGTGTGGGTTAAGTGGAAAGTGGCAGTACCATTTTAATATCCTGTAGCAGTTTTACTGACTGATTTAAATACTTAAGCACTCCAGCTTTCATTTTTTGGTGAGTAACATAAAGCAGAGGAGTGTTGACAGATATTTTCACAGTTGGTGATTTGCTCTTTAGATTTATTGAGCTTTAAAGTCCAACTTCCTTTTAAACAAACATTTGAGGTTAACTCTGTTAGTGGAATTTTTAAGTTCCTATTTCTTTATTTATAGGATTGCTTTGGAAATCATGCATCTTTGATTTTGCTTAAAGCTTTACCAAGAATAGGAATTGCAGGTTCTATACATGAACTATGAAACTTATTACTCCTTGTGTGTGTTTAGAAAGCTGTGAATGGAAGGCAACTTACTTGTGAGGCTGAAGAGCCACAGGAACAAGAGGGTCTTCAGCCTATGTATCCTGTTTATCAGCAAACTTATTACAAAAATTGGAGCAACAGATACCCACAAAACTCAGGACCTGGAAGAGTCTACATCAATCCAAGGGAGCATTACGTATGATTCTGTACCCAGATGTCTTTAACAAAGGTTTTATTACCTGTTGACTGTATGACCTTTATGTCTTGTTAGCTTTCATCTCTAAAATAATTGGGGTTTTTTTTTCATGTGTGAAGAAATTGTATGGAGAATTTTATATTGGTAAACCATGTGGAATTTGAGACTTAACTTGCCTCTAGTCTTTGGTATAGTCTGTGTTTTTGTAGTAATATCGACCTGCCCAAAGAGGAGAGCCACTTAGCTTTATTAACCTTCAGTCATAAGATGTATAACCTATATTAGTTGGTTGGCACATGCCAAAATGTAGTTAAGCTTTTTCACTGGCTGTCTCTGAGAGCATTCTCTCTGGATGTTTTACAATAACCTTACCTGTGTAAAAGTGAACAAATATGAGCAAGACAACTGAATCTTTTGTGACATTAGCAGTCTCAGGCTGAGGCATTTTTTTCCATCTTAGAAAACTTGGGATAATTATGATTTTGACTGGCCTTAGCTATTGATTTCTCAACTAGCTCTACCTCTCTCAGTCAAATGAACTAGACTACCTCTCCAATACTGACTGGCTGTTCCATAAACTTCACTGCTTGCCTTCCCACCTTGCTAAAAGTAAAGCAATTGCCTTTACATCAGAAGCTTTTTACTGTCTATTGATTCTGCCTGTTGCTGGGTTTGGTTTTACAGTTAGGTCTATATGAAACTTAGTTGAAGGAGGTAGATGACCAGGCAGACAGAACTTTCTGTAAGTGTCTTGTGAAGCTACATCTCACCCTTAAGCTGCTATTTAACTGTTTTCCCAAGTATGACTCGTATTTTTAATGCTCTTTTGCAGAGTTTATTTTCCTTGGTAATAAACACATTCCTTGTTTTTTTCTCAGTTTGTAACAAAATTGCCTGTGATGTGTTCTTATGTCTTAGCAAGAAAAGAAAAGCTTCAGTCAACTTCAAATGCTTGTCAGCACTGTCCTTTAATCTTAACCACAAGTGTGAAGTAACTGGAGAATGTCCTGATGTTACCCACATGAAACTTTGTGTGTCTGTGGTAATGGTTAAAAAATGTGCTCAGGATCTTTCTAGAAAAATAGGTTTTCCTGTGGACTAAAAAGTAAATATTTAGCGAGTAAAAAATATGTATATAATGTGTTAGTGCTGAAATGAGCTCACAGGACAATCTTAAAACATTTTAAGACAGCAGAAAAATGAGTTGTGTCTAAAATTTGCTGGAGAAACTTAACAGACTCATGTATTCTCTAAGTACATATGCACTTAAGTACAGAATGATGATTTTTGGTCAGCTGACCTGAAGTACAAAATGCTAAGAATGGCTGTGTCACGCTGAACTGGCTGTTGTACAGAACTGAACATTACTTCTGGGATGTTAGTGTGTTTCTCTGCAGATGTTTGGAATTTTTTTGGAGGTAAGAGTCAAGCTGTAGAAGCAGCAGAATTGAAAGCTAGCACAGGTGAGCGTGCTGCAGGCAGGGGGCCAACCTTCATCTCCATCACAGTACAAGTTAATGAGATCCCTGTCCGCAACAGGGCCAGGTAAACTAAATGCTCCTAGCTTCTTACAGGTAGCAGCTAGAAGGTTATGGCTTGGGTGCCTGTGTTCTGGGCACTGTAGAAGCAGGTATTAGCTGTTCTCTTGCTAAGCAGCTTTCTGTTAAATGATGTGGTTGAAGTTGACAACTGAAGGAGTGGCAAAGAAAAAGGTTGGGGAGAACCTGTTCTTGGGAGCTGTCTTTGAAGCACTGTTACCTTGCTTTTCTCTAAGGAACTGGGCACATTCTTATAAATTGAGCAACTGTTTTCAATTTTAAAGTTCCCTGCTGTATTTGAGACCTAAAAGGGCTTGTGTCCCCCAAAAGCATTTTTCCATGATGTTAGTTAAGTGGCTACCTCTTTACATGAGCATTGCCTCACCTATCCTTACATTACTGCAGCTCCAAAAAGCATCACCTGTCAGAACATTGAAAGAAAACAGCATCTTGGCCAAATGAATGACAGACCATTGAGATGAACTATGCTGCTTAAGATAATTTGATCAATATGACTGAGAAAAACTTGATACCAAAAATATTTGAAGAGACATTATGGAGTGGTTCAAAACTTGCTGTGGCAATGCTTCCTCTGCATTCGTTAGTACAATGTGGTGGTATTGAGCAGGTGATGATTTCAGTCCCTTTTATGTTGGCAGATGGTGCAAAAAACAATTATTTTGGGTTCAGACCTCTTTTACTGCTTTTTATTCTTAATTGGAGATACTTTTTTTTTTGAAGAGTTAAAACTTTGGGGGAAGGAGGGAGGAAGGAAGAATGCTATCAACAAAGCTATAATTGGCTTTTTAATTTGTAAAAATAGCTTAAAAAAGAAAAATGTAATCCAACTGCGTTGTTGAAGTTATGTATCAACAAACTACAGAAAGCTTGATTTGCAAACTACCCATCAGGATGTAGTTTGCCCTAAAGTCATTAGGGAAATACATTATCACCTACAGGTTTATTGCCTGTGAGAAATGGTTTCTTTGTAATCTGTTCAGGGACATTTAGTGTATTAGGTTTTTGAAATGTTGCTTTTAGTTTTAAGTGTGGCTGAGTTTTTTGGGGAGGGGATTTGGCATAGAATGCTCGGAAGAGAACAGAAAAAATGTCTGCTGATTAGGATTTCTCACCGATAGGATTGTACATATAGAAGTAAGTTTGATCTGCTTTTTTAAGATGTAGAAAATGTCCTTTTTTATTTTTGTACATTTTCAAATGCTTGTATTTGTATTTTGATTGGAATAAAAACATTCGAAATATCAAATTTTCTTCTGCTCTTTAGATTTAAGATTGCTTAAGGTCTGGAAAAATGCATCCATTTTTTTGGTGATATGTTTCTTCTGTGGTTGTATATGCAGAGCATGTGTTTTTTCCTAACAGTACCACGTTGGATATTGTGGTGTTGCCTGCTGAAATCCTTTCAACATTTGTCTTACATAACAGGAAGCATATAGTACTGTGTGAAAATCCAGCACTTGGGTGAACTGAACACCCAGAATCACTGGTGAGAGAGGTAGGGAAGGAGGGGAAGATTAGTAATTCACACCTCTAGCACTGATAAATGTAAATTGTCCTCTGCCCAAGTATCTCTAAATTCTACAAGGTAGTCTAATCATAAAAAGTGTAAGATTTAATGTTTGGAGTATGTCCAAAGTCATCACGAGTACAATACAAATGAAAACTAAGAAATTGTACTACTAAAAGAAAGGAAACAATGAGATATTATTAAAGGACTACCACTGTTCAGTCACAAATGATCTAATGTATTGTGTATCCAGCTCAAGGAAAGCCCAATAAAAAGGTGTCATAATTCATGAAGAGTGGAGGGAAGGTTTTCACCTTCAGAGTTGTTAACTTTGCCTTCTTTCTGGCAAGTTTCTTTGCCTTCTTCTTTCTTCTTTCCTCCTTTGAGGGACAAGTTCAGGTTCTGTGTTGTTATAGAGGTGATTAAAATGTATTACAGTAACTTTTTAATCTGCAGACCTGAAACTACTCTATCTGAACCACTGTGTTGTGTGAAGGGTGAGTGAGTGCTGGACCAACAAGTAGTTGCAGAGCAGACAAAATTGCTTTGACAACTTGGGTCACTTCAGAGGTTGCTGACGAGGACAGGTAAAGCTCCAGGTGAAAAAATAAATGTCTGTGGTATTTAGCTGCTTGATTGCCCTATGGGAGGTGGTCTGGGGTTTTTTGTCCACCTGTAGTACATGTCCTGAGTATTGGGAGACTGGGTTTGACTTTCTGACGGAAGGTAAAGATGTGATATTTCTGCATTTATTTGAAAGGTGTGGCATTCTTCGTGGTGAATAGCTTAATACCTTTAGCTGAATTATATTGAATGGAAATGCACAAAAAATGCATTGTGAATGTTAGTAGTAGTTATTCAAACAATGTGAGAAACCCAAGTAGGATGTGTTAGGCATTTTAATCTACACTGACAACCCCTCAGTGAAATCTTTTCTGTACTTGTTTTGTGATCTTACTTGAGTTGATTTTATGCAATATCTAAATCTGGATCCTTCAATTGTCACTAGAAAACTTGTATTTAAAAGCCTAGAAGTCAAACTGTGACTCCACTACCCTTTGTGGGACTAGTAATCAAGACTGTAAATCACAATTTACCTCACTGTTTTGAGACCAAGTTGGAAATCAAGTAGATTCCAGGTTCCTCATCAACTGAGATACATTTGAATTTCTGTGCTGGGCTACACACAGAATGCATAGAGTATACTGAATATATTAAAACATCAGTTCAATTTGACTGAGTTTAGCCACAGATTTATTATATTCCATTTTGAAATGTACTAGGTTAAATTAGACTTATCTAACAGAGATTTACAAGAAATAACTTCTCTAATACTGATTGTCCGATGAAGTTTAAGATCTGCTATAAAAGATTCCTGTCTTTTTTTTCTTTTTGTCCTTTTCCCAATGTGAAATTTTATTTGTTTCTTACTGTCTTGGATCTCTGAATTATTACTTCTAATGGTGTTGCTGCATTAGATGCTGTTCCTCGGAGGGTGTGCCTGCGGGTTCAGTTTCCCTGACACTTCATCTTGCCTGTCCTATTAAGAAGTCTTATAGTCCTCTGTATGACTTCAGATATTCTGTGCTTGAGCAGCTCCATTCCTTCACAGCAAAATATTTCGGGCCAGTATTGTTTACCCAGTTCAGCTTATGACAAACTCCAGAAAATGGCACTTTCCCTGCTGAGGTGTTGGCTGTATGCAGTAGGAGGCTGTGTGCAATGCAGCAGTGTATCCACAAAAGATGAAAACCCTTCTGGCTGGCCAGGGGAGAGGCAGACACCTGTCTAAGTGTGGTCTCTACTGTCACCATAGTGTTTTGTACTCACAAGAGAAAGAATTCAGAGATATACATAACTTTTCTGAACTGCCATCATAAGTTGGGAATGATTGCTTTCAGGCACTATTTGTAGCAAAATCTTAATTCCTTGTCAAGTATGGTAGATAAAACAGAGAGCACTTGGATTTCTGTCTTATGTTTGACTAACCTGGCTCTTTTAAGACCAGACTTCAGCCACTGATGTGACTGCTCCTATTAAGCATAAAAACTGAAGGAGCCTGACTTTAATCCCACAACTAACAAAGTTCTTTGCTTCTTTGACGTGAATTGAGAGGTAGGAGAGAAATGGCTGTGGGCAAATAAAATGTCTTTGTATTAGCTTTAAAATTCAGATTGATGGATAGCATGGAATGTAGATTGGTTTATCCAGCTAGGCTAAGCAAATGGACAAAAGGCTTAAGGTGGCCAGAGGAAGGAACACACTGTTTCAGAGTACAGTGCTTTGTTAGTAATGCTTGTGACATCTCAGTGTGTTGCTCACTTTCATCTGGATGGATTTCCTGTGGCCATAAATACTGCTAATGGCCCTGCATTAGTAGCAAAAAAAGGCAAATATTGGGCAAGGCAAAACATCTCACCTGTTTGGATGTGTTTTGTGTTGGTCCTTCAAGATGTTTTAAAATTGACTACTAAAAGATTGGTTCTTAAAAGTCCCACTGCCTTTAACTAAAAAGTCAAGCCATCTGCTTTACACTTCCCCCTACCCTGAATTCTTGGGTGGACTTCACACTTTAAGTCATATGGCACAGATGTATCTACTGCATATAGGAAAATTGAGTGGTCTCTAATTTTCTGGAATTGGTGTGGCCATTACTAAGGTTTGTGTGGACAGAAATATGGTTTTCCAGAATCTCTCACTGTGGGACTGTTACTTGATCAGCCAGCAAAGCCCCTGGTGTCCTCTGACTTGGTACACTCAATGGTGTAAATCAGAACTTGCAAGTTCTCCTTCTTGCCTCTGTTGTTTAAAAGGGAGCTTTTCACAGTGTGCTTCATTCAGTTCCATTGAGGATTAGTAATGAAAGAATTGAAAAGTCATCAGGCATCTTAAAAATGCCTACTTGTTTCTGTTAATTCAGCAACTTGTCTGTCTCCTATCCCTTCCCTATACCTTTGCTCCTTCTGCATCCTTAGGGTTTTTCTTTGTTCAATCATCTCATATCTCTCTTTTTTCCAGCTGGGAGAGGTAGCAGTCTCTTTCCTAGGATTTCCATTTTTATATTCTTGGCTAAATTATTTCTCTCTAATACACCTAGTTAGGGCTTTATTAACAAGAAAATACCTAGTGCAGTTGTAAGATGCAGAGCAGGTTCTATTTTGTTTCATATTTGTCTCTTACTTTTCTGCTCTGGCTTCTTGGGACAGTGTTAGTTAATTTTCAACTCTGTATGGAAATGTTTGAGATTCAGTGTTGCTGAATTCTTTTTCTCCTCTTTCATGTTCTGTAACAGCTTGAGGGATGTGGTGTATCTATGTTTGACTCCAAGAAATTTTCAAAGTGGAAAATGGGAAACTTGTTAACATCAGCTGTTCTCGTTTAGCTGGACAAAGGAAGATGATGTGGCATTGCACGTGGTTAAATCACCTGACTTTCAGGTGATACGTGACGTCAAGTAAGCAAGAAAAAAGGCAAACGTGGAATGGAGCTTGGAGGAAACAGCTCCTGCTTATACAAGAAGGTGATATTTAGACTACTTGCCTATTGCCTTGAGGCAGGATAGGTGGTGATAATAAAGTATAATAAAGAGTAGGATAATAATAACGTAGTAGGGCTACGAATCAGCAAACAAACAGAAAAATATTGTTCTCTGTCAAAGCAGTGACTCTCTGTTTTCTGAAACAATTTTAAATGAACCGAAGGTAAGCACTGTCTAGAAATCTCCTCAGTTTCGGATGCGTCCTAATAGCAGGAAGAATCTGGTTAATTTGAATGTTGATGCTACTTAGCTGGTGGTTGCAGGTTATAGTAGGTTATCCCAAAGCCAGTTGGGAGAAAAAGTGAGAGATTTAGAATTGTCACTTTCAAATGTGTTACTATGAAATCACATCCAAGTTTCACCATCTGCTTAACGTGGGATCTGTATACAGATTAATTAGCCACATAGCTGTGCCCTAGTCCATCCAAAGATTCATCTAGAAAGCCAAAGATAATTGAGTTCCTAGTGTCACTGATCACACTCAAGTGCGTGATTTGCACAGCAAGTGTGTAATTGACCCCATGGGTATCTATCTATGTGAGATAAAATGCCCAGTGGGTGCTTGTCTCTAAAAGCATTGATTACACAGTAAGTAGTTTGAGTTACTGTATTGGGAAATAATTCAGTCTTCTTGAATTAACTACAAAAATCTATTCTTTAAAGAATGCTGAGGGAGGGGTGTGGGAGAAGCTGCTGTCAAGACCCCAGAGTACAAAATGTCAGCTGAAAGTAGAAAACAACTTCAACCACAACTGAATAGCCACAGCAAGTAGTGGCATTGGCTTCTCTTGTAATGGAAGTTTCAGCTTTCAGATAAGTCTTCCTCTTGCAAAAATACCTGAATACTATTCAGAACTTCACAAGCCTTTGCTTGGAAAAGCCATCAGCCTTTTGTGTCTAAAGACAAAGCCGGGGGATGCACGGTGGAGATGCCTGAATGCTGCAGGTGCTCCCCGCACCTTTGGCTTTCCCTCCCACTGTCCCTGTCTGAGGCTGCCTGGGAACCTCGGCAGAAGGGCTTCTGCTGCAATTCAGCTTCTCTCGACATCAGCAGTTGGAACTGATACCAAATTTAACTCTGGACTGCTTTCTGATGCCCCCTGCCCCACCCCCTCCCTCTGCTGACACTTTTAGCAATATTTTGGGATTTTTTTCTTTTTTAATTCCTAATGTCCTAGAGTTAAAAGAGCCAATGTTGGTGAGCTTCTGAGGTGGTGATTTAAACAAACTATGGCAGACCACGGTATGATTATGCAGTAGCAGGCTAATGGATGCCCTGAAATGTTTGGAGCTGCTTAGGACCTACTGCAGCACCATTTGACAAGCACTGTCTGAAACACTCCCGACATGCATTAAAAGGAAGAGCTTCCTTAGGAAACCACATGAGGTCATAGAGGTGGGAGTGCTTTTTTTCTGCTGTTAATGTTTGATTACAGCTCACAGAATAATGTTCATAGGCAGATGGCATCTTAATTTGATCACATACAATTCATGTCTTCCAGTTCCTGAATTGACATTCAGTAAAGAGGGGGGGAAAAAAACATCACTGAGGTGATATGCAAGTAAACTTGAATTTGAAATGAGCACATTAAGGGCTATGCTTAAGCAGTTTATATGGGACCTCACTGATAGTTTAGACAAAAGTCGGGCAAGCTGGGCACTTGCCATTATGTGCTGAGCTAAAGAGATGCCAAATCTAGCAAAAAACTGGGAGGAAAGTTTTTTAAATTACATTGAACTTGCCCTAACTCCAGCTGGCCAAGTTGCTGCTTACAGAAATAAAAATATTTCATAGCATCCACTGATGCCACACAGTAATACTTCTTTTTTTCTTTTTTTTCTTTTTTTTTTTTAAGATTCAGGGAAATAAGCAGAAGAAAATTCCTGTAAGCTTCCTACACACAATATGTATGTGACGAGATGCATGTTGATTGATGCAGTTCAGGAAACCGTCTGTTCCCTGTCACAAACTCCATCTTGGCATTTCTTACAAGTTTAATTGTATCAATAATAGCACACTCCAACAGCAAATGTTTGCTGGCTTTTATAACTGGAATTTTGGAATTCTCTAGGAAATCTAAGTATTTTTCATATTTCTTCTGAAGCCTGTTTACTACTTCCTCTTACAAATATAGGCTTGCTGCTCCTCTGCATTTAACTAAGCATTGCTTTGTTTACTTGGAGATGGAAATTTAATTTTGAAATATCAGGTCATTGTCAGCCATGCTTGACTGACATAATTACCAAGTTCTAAACAAGACCCCTCTATTTAGGGCTCTTTATTAACCTGTCCCCTTCCCTTTGTGACTTGGAATCTGAAGTCTTTGTACTGAGTTTTGTATTTTCTGTAAATCTGTGCACTTAGCACGTGTATTTGTTTTGAATTACAGTTAATTTAGACTTACGGTTAGCACCTGACGGTTTTGAAGATAAAACTGACAAGAAGGGGGGGAAAAAAAAAACACATCAAAAAAAATTACCAAACTGGATGCTGGTACATGCTGCCACCCAAGTGCCCAGAGACCATTATAAGGGCTGCCAGTGAAGTCCCACTTGTTTACTGGAGCACTAAGCAAACAAGGCTGAAGGGAATGGTGATTGTTGAGGACTGCCGTGCATCTGGATAGCACTCGCCCTATCTCAAGATAGCTTCTGTTGTATTAAGAGCTTGTATCTCACCCTGATTAGCAACAGGAAATAATTAAAATATAATCAGGCTCTCTTCATTAGAAATGTTCTTGAATACTTTGAAAACTGTCAAATAACCGTCTTCGAAACTGGATGTTCCTATAAATAAAGTAAAAGAACAATGTTGTGTCTCAGATTTTTTCTTTTCATGCCTGTTTGACTCTTATACCAGGATAAGCACACACTGGTTCTGTAAAGGCAGAAGACTGAAGCATTTTGGATATTTATACAGGCTCAGGCTAGCAGGGCCAGCTCTTCCATAAGGCTGAAATTCCAGAAAGTCACCATTTGAAGTCAGCTGGTGGAGGGATAAAGATGGAGTTCAACCTAACTGTAAAATGTATCTAACTCTGAGCCATTGGTACATTAATACAGGTGAGCTGCTTGTCCTGCTGTCTGGATCTCCCCTGCCTTGGGTGAGTGCCCAAACTGAAATCTTTTGTTTAGACAAAAAGTATCAAAGGTACCTTTTTGTGCGTTTCCCTCTATGAATTGTTTTGCTGTTATTGAAATGCTTCTTGTTCACAAAATATCTTCAGTGAACACATGGGGCTGCCTACAATAGGCTTTATGTACCTTCAATTAAAACAATAAATGTCAGGACAGAGTGATTGTGCTTCCCCTTAGGCCTCTACAGGCGGTTCCAAAGAAAGCTGGTGGTTACTGCCACGTAGGTGGTCAGTGCTGCTGCCCTCATTAGGTCCGTGATTGCCTGGTGTAATTATTGAGCAGCTTAACATTTGTGCAGTCAGCTGGAAGGTACAGAGGAATGTGAAATGATGTGACCCTCATGATGCAATGCTGCTGTACCCCTTCGAGTGAATTTTCTCTTTTGAAAAGTAGTTTTTTCCTGCTTTTTCCAATTTGAGAGAGCACTGTATGTACAGTGAAGTTGGTTAGATGAAACTGAAACAGCTTCTTTGTTTCCCAAATTGCAAACCTTGGAAAAAACATAGATGAAATTCTAATTTGAGCTGATATTGAAATTTTTCAAGGGAACCTAGGCTTCCTTTCAGCCTTTGTGAAATCTGAAGATTCATGGTTTTATCGTGAAGCGAAACCTAGTTGCATTTTGCTGTCTTCTGCAAATTCTGTATATCAGAGTAGCAGGAATAAATGTCCTGCAACAGGAGTAAGTTTCAGGTTTATTTCTGTGCTGTATCGAGTTTGTGTTCTTTATCAGTATCCCCTATCACTCATGTCTTTGCCCTTAATAGCTGTGTCTCAGAAATTTATTCAGCTATAATATTTCCTAATAATTAAGATTTTTTTTTTTCTGAAATTTTCCATGGGGTTTTTTCTGGTAAATGAAAGTTACAGTCTAGCCAGAGAATAGATCTCCCTTTAATTACATATTTGTTGATAATGCCACTTCTCCCCATTTGTGTGAGTGCGCCTTGGGAGGCAAGAGTGAACTGAGGAAAGAAAATCCTTTTACATCAGGATGAGACACCTTCAGCAGCTGCAAATGGTGCTGTAAGGGACTCTGTGCCTCCGTGTGGTGTGGTCTGTCACAGGTACAGGAGCTGTGAGACAGCGCAGTGTCTGAGGCTGGTGGCTTAGCGGGTGATTTCGGTTAGTGTGTCACCAGCGTGAGCCATGCTGAATGTGCCCTGTGCACCCCACACGTCCCTGCTGAACGCCAGGATGAGCTGTCAGCCCTGGCAGGCTGCTCCTGTGCCTTTGAAGCTAAACCATATGGAGTGTGAGTGCAATTAAAGCACTACTGCTTTTGCAGTTGCTTGCAGTTCCAACTGACTAAAGATGCCCTGAGTGCTTAAGGAATTGCTTAAAATATAATGATGATCATCTTAGTGAACATGGGAGAAACTGGTGGGATGCTTTTCTCAGATAGAATTATATATGGTGCCAGAATAGCCTCCGGAGACTGAACTGATGGTGTGAATTTACAAATGAGGAGAAGGTTCTCTGAGGAAAAAAAAAAAGCATTTTACTTTAGCTTCAACTGTATGCTTGCTTCATTTTGGAAGTCTGGGATTTTTTTGTCACCCACAGTCAGTACAAGAGACATGCCAATTTCTGTCTTGTGTTGGAAGGGCCAAGATAAAGTGTTCCATGAGGCACCTCACAGACAGTGGAACTGGCCTTTTCCCTTGGCCTGCCGACCAGGGCACGCTGCTGCATGATGGTGGTCACCAGGGCACCCGGATGTCTTCCTGCAGAGGCCAACACTTGCTCTGTGCTTTCCCAGCTCCTGCATTTTTTAATGTACGGATCAACTCGAGCTTCTCTAACTGAGGAAGTGAATCCTGCTGTACACTTGGTTTGATACACGTGTGCTGTGCATAATAGTTTGGATGGGTAGCGGTCACTAAACTTTGACATTGATGAAAATGTTGACTCTCTTATAAAGGGAAAAATTGCTTTGTGTGTTTGGTCACACTGTGGGTTTGTGATTTACTTGTCACACTGCAGGGACGTGGTTCACTCTTTGCTGCCATGGTAATGAATCAAAGGTTATCAGCAAACCAGCAGCTGGGGTAAGTGTAGCTGCACTACAAGCTTGGTCTCTTATAGTGCCTTTAATATTACTTAAATGTCTCCAGAGACCTGCTCCAGCTAAAATATCCTATTTCAAAACAATAAAAATAAATAATTTGTGGAAAGGAAAAGGAGCAACTATTTCATTTATGGCCCCTATTTCTTCATAATTCTGTTGTAAGGACAGGATGACTTTAGCAAGTCATCACAGAACCTGGCTTATTGTAACACGTAGCTTCATAACAGGGATAGCTTCTAGTAAATAGATGTATTGACAAGTATAACTGGTCTTTTACCTTTCTTACATATCTTGGGTAATTAATTTGTAACTTAGACATTTTGCACAACTTTTCCCAGAGTTCAGGAAACTGTCTATAACTCGTAAGTGTATTAAACATTTTGCACAATAAAATCATCTTTCACAGTACTATCCCTGAACCTGCCTGATTATTGTGTTCAGATCTGGAAGGCAGAGGTACTTGAAAGGCAAAGCAGCCTGATACAGTGAATTCTGCAGGTGTCCTTCCCTATTGGCAGAACTTGGATATAATCTGGTTTAGGTTAGGTCACAGGTGGATTTTGCTCTCAGAGTCACTGGAACACCCAGATTCAGGGTTTATGGAAAAGGAAGTCCAAGGGTTATGAGTGGAAAAGGACAAGGCTCGTTATTTGTTAGAATAGAGACTGATGTGCTTTGTGTGTGCCAACTCTAGTAAAAAAAAAACCAAACAGCAATATATACACACCCCAACTCCCAGGAAGCCGCCCCTGAAAGCAGCATGATGGAGTTGGGGAGCAAATTGTATATTTACTGGGCTTCATAAATAATTATGTCAATGGGGAGCGCACTACAAGAGCACGGAATTTTAAACGGAGCTTTTTATTCTTTTCTTAACTGTTGACCCATTCTGCAGTTTCTGAAAACACAAGTTTTGACCAGCGAGGGAAGAGTACAAGGTGCAGTTTGCTACGTGGGTGAGAGGCTCAGTCTAAGGAGACACGTTCATCCCCTTTGTGATGCCAGCAGTGGAAGATGGCAGTTCCCCGATTTTACTGAGGCTGCCTGAAAGCAACAGTGCAAACAGGCTGGTGAATGATGGGATGAACAGGGAAAGAGGGACGAGGATTAGTTTTACATTGCTAGTTAAACATCCAAGCAGAGTTCTGTTGGAAACACACTTAGGTAACATTTATGAACCTGGGGACAAATGCTGTCTGAACTGACAGCAGCAAATGAAAGCATGGCTGCTGAATTGCCCAAGCTATATAAAGGAAACCAGAGGGAACACAGGCCACTTGTTTCTTTGGGTGTAACAGATCTTGCACTATGTACCTCTCCAGCCTTACAAAGTGGTTACTGTGACTTTGAAATTTTTTGTGTAGTTCCAGATATTTTATCTGTAGAAATCCTAAGTAAGTAGTAGCTGTGCTTCCTAGAGAGCTGAAATGCTTTCATCTCTCTGGTTTAGATGATGGGTAGATCAAAAGCCTAGAGGGTGAACTGTTTCCCTGTTGTTAAATGCTTGAGCTCTGAGGCACTGGTGTCTGGGGGAGGTGAGTGTGTGAAAAATGTCCCAGTAAATCTGTTGGGACATATGGAGTACTTAAGAACTTAGAAGTAAGACTAGAAGGATTTCTGAGGCTGTGAAAGAAAGCTTCCCTACTGTCACTTCTAGCTGCTCTTATATTCACTGCACTGGCTGGCATTGCTTCATCTGTAAAGCTGTTGTTTTGTGGAAGGCTGTTTAAACATGTGATGGCTCTGCTGGCTGGGGACACCCCGATTTCCAGCTTACAGGTGTATTTGGTAAATCTGTACTGTTTGCTCTTACGATGAATTGTCTTCAGTTGGAATTCTGCCTTCCTGGTGTTATGGCCTCTGTAGCCAGCAGCTGTATTTCTCCCTTGCCCTTCACGGGGCTGGGTTAAGGGAGTTCAGCTCCCTGTTGGCAATGCCAGACTGTTCCAAGTAACCCCCTAAAAGACAAATAGCTCCTGAGCCTCCGGCTGGCCTGCTTCATTGTGAGCACCTGTAACTGTAGTTTTCAAATCTCATCCCAGGTACCCCATCAAATCTCACACATAGCATCCATGCTTTAGTTAGTGTTAGTTATTAAAATGCAGAAGAGGGTGGGGGTTATTTTCCACATCCAGACACATGGGTTAACAGTATGAGGTTCTTTAGCTGCATGTGGTTCCTTTGCCACATGTGGTGGCATTGTAAGCGTTCCCAGTGGCTGACAGAGTAATTAACCTGGCTTTAATTATTTGAAACGCTATATTTGGAGGAGGAGGATACATAATATGAACAATGAGGCATTAGGATGAAATTAATTCCATCAGAATGGCCAGGAAGTCCTGCAGAGCAGAGTTGTAGTGCACTTGAAATCCTACCAATTAGTGCCGCGAGTTCTCTGGGCCTCGCTCGTGTCGCTGGCTGGTAATCTGCTGGTTCAGTAGAGCACCTTAAGTCAGGCATAGCTGGAACTCTAATTGCCCGTTTGCCCCCACCCAACATTCTTCTGTGGCCTGCAGGGCACCTGCTGCTAGGGGCTTACTCAAAGATCTGTGCTGCTTTTAAAGCCTGGATGGTTTTGCATTTGGAATAGATCGTAGTTCTATATAGGTACTGTGTTCACCAGCAATGAAGATGGGAAGGCGGTGATTCTAACAGCCACGGTGTCTTTGGAGGAGACTCTACTTCAAGAGCATGCAGCACAATCTGAAACCTTGTTGTTTAACTCACTTAGAAGGCCCTGCTGTTAACAGTGCACAGGGGGTCTAAATGACACCCCACCCCCAGCATTTTTCACAATAGAGATACGTCTAGTGAAGATCCAGGGGTTAGCCCGTGCTTCCAGGGACTGTGGGGTTCCTGTGGCTCCCCCTGGTAGGGGCAGGAGATGAGCCACAAGGAGCACTCCGAAATGGGAAGGTTTCTTCTGGTGGGGATCTGTTATTTTGGATGAATAATGAGCTGCTTACTATACAGGCAAGAGAATCTAACCACCCTCATTAAGCTACTTGGTGGGCAGAAAGCCGAGCTTTTGTCCCTGCTCCAGTTAATTTTTCAAACCAGAAAATCTTCAGTAGGGGATGTTCGGAGCCAGAGTAGAACAGAGTAGCCATTGTTAATCCTGGTGTTTAGCAACCCCATACAATGGAGTTGTATGGAAAATGGAAATTTGGGATTGGCTTTTTTGAGTCCATAGTAAGTATTCTCATGTTACTTATTAATTCTCCTGAGGTTTTGTGTCTTCTTACAAAATAGCAATAGGTGCCCAATTTATTGAAGTAATGAGGAAATATTTGCAACTTTAAACTTTTTCAACATCAATAACTCTTTACGAGCCAGGTAGAGTCATGGTAATTCTGTCTGATTTTGCTACGTGAGTTTAATGCTTTGTGGCAGCTTTGATGTCTGCTAAGCCTCTATTGTTCTGCAACTCAGAGGATTTAAGTGCTGGGCAAGTTATTAGATGTCTTGAGTGTGTTTCACCAAGCGTACAGACTGTCTTAGGATCTTCCAACGTAGAAAACAGTCTAAAGCCTAGGTGCTATTTCTTATTATTACTGCAAAGTATTAGGTGCCGGGGCGTGGTCGAGCCAAACAATGGGAACGTTTTAAAACAAGTCTTCCTGTAAAGGGGCAAGAAACAAATGGCCCTCCCCCAGTAGCTCAGCTGTTTAGATGAGGACGGAGCCTGAAATTTTCTATCCCTTCCTGTTGGCCGGCTGTCTCACATGTCTGAAATAATGAGTCAACACATGACTAATGAGCCGCAAGCCCCTAGCAGAGGGCCGGCGGAGCACTGGGCAGTGCTCAGGCTGCCGGGCACTGAAGCACAGCACAAGCTGGATAAACAGCTCCTGTCTCGGAGGATTTGCAGCCTGAGCGCTCTCGCTGCTGGTGTAGCTGAAATCCGAGGGCTTGTGGGTTTCTTCTCTTTCTGAAACTAAACTTTGCAAATCAATGTTGCCATGGAGAAGCGCCACCTCATCGTCAAGGGCAGACGATGAACTAATTAATTGCAGAAATCTGACTGCAACAGTGATAATACCCCTGGGATATAAAACAGTTACCATTAAATTCAAATAGCCATTTTCAGGGAAGCAGTATTTCCTTCAACATAATGTAGTGCTGGCTAATCAACTATGATATGAAAATTTAGGCACTGATGGATGTGTAACCAGGAATGTGGATGCTCGGCTAGTTATGAATGAATAGATAGATCTGATTTCTGCCTTCATTTCTACAGATGTGGCTATGGGAAAATGAAGAAAAGGCTCTTTTGTGCATGTTTGGAGCACAAACTGAAGATATGTAATTTTTTTCCTTTCTTTGACATTTTATTATTGGTAAAAATGTGATACTCTGATGCAAGGAACTTTCTGATTGCCGTGGGATTTCTGCATAACTGTTCTCCCTCCCTTTTTTTCTTGCTTACCCATTTTGTTTTTGTCTAGGAAAGTTCTTGCCCTTGTCTCTGCTGTCCTAAGCTGCTTGCTGAAGAGCACTCTTAAGGAGCAGAATGTAACGGGTTTAAATAGAAGTGTTATTTCAAATCTTGCCAGCATGAACAAATTGATCAGTCTCCTATCAAGGGCACATTAAGAATGTCAGAAAACTGGACAAAGAGGTAGAAGATCAAGTTGCTTGCAATTTGAAAAGGAATTTTTAGTTGTTAAGGAAAGCAGGTTAGGCATGGGAGGGAGCCTGCCTTTGCAATGGCTGTGGGAAGAGAAAAATGAAGGATGCCACAAACAGCACATGGGCTGGCGTGTCAGCTGGGAGCTGGGATGCCCTTTCAGAGGGCTCTGCAGCTCAGCACGTGCAGGCTCCTCAGTCACTGCAGAAAAGGGCAGAGAGCATTTCTTTACCTGATGTTCAGAAATGCCTCTGAAGCGAAGACTGAGGCTTTTTTAGAAGAATGCAGGGATGCATCCTTTCTGGATATAAACCTGAAGTGGCACGTGTCATGCTTGTCCCAGTCTGGTTGTGTCCCTTGCATGTCTCCTCCTGCACCTCAGTAAACAATGCCAATCTGTAATTACAGTGGCAGAATCTGGAAAACCAGCATCTGGACCTTTTACTGAATAGTAAAGGAAGTTTCAACTAATCAAAAGGTCCGCAAGAAATCCTTCACAGCGCCATGGCACGTTGAGTAGGATGCTTGTAAGGCTCTTTAACATTCTGGGTAAATTGAGAATTTTCCCAGAGTGTCTGAAGATGTATTTCTGCAGCTGCTTCAGTGTTTGAGCTTCACTTTAGGCTCTAAAGGCGGATTTGTCAATGCCTAATGAGGTCTGTCTGAGCTCCAGCTGCGTGTGCCATTGCAAACAGTGCTGGCCTGTCCCAGTTCTCTGGTGGCTCTGAGTAGGAAAGCAGTGCACTAATGAGGGGGCTTGGCTGTGTTTCCTGCCCCCCTTCTGCAATTAGGGGCTGCCTGGCCGGGCAAGGAGGGGAGCTGGGTGCTGTGGGTTGGTGTTGGCTAAAGGCATATGGAGAAGGGTGACCTTGGAACTCAGGGAGGAGGGTGTCCTCCTGACCAATATCTCTGTGCCTTGATTAGACTATTGATTGTGGGGGAGTACGTTCAGCAGGGAGGGCACCGCGAGGCTGGGAGGGAATGCACGAGGACTGGCTGACATCAGGTGGCAAACCTGTTCTCTTCTGCAGGTTATCTGCAGCAGGAGGAGCTGGCTGTTGTTGCAGTGAAACCAATGGTTTGAACTGGTGAGGCAAATGATACTTTCTCAGGACCAACTGTCATACCAGTGCTTGAAAAACTAGTCCATTTGTAGTGAAGAAAGGCTAAGAGAGCACGTAATGAGAGCAGGCATTTGCAGATCAGCAGACCTCCCTACTTGGAGATCATCTTACTTCTAAAAAAATTGCTTTCACATTGAAAAAAAAGAACAGCAGATGCCTCTTATAGTTGTCTGCTCATTTTGCCCAGTTATTGCAGTCGGGCTGAATGGGAGTGCATTTGCACAGGATTCCTGTTCCTTACCCTCGGTAGCAATGAGCTCATGTATTAATATATCCCTTCCTGGAATAACTCTGGGAAGGGCAGTGCCTGTAAATGAATGGAAAACCTAGTAGTCATTGAAACACTCTGAGGGTATTCTGGTCACAAGACAACATTTGAATGCAGATGAGTAAATAACAGAACAAGAAATTTATGAGAGGCTGCTGCTTGTGGTTAAGAAACAGGAAAAAGTCAAATTAGCATAGAAATGGATATGCATAGATTAGAGGAATGAGGAAACTAAAGTTGCACCTGTACTAAACTGAATTGGTAGGATAGATGGTTTCTATTGACTGTGAAATAAATAAATAGGAGTTCCAGCCAAGGTCATTTTGGAAAGCACTTACCTAGAGGCTAATACAGCCTTTGTGCTGCCAGAACAGCTCTGCTGGATTCAAAGCTGGGAATTGGATGCCCTGGGTGAGCTCCTTATAGAGAACAGCGATAGCAGTGCTGAATTCAAAAGTCCTACAGTGCCACAAGACAAAACAGTCACAAAGGCAGGGAACAGTCACTTCTGTTGTCTTGCCTGATAAGACTGAGGGGTTTGCATCACAAACGGCTTCCAGAGGCTGAAACAAGTTCAACGCTGTCTTGCTGTGCATCAGAGTGATCTCCTGGACACCTACCCTCTCCTGTCCTGGGTCACACCATGCCTCAAAGCAGTTCAAGCAGCTAGCAGGCTCATAAAAATCTTCCTCAGGAACTGGAATTCCTCCAGAATGTTTAGATCTGGCCTTCCATCATGTATGTTTTCCAAAGACTGTTCTCTGCACGGAGTACATTTGTACCAGCAGGCAAGAAAACATGAAGAGAGTCCTGGGCTGCTTTGTATTAGCAGAAAGAAATTCTTTAGAGGAACAGGTGAAGTCATAAAGATGTTAAGGTACAGATGTGGTGAGGTTTTTTTCCTGATTAACAGGTGATTTCTTTTGGTTCTTGACATAATTTTCATTGTCAAGTATCATCTTTAATTCAGTTATAATCGACCTCTCCTCACCCCTTTTCATGAGAAGCAAAAGAAGCTTTTTCAATAGAGAAGATAAAGGCACTCAGGTGGAGTGTGAATAAGCTTGAATCTGAAGCACTGGGGTGTTTGTCTCTGTGATCAAGTGAGTGATGGCTTCTCAGTTCTGATGTTCACCGATGAGAATATCTGTCTTGTTTCAAAATTCTGCGTATTTCTGGCAAGATGCCCCATTTCACTTGACTGTGTGATGCAGAAGTTGCTATTTTTTTCATTTTAAAAATGCTGGAGTTTCTTCTGATTTGGAATTTCTGACACGTAAAGTGCAATTGTGATCTACTCCACGGTAATACTCAGGGTGTAGGTGTATGCTCCGGTGTTTTTATTTCATGTAAATTGCTCAGGCCAAAGTAACTGCGGACTAAAGGTTGCTGAGCAAGAACAACTTTGCCCGTGGAGCTTTCTGGCTGCTCAGTTTACTTGCCTTGCTGCACCTTCAGCAAAGACCAGCCTCTGAGACATGTTTTGGCCAAGCAGGTTCATCTCTCCCTGTACTCAGCAGCTCAGCAAGATTTGCACATCCTCCTGTTTTGCCTACTCCCCACCACTACCTCTCCATTTTGGGACTTGCCACGATTTGAAACAGTAGTTTAAACTCAGCTGTGTAGTGGCTGTTTTTTGAAAGAATCTGTACCAGTCTCCCAGCTGCTTCCTTGCAGTGGGCATCAAATCCAACAGTTCATCTTGTCTGCTTGTCGGGGAGCTGACAGCTGAGTCCACTCCAATCTAATCACGGGCAGTTTAGGGAGGTGTTATTTTTCTGGCTGGATGACAGGTTTGCACTGCAGCCACCTGACTGTTCAATCCCAGTCGATGGGAAACAGTGCGAGTATTTAGGCAGCAAGAGGCACATTTGGGGAGCCAGACCACCCCTCTGGCAGCAGCCTCCTGTTTGGATGGCTTAGGCATGTTCAGTCTAAAAGCTCTAACCACTAGAATTTAACGCCTTATATTCACCTAAAACTGAAAAGATATAATTAGTAAAATCATTTCAGCAGTGTAATCCAGAGACTTTATTGCTGCTTCTTGATAAAGACCAGACACAAATTAATTAACCTGGTTGGAATTACTGGCCTTCAAAATCTTTCTTCCAGGGAGACCAGTAATTACTGAAAGAAAGAGATAGAGGAGGGTCTCGAGCAAGTTAATCTGTGTAAACTTTCAGGAGTTAATCTATCTCTGCTAGAAATTGAAAATACTCCATACTCCAGTAATTCTTTAGAGGGCTAAAAGGGGAGCCGCTTCTCAAAGTAAACCAACTTCATCGATGCAATAGTTTGGGTTTGTGTTGCTGTAGCCAAGGCGAGAATCTGGCCAGGATGTGCAATGCCTTGTGTCAAGTGCAGTCAGAAGAGACTGCACAGTGCACAGACAGGTGGAAACAAGACAATGAAACGGGAAGAGAAATGAATTTTCCGTGTGCAGTTCTGATCCCTTTCAGGTGTTCTGTTGCATTTTCTCACAGGGGTCAGTAGCAGAAAAGTTAAGCATGTGTCAGTGGCTGAGATTTATTCCCCACGAAGATATTAAAGCTCACTGGAAACTACAGAAAAGTTCTTTAGAGGCCAGTAGTGTCATGAGGTGATGTTCTGTGATGCATAGATGTTGGGTTTGAACATAAGGTTTGCTACCTGTAAAAGTTTGATTTAAAATCTCCTTCCTTACCAAGGAAACAAATCTCTTAACTTGATTTGTTTAGGCTTGAATCTGTAACAGCTGCTATCTCTCCCTAAGCTCAGCAGAATGATCTCTGAGCTCGAGGCAGCCTGGTGTGTGGCTGATGTTGTACAGGACGTGATGAACCCCACGAGTGGTGCTCGTGGCTGCAGTGCAGCATTTTGGAAATGTGAACATGCAACCAGGCACATTAAAGAGCCACTTTTGTCAGCAGCTCTAAAATACAAGTTAACCAATGGAGTCCTTGCACAAATCACTGGCTGGTAGAAAATCCTGTCCTCCAAGAGGTTTTTCCTGTGAGCTTTTTCTTTCATAATAAAATTAATCTTAGTGAATGGCACACTTGCCATCTCTCCTACTGAATTATTTATTCACTTCCAGCACTTAATTGCTCATTTGAAATCCTGTGCTGTCATGTATGCATCAAGGAAACTGCTTAGTCTGAGGAACTGCTCAGGCTGCCCACATCCAAACAGTTTAGCCTTCCTTGGAAAGAGGATGTTTCGGAAGAGGTGGTCTTCCTTCCTCCCACCTCCTTTGGAAGTGAAGAGAAAAGCAAGAGGAAAATGTGGTGTGGAAAAGTGATGGGTTTGGGCTCAAAATGGAAATCACAACTGTGCAAGTGTTGGATCCTGCAAAAGGCTGAGGAGCTGATAAATCTGTGTGTGTCACTGTTCTCATGATGTGGCTGAGATGGCTGCATAGCAAAGCTGAGGAAGGAGCATCTGTGAAAGATAAAGTCCGACATATGAAAACTCAGTTTGATGTCACACTTGAAACCATGGCTTGGGATCTGGCTGATAGGGCTGGTAGATGAGTAACAGGAAAGCCTTTCAGGATAAAATTGATGCTGCTGTTGTGAATCCTGCTGTCCAGTGTTCTGTCACTGTGAGCTTGGTCCAGCAATTTTTGGACTGAAGTCTGAACCTGCTTGCTAGTTTTCTGCTTGTTTAGGACTTGATATAGGTCCATTTACTGCCATCCTGGGTGGGTTTTTATTAGCTCTGTTAAACCCTATCTTAACAGCCCAAGCGTGTGTTCTAGAATCTGCCACTTGTGGAGACTAACATGATGTATTTTCCCTGCACATCAAGCACATCCATTCTGTTTCCTTTCCCTGACTCAGCATGTGGGAAGGAGGGACCAGTTTTCCACAGATGAGTGCCACAGGTGGTGGAGTGTCTCAAATGAGATGTTCAGACTCTCACAGGAGCAGCGCTGGAATGTGAGGCCCTCAGGAAGATGCCCCCATGATCTCCTGAGTAAGGTGTCATCATCTGCACTCCTGTGTTTTGCAGCAGGGTAGATCCAGGATTGATCTGCACCCTTTTTCATCATCCTCCTGCTGAGTTTTGTACCACCACCGAGAGCTAGAGTAAAAACAGAGCTTAAATGACATAGTTTGAAGGGATGAGAGGGAAAAAGAAATTAAAAAGCACCAAGCTCTGTGTTCTTGCTGGTTTTGTGCTGTCATTTGAGCATGAGTGATGATTGACACCCTTTAAAACTCGTGTGCTCAGGACACTGGCCTGGGGAGGCTGATCTGCAGACAGATGCTGTGGTGAGGTGTGCACGTAGCCCTGGCTTGTCACGGTATCACAGGGTGCCAGGAATGCTTGTAGATGAAGTTAATACCATGTGAGCTGGCAAACAGCAAATTCTGTATGAGTATGAGCTAAAATAATTAATAATCAATGCTGTTGAAAATGAACTGTTGAAAAATTAGATTTCACAGAATTTCAACAGGGTTTTTTGAATGTTTCCTGCCTTGTTGGGAAGGGTAATGCCATCAATTAAACTTCACTCTGCCAGCACAGAAGGTGCTGCTGGTACGCTGGGCTTGCAAACAAAGATTTGTTTGTGAAGATACTGGCTTAATCCCCATTTGAATTCTTCTGGAAAGATGATAGGGCCATATATTTTTCTTTGCACTGAGCTTTAAAATTATTCCCTGGTAGAAATGGAAATGAGGAAAAAGTATTCTGGCATAAAAGCATTTTAAAATAGCTTCTACCTGGAGTGAGCAACCTTTTTGGTGTGCCAGATAACAACTGGCCTTGCCAAATTATAGGTGAAACATGCCTGTAAACAGGGCTAGAAGCTGGAATATTGCCTCTTGGATGCCACTCACCAGCCAACAAGCTGTGTGTTGTCCCTAAAAGAAGGCAGGGCTCCTGGCTAACCTGTCTCCAGAGAGTGCCCAAAGCTGGAGGCTGCTGCCTCTCCCCAAACACCACGGCTTCCACCAGTGCAGAGTGTCACTCCAATCTTCTCACAGGCTGTGTTGGGCAGACGTTCCACAGGCAATGAAATCCAGAGATTGCACTGACTGATCTCTGTTGTGAAGCTGGGTCAAGAGAAAATTGCAGCACAGGGGAACGTGCCCAAAACGCCAGTCATGGAGCTCATACATGTGAGTTGCAAAGTCTTTTAGATCTGGACACTTAAACAAACGACTTGGAAAACTATTGCTCAGGCTGGAATAGATTTTCCTTTAAAAACTTTAAATTAATATTTTGGGGGAAAGGTAAGCTTTTCAGTTATTGTAAATAATGATAAGGAAATCATAAAAGGTAATTGCAAAGCCCAGGCATGTGTTAAAAGGGATGAATCATTGTGTCTGGCTTCTTGAAACTTATTGTATTAATACTCAGTGTGTATTGACATAATCTCCAGGAAGTTTTCCAGCAGTGTTTTATCTCTAGCATTTTTGGATCAATAACACAAAATTAGAAATGGTAAGGCTTTTTCTCTAATGGCCACTGCTGACTGGCTCAAAAAGGATTCCAGTCAACAATTTTATTCAGAAGCCATTGTCTCTAATTGTAAGATGCTGATTAGTTACAATAATATGCTGCCAACAATTGATGAGTCATGCCAATAGTCAGATCAAGAGGTTTGAACAACAAACCTAAATATAGCAGATACAAACAAACTGGAGAGTCTGAAGTCTATCACCAAGGGCATTGCTAGCACAGCTGTTGGAATACATGGGGGAATATAATAAAAATTGTTTGCAATACAAAAATGTCAGTAAAAACCTGTTGTTGTCTCTTACAGGGATTGATCTGACAAATAACTCAGAAACCTCTAACTCCAACACTGGTCCCAGGGTGCTTATTGCACGTGAAGTTTAATTTTTGCTGCAGATGATCAGATTGGATTCTTCAAAATCTCTTGTCATATTCCCCTTTCCCTTTTCTGTTTCATTTCCTCCATTTGTAGAAGTGGGCACTGAAGGCCTCTTCCTGAGACTTTTCAGCCTCAGAGCATGTATCATGAGATGGGGTGTAGAGCCCTGAGCAGAGTGCAGGCGGCTTTGTTGGCTTTGGCTTTGCTTGGATGTTCAGAAGGGGGACTGCACGTGGGCAGCAGCTCTCTAGAGGAGCAGAGGACGTGGCCCAGGGACACAGATGTCTCAGTCAGCTCTCGTGGGGCACGGGGAGAGGACAGAGTCTGTGGATGGATCTGTCACACACCACCTGAGAGCCTCTAAGTGATAGAAGAATAAAGGAGTGCCAGCTGCAAAAATTCAAGCAAGAAGCCTGGAAGAAACAAAATCCAAATATAATTTGGTTAAAAGAAGAGAAGCAGGTGAGCTGCTGGTCCCTCTGCTAAATACAGAGGAGAGGGTGAGCCTGGAAAGACTGTAACTGGTGATGATGGCACATTTGTGGGTGTAAGAGGCTGGAACATGGGCATGCACTGTTTCCTCTAACAAAATGAGCATTTACCAACCTGTCCAAACATTGGGGGAGTCTATATATGTGAAAGTGCTGCATCTATTCCCTTTGCTTTATCTACTGATGGTTTAAGTGAAGGGCTTGTGTGGGTCCAGGTGATGCCTCCTCCTCCAGCGCAGGAGAGAAAAATATTAAAACACTTCATAAAATATGATATAGAGTTTATACCTGAAACTTTCCCAGAAAGTAAAAATATTGCCAAGCAGTGGCCTTACACTTTTGCTTATATGGATGTAAGGGAAATAAATATGTGGCTGCAGAAAAGGCTTTGCTGTGAGCATGTGTTAGCTCAGATTATCTAGCAGGGGCCCAGGGTGTGTGCAGCTTGTCTCAGAGGGCTCAAAGAAGCCTCTCTGCCTTAAGAAAATGATCCAGAATAAGTGTTTGATGGAGCAGCTATTCTTTTAGAAGAAAGGATTGCATCCCTCTCTGCTTCATTTAGAGAATGGGACTTGCCTGAATGCCAGCCTCCATTTCTACTCTGGAGAGCGGTGTTTCTGTGCTTTTCTGCCCTCAGCTGTAGCCGCTGAAGAATTTGGGTAGGATCCCAGATGACTCAGAAGGCTGAAGTGAGCCTGTCTCCAGAAAGAGTGTGTCTGTGCACTGGCTGCTGCGCGGGAGCCTGACTTGTGTGACTGCAGAGCTCTGGAGGTTGTGGGGTACCCTGAGCGGGCTGGTGCTCGGAGGTTGCTGCTCCTGAAAGGCAGAGCTAATTCCCTGAAGAACCTGTGGGCCCCAGCACAGATCATGACTGATGTGCTGAAAAATTGCTGCCTGTTACTGTAACCAGCAGCTGAATGTCCCTCGGCACTGAAGCAGTGGGAGGTTCCCTTGCTCAGCCCGCTGGTTCCGTGCCAAGTGGGTCGATGGTTTATTGTAGTTATTTCATGGCTTGTTGATCAAACAGCTGGGGTCTGTGAGGGGGATGAGGAATGATGGCAAATTGCACAAATTCAGTTTAGGTCATGCAGGAATTACTTTGGATGTTGTATGAAGTGAAAGGTTCGAAGGACTTGGGTGTGGGAAGTGTGATCATTTCAACACTAGAGCTGTACCGAAGGGAGAGGAAACATGCTCGTTGCACATCCGCCTGCCTCAGTAGGTCAGGAACACGTTTGTTTGATGTAGATGACATTTAGCTTTGCAGATTGAAGAAACACGAGTAAGGAAATATTTTCTTTGAATGCTACGTTGAACACACGTGTTGCCTTGTATAAAGAGAAAAGGAAGATGTTAAAGGCAATAAGACAAACATTAATCATAATTTTCTTTCTTGGATCACTCTTAAGCAGCTGTCTTATTCATTGCTTCATTTCTACTAGAGGCCAATGAGTTGGAATTACAGTACTTTTATAGCTGCATCTGCCTGAGCCCACTTTGGAAACGTTAGCTCATTAGCAGGAAGCCACTCTAAAATGCTCCACCTTGTTTGTCTCCGGCTCAGCACAACGAGTACACAGAGAAAGCACAGATTTTTCTCTTAGATAGAGTGAAAAAAAGGATCGCTGTTGAGTTTTGTGCACGTGAGTCATGCAGCATGGACTCGGGCCCTCGTGGCATGTGGTGGATTGCAAATTAGTTCCAAACAGTCCTGGAGGGCGAGTGCCGTGTGTGTGTGTGTGTGGGAGGATGCACGAAGCTCAACTGGAAACTTAGGATCAAACTGTTTCATAATGTTCCTGTTGTTTGCGTTTTCCAGCTGGGCTGTTTACACTAATATGTCTTTTTTGGTATTGTAACATGTGTGCTTCCCTCGTTATTTCCCTCTGTCACCTCTGTGAATCAGCAATGACTTGTATGAAAATGAAAGGGGAAACAACTCGGCAAGTACTCAAAGGCTCTCAAGGTTTAAGAAGGGATAGAAGCAGATGCTCAAATGTGACTAATCCTGCTATTTGTCCTATGTCAGCAATGGATGTTTGCATCTGAGTCTGAAGCACCAGAAATAAACACAGTGTGGGCATAATGCCATACCAACCAAGGAAGTTTTCTGGCTTAAATGCAGCCCTTTGAGGGTTCCCAAGTTGAGATTATAGGTGGTTTCAATTGCTGTTGGAAATTTCAAGGCATTTTCTCAGCTTCTGGATCAAGAACTCACATTACTGCACATAAACCAGGCATGTGGACAGCCAGGTATTCTCCGACGCCCTGGGAACAGTAGTTTATACAGAAGATCATGGGAATAGTGTGTCAGTTTTAAGAGAGGATCAGCCAGTTGAGTTGAAAAGACTTCCAAGTGCTCCCTGCCATTCTTTGGAGGACAGTAAACTTTACCAAATGTCTCCAGGACAGTGAATGAATGCCAGTGCAGCACACTTGCCAGTCCAACCTTTTTGTGCCATTATCCCAGTGTGACACTGGCACATCTTCTGGACATGGGTGGTGTCTCGGTTTGAGACAAGTTTAGGAGGAAGACGCTCTGGAATAAACGTCCCCTCTAGGAGATAGGTTTCAGCACTCCCTCCCCCACCGATACAAAAGGAATTTCTTGGAGGAAAGTGAAAAACCTGTTTATTTTACAAACAAATAAACATTTTTCCCGCAGGGCACGGGAAAAAATTAATAACTGTTTAGATATTAAACCTCCTTGCTGCGGAGAAAGCTGGTGGATTTAGAGTTCCCTCTGTAGTTGGCTCAGCCCCTCCCGAGGCCCAAGGCTGGGATGTGGCATCCCCACAGCCCCCCTGCTGGTCCACGGGGTCCAGTGATCTGGTTCTTGGATCAGAGCTAGGCTGAACAGCTCCAGAAGAAGAAGAAGAAGTTACCGGAGGATTTCAGTATGCCGGTATGCAGTCCTGGGAAAAAAACCTCCTGCCTCAGCTAAGAAGTTAGCTAAAAGCAGAGATGTAACTCTCTCCCTCTGCAAGCAGAGCCAAGCGACACGGGGGACAGTGTGTGAGTCCTCAAACTCAAATCGTGCTGAAGAACTCGCCCGGCTTCCGCCCCCTTTCCTCGGATCCAGCTTAAAGCTGCGGGACCCATTTCTGGGCATAAAGCAGACGATAGGGGAATACAGTATTGTCATAAAATCACCCCAAGACAGGTGGTCTCGGCAAGAAATGAGGATTCACTCACCTGCACTCGCGTGAGTTCGTGGGCTCAAATCACAGATCATGCCAGAAGGCAGCTCTGCAGACAAGGACCCCAGAGTCCAGGTGCACAGCAGGGTGCTCCTCCTCTGCTCAGCACTAGCAAAGAGCATCTGGAGAGAGGTGTCCAGTGCTGGGCTTCCCAATAGAAGAGAGACGGGGACATGCTGGAGATAGTCCGGCTAAAGGCCGCAGAGATCACTAAGGGACCAGAGCTTTTTTCACATGAGAAAAGGCTGTGAAAGAGCTTTGACTCATTAGCCAGAAGAAAAAGTTTGGGAAGATCTCAAGGAATATATAAACACCTGATGGGGAGTCAAGAAGACAGAGGCAGGCTATTCTCAACAGTACTTAGTGGCAGGACAAGAAGCATCGGGCAAAACCGAAACAGAAAATTCCATCAGAAACCACTGTTTTACTGTCTGGGTGGTCCAGAGAGGTTTTGGAGTCACCATTCTTGGAGATATTCAAAGCCTGACTGGACGCAGTCCTTTGCAATCCACTCCAGCTGACGCTGCTTGAGCAGGGGTTGAACTAAAGGATCTCAAGAGTCTCACACCCACCTCAACAATTCCATGAAAATACAGCTGGGTTGTGTGATGTGGAAGCTTGAATGAGGACAGCTTTATTTAAGTACAAATTGGATTTAGGTGAATAGGTTTAGCTCAAAGCAGAGCAACCGTCCTGGTTTTGGGAATATATGTAACAGCAGAAGATCTCCTCAGAGTCTTCAGTCTTCTACAGGCTGGGCTCTGTGTGGTGCCCGGCATAATGAGGATGTAGCGCTGCAGACGCTGCTGAGCATAGAAGGGTATGATCTTCAATGGCTTTCTTCTTTTCTTCTGCGCCTCAAAAGTGAGCTGTCGGCAATTACTTGCTTTCACAAATTGGACTTTTCTGGATTTCAACAAGTATTCCACTGTGCAGGCTCTTCAATATGTATTAAGATGCTGTTTTGCCTGAAAATGTGGCTTTTTTTCTCTGCCAGAAGGTGGTAACATCTGCTTCTCTAAACTACATTCTACTTGGAAAAAAAAAAATCTATTTCATTTGGTTTGCGCTGTCAGGACTTGACTGACTTTTTCACAGCCTTGTAGGCTAAGATCCACTATATTTAGTTTCTGTGAAAGCTGCTTAGTCTAGGCAAATGAGAAGAAAATCTGCAAGTATTTTCCAGACTTTAGATATTGCCCAGGTATTCAGAAGGGGAAAGCAGACCAGCAGCTTCCCCTCCCACCTACTTGGAGGTGGACATTGAGGGGATGCATGACAAGTGACACGGGCTTGTTTTGTGCTCTCCTGAAGCTGCAGTTTTTCTCATGGCATGTTTCAGGAGAGCTAATGACAATTTTGACCGAAACTTAGTGCCAAACTTGTGTGAAGTGAGGCCACAACAAGATGACAACTTATGTAGATGAAACCTCACCACAATGAGTACAAATGATAAACACATCAACAAGCGTTAAAGATCTTGTGTCCAGCAGAAAAGGAAAAGCACAATTGGCTGACTCTCAGGTGTAATAGGTGCACAGGCAGGAGAAGCACACATCTGACTGACCTTACTGGGTGTTTGTAGCACACCTCCTGCGGAGGAGATGCGTGATTTCCACCTTTCCAGCTGCCCAAGTCATGATCTCCATCCCTGTCAGTCTGATCCATACTCGTGGCAGCCAAAGCAAACCCAATGACTGTCTGGAGCAAAGGCTGCAAATTAAAGAACCTGGTGCATTCACATCAATTTACAGCTGGCTCTGGGTGGTTGGATTTGGGGTGCTTCTTCCTAAATCCTGTTTTAGTTACCTCCCAAGCATTCTCTTTGCCCCTGAAGGGATGTAATTGGCTGTATGGGACTGGAAGCAACACAGGCAAGCTCATGCTGCCTTTCAGTGCCAGCAGCTGTGCACAAAGCTCTAGGACACTGAGACCTGACTCATGAGGCTTTGGGAAGAGTGGGGTATCTTGGTCATTATAGCCCTGTAACCTGCTTACTTCCTAAGGCCTCAGGACTGATTCTTGTTAGGCTCTTCCTGATTTTGCCTTAGCCATCCTAGAGCTTTAGTTTTGCTTGTTAGCAGCAACATTTCTTTATTCTTTTTTAATGACAAGGAATCTGTTGCCTAATTTGTTTTGCTCTTGCTTAATTTTGTATAAGCATGTGGAATTACCTTAATTTTGTATAGGCAATTATAAGAAGCAGTTATTAGAATTTAACACTTATTACCACAGCATAAATTAACATGGGATAATGTAGGTGTGGTATGACAGCAGAGGCCACCAGAGAATCAGAGGATGTGGTGTAAAGGAGTAGAGACATGGGATGTCAATGGAGAGGACAAAGGATAATGCTGGAAACCCTAAGGCTATTGACAGCCCAACCATGCTCAGTTGAAAAACTGCCCAACCATGCTCAGTTAAAAAACTGTAGAGCTTGACAAAGCCGGTTTTAGTGGCAACAAAGAGAAAAGGAAGAGGTGTTCAATTTATGGAGAGAGTTTCTCACCTATAGCAAATCTGGATGTAATAGCAAGTTGTACATCAGCGAAGAAAGATTTAAGTTTAGAACTGTCCTAGAAAATGTATTAAATTGCTCAAATGGGGGCCCTGGAGGGAGAAGAAAGAAGCTATTGGTGGCATAATCCTCAGCAAAGGAGAGGAAGAAACCCCATCATGAACATCCTTCTAGCAAAGGGCTGGGAATGCTAACAAAGTGTTTCAACCCTGGTCCCCTGTCCTTCCCCAGGAGCTGATCTTGGAGGCTGACTTATGCCACCCTTGAGAGCCAGAGGGGCAGGGCAAGGGAGAGCAGAGCGTAACATCAGGGAACACTCCTGTATGGCAATCTTTGACTGCACTACCGAGCTGTGCATTGTGTTGTTTGGATAATTGGGACTCCAAAGGTTGCTATCATTGTAACTGCAGTGTAATAACAGTTTATTGTATTTCAGTTAGGCTGTTAAGATTTTAATTAGTCTGACACGGAATTCCTGGCTCCCCGAATGAGGCGTTTCCCCTTTTGCCCATAATAGGGCTTTGGGTGTAGTAGCTTGTCACATGGGTACTACAAGGGTTGGAGAATGATGAGTGTGTTCACAGAGAACAAAGGACTGCACTGATGCAGTGAAGGAAATCACAGAGAGAAGCAGACAAAGCCAGAATGATCCTCTTCCCAGTGACTAATGATAGAATACTTGTGCTGCTATTACTTGTGTTATTTTAGCAATCTCCTGAGAAACCCAGTGGGAGGTGTTCCTGGTGATGTACGAAAGAAGCCAAAAAAAATAACAGCTGTCTGAAAGAATTTTCCTGCGTTAGGTAAAGCAGGGATAAGATGATGGGGAAAAAAGTGTTCAGCTGAGATAGTTGCATAGTTCATGCCAATTTCTGCTCTTAGTTTAGCTCACATTTGATTGGCTTCATTTGCAGGGAGGGGAAGCACTAGATGTTCCTAGGATATTCTTGCTAATTTGTTTTTTTTCCAGACGTACAATTTCAGCCATATGATGGAATTGAGAATCGACATGAAGTTGACATCAACTAGAAGCAGACACAAATTTAGGCAAAGCCAGCTGACTGATGAGGTGCAACACTGTAATAAGGAAGTAAGAAGATGTGAAGGAGACTCAATCCAGCACTGTCCATGCTGTTTCTGAACTCCTTGAGAAATATTCCAGCTCCAGAGCATGCATCTTTCCCATGAAAGCACTATTTGTAAATAGCTTCCAGTAGCCATGATATTTTAGGATGATTTAGGTCATACTCATGTGTCTTTACCTGATGCCGGTACCTGAAATTACTGAGAAAACCATTGTGTCAAATAATTTATAGCTACATATTGTGGCTATTCCTAAGCAGCAATCCAAGCCTGGCATGTTATTTGGATATAATAAAAGGCCTTAGACTTCTTGGAAAAGATAAAAAAAAAAAAGAAAGCTTTACTGGCTTTTACCAAGACACTTAACAGAAATTGAGGGTTGCTACTTAAGGCTAGAGATGGTGAAATGTTGCTTGTTTACCCTGCAAATATTTGGAAGCTAATTATTCCTTTTATTCATAATATCTCATCGTGAATTTGGGGAGTGTTTTATCCATAGGGTAGAAACCTTAAAAATAAGAAGCCAAAAAACCTCAAAACACCCCCTCCCCCCAAAAAAAAAAAAGAAAACCAAACAAAAAACAAGCCTCAATCCCCAAACACTGCAAAAGTAAACAACTGAAGACTAATGACAATGTGCTTGAGGTAAATGGAAAAGGTAAATTTGGGAGTGTAATTTGCATGCTTGGGTAGTTTCTTGCTGCTTGTAGTTAAAAGAAATATATTTCATATTATCTCTCTAAAAATCTTAGCATTTTAAAAAAATATTAAACTGAAATTAAGATTTTTTTTTTTTCTTCTTCGTGGTAACAAGGAGGAAGAAAGCTTTGTTCCATGCGTTTAATAATTCAAGGTTTTTTTGAAATTAATTTAAGGGGAAAATTGCTAAATTATTTGATTTGTTCTAATTTGCATTTTCTGTGTTAACCTCCAGGAAAAAATTGTCCATGTTTCCAGGAAAAAATTGTCCATGTTTCCAGCAAGAGGAGCCACGCAGCAGTGCAGTGGTGCTCCCAGCTCCAAGCTTTCACTGGAGGGTAGCAGCACTGGAGGCACAGCAGCGAGCTGGGAGCGGGCTGCCCAGTGGGGAGACAAATGAGCAGAAACCTCGCACGGCTCTTCCACGGCACTCCGGTGTGGAGGGAGGAGCTGGGATGCTTCATGAGCAGGGCTTTGCACCTCACCTGGTGCTGGCGTGGCAGGCTCAGCCTGGGGTGTCAGTGGTCACTCTTGAGCGGGGCAGTGGTCAGGGCACCGAGTGTACGAGCGCTGCCCTTGCTCATGCACCATGTGCAGCCGTGGTGACCCTTGGTGGCTTCTCTTCAGGACATGGGGCAGCCTGAGGGCAGGAGGGGTCTCAGGCAGTGTCCCCGGGCCTGTCCCATGGTATCCTCTGCAGCCAGGGGCCCTTAGCACACGGGGGGAGGAGATGGAGGAGGAGGGACAGGTGCAGCAGCTCCAAGTTTTCAGCTGGGTGTGTCTCTGTAGGCGGCTGGTGGGTGCAGGGCTGAGAGCCCCTCCTGGCTGCAGGGACAGCCCCTAAGCTTGGGGCAGGGCAGGGAGACCCCAGGAGCGTCACTTCTCCCAGGATGGGGGGTGCCAGTGTCCCCAGGAAGGATGGGGGCAACCTGGTGTGCCGACTGTGCAAAAGGAACCAACTCTGGATCAAATACTCCATGGGCAATTAACAGTGGTTGGTACAAAAGCCTGGCAGAGACCCTTGTGCTGTGACAGAGCTCTGCATTGTGCAGCACCCTGCTTGGGGGAGAGGCCTGAGCTCCACCACCACAACAGTGTGCTAGCACTTGAGGCTCCATTCTTGGAGCAGGAGGGCTGCTAGAACACAAAATTTTCCTCTTTGCTTACAAAGCAGGCATGAGGGAATTGATCTGATCTTGTTGCAGGAGGTGGTACTTCCTTGTGCAGAACAGCAAAAATCTTTGTTCAATGTGGGTGGAAGAGGGTCAGACCGACCTGCTTCACTGACTGGTAACAAAAAAAGGAAAATACTGATTTCCTTTCACAGTATACTGAGCTCCACAACACAGGGGTTGTGGTTTTTATCTGTTTGTTTTTTCCCCTCATGCAGAGATGGACTCCCGGTTGAAGCTGTGGCATAAGTGCATGCTGCTCTTCCCCTACGAAATGAGGAGTTGACCTCAAAGTCTGGGGTGAGGTGATCTACGGTGTCTCCTCCTCATGAATTATCTTTAATCTAGAAAAGAACTTTTGCCTTCCAGTGATGCATCTGTTTCGCTTTCCCAAGCTGACAGGGCTGCTGATCGAATGTGTTGTTTGGTGCCACAGGAATGCAGTTTAAGAGAAAAATGAGTTTATAAATGATTATTAATCCCTCGGCATCCACAGGTGCAGGTGGGTGGTAATTTGGTCTCCTCCACTGCATGAATTATTCACAGATTTGTTAGAATTTGTAGGTAGACATTAAATGATTCTTCTGCACCCAGGTGAGATGAGTGATGGGAACAAATACAAAAAACAAGAAACAGAGAAACATGCCTCTGCTCCAAAGTGAAAAGTCAATACATATCCTCATAACGATTTGGGGGGTTATATCTCAGAGCTTTGGGTCGTGGTGATCTGTCTAATAAATTTGAGGAAAAGGAAGGTGTTTAACATGATGGAGAAACACTTATAAAAAAATAAAGGAGAATTTAATAGGAATTAATGAATTTAGTACTACTTGAAAGCTGGTCTGACATGGATTTATATTCCTCCTGCAGACAGCTTGTTGGAGAGAGTCTGTTTTAGAGGGAGGTGGTTAAGCATAAAGTATGGCATTAAGTCTTCAGCCTCGGAGGTATGATTGATTTATTTGGAAATGATGAATGATCGTGTCCTAATGATGTTGTGAAAGCCACGAAATGAAGTGCGTTCCACTTTTTGGATGACCCTTGGCTCTGAATTCCAAGAGATGACAGTTACTGGGCATGTCAGTGAGGGGACAGAGGGGAAACTGGCACACTGTGCCACTGTAATCACTGTGAAACTGTGTCATCTGTTTGATTTTAGCAGCAGATTCTCCAAGAAACCCGAGGAAACTGTAACTAGGGGTGGGTGGGAATAGATTAACAGCAGTGCCTTCATTGTTCTTTGTGGAAGTAGCTCTGAGGTATTTATACCTCCTGGTCTTTTGCTGCGATGCTGGATCATGTGAGGTATCTCTTTTGTTCTGTGTCCATCTTTTGTGATTGATTCCTTCTGGTGGTTTGGTTATCTGCAGTCCAGTTCCTGTGCCTCCTGTTAATACTGTAGTGTTGTAAGAGAATCCACTTAGCTGAGCAGCTCTGTGACTGCTCCTCTTTCCCACCTCATTTTTTGAGGTAAAGATGCCAAGTAAGCAATAGTCATGACTCTTGGAGATCTCTGGGGACCTGTTCGATCAGAAATATCCTTGAAGACAAGGATTTTCTTTGAAAACAACTGCTGCACGTAGATCAGACACATCTTATACCTCCATCCCAATCGCGTGACAACCCGTGGGAAAAATATTTGCGAAGTCTTCCCTGTTGGAAGTCATCTCTTTCCAACACAAAGAGATAGGTTATTAATGAATCAGCTTGCCAAAAGAGTCCTTTTCAAGTGTGAGGCTAGGAGATTTTAAATTTAATTTATAGTGCAGGATCTGATTTCAGGTTACTCAGACCTGTTGTGTCTTCACTTGCACGAGTTGCAATGAAGATGCAACAGTCGATAGGGTAACTAGAAGTATTGTCTATAAAGATGTTTGCTGTCAGCTCGTCTCGCCTCTTACTCTGCAGCAAAAGTGCTACATCCAGATTTGAACATCATACTTTCAGGAAGAGAAGGATCAATCAGAGGGAGCCTTGAGGAGAAAACTGAGAGGGCAAGTTCTGGAAAACTCATGGTCACTCAGAAACACCCCAAAGAACAGACTGACAGGGCAGGCAATAGCAGTCTTCAAACACTTAAAAAGATATTGCCATAAAAAGGAATTTTTTTGTCCTTCATGTCCTTGATGGACAGCGTATGCTGCAGCACAGGAGGTTCAGGATGGACTTTGGTAAAGCTTGCTAGTGACAAAGACAGCAAAGCCTCAGCAAAAGTGGCGTGCAGTGGCACGGCTGTGGAGTCTACCTTAATGAATGTTCAAAACAAGCCAGCAAAGAGACTGCCTGGAATAGCTATAATTAATAGGTGTTGTTATTTCTGCCCCGCTGCCTTCAGTCCCTTTTTAAAACATGATATGATATTTCTCTCTTACATATAATGTATTTTTCTCTTAAAGCTTTGTTAGTGGATTGTGTGTATTCAATTACAGTCATTTGTCAGTAAATTGCCCTTCCATGTTCTGTTATTAATAGTGTTATGCAGCTCTAATGTGAAGGCCATAATGCATACTGGGAGCTTTATCAGGCCATAAAAGCCTGTAGGAAGTCCTCATGCTAACAAGCTACAGCTTGAATAATAACCAGGTGCAAAGCATGAGATAGAGTAATTTTTGCAGAAGGACAAGTTTTCCTTAAAAAGCTGCGACCTGAAAGATGTCTTTTGGGTCTGGGTATCAATTTGCTCTTTGAGGAACTTTAAGTAAGGCTGGAGATGGCAAGTTTTACAGGGTTTCTTTCTGTTTAGTGATGGATTATAACTTAGAAATCTTAGCAAATTTGTGCTCAGAAATTATCAGTTGAGAGAGATGAGGGAAAGGAGAACAATGCAACGCAGCCATATGGGCTTTGTTCTTACACATGGTTTGACTCTGTGGGGGACATCGTTCTCCAGCCTGTCAAAGCTCAGCAAACGGCACAAAGTTCTGATGGAACGGAGAGTCCTTTCATGAGCAGACAATGCCCAAAGGACAATTCTCTACTGAGAATTGACTGCAGACAAACAGCACTGGAGTTCTAAGCATTTCTGCTATCTCTGAAGGATTTGGGTCTCTTTTATGGTATCTTAATTATAAAAGCTGTGCTTTTAGGATTGCTTTTAATTGAATACACTCGTTTAATTTATTCCTGGTGTGGGTTTCCCGACTCCAGCCAACACTGGCTAGACAGAGGTGTTCCCTGCAGGCTGAAAATCATTTGGGTTTGCTTAACATTTTGTATACCAATGCGTGTATCAGCTGTTTGATTTGAATCCATCAAATGGAGATATCAAAAGCACTTGCTGATCCTTATGGGTCCCTTCTAACTTGAAATATTCTACAACTTCATCTTCTCTATAGAAAGGTCTGTGACAAGAATGCCCACTTAAAAGCTGGGCTTGCTACTCTTAATGGTTTTTCACTGCTTGAGATTCAAGCTCAGAAAGACGGGGGTGAACACTGAGACAACCTTTAACAGAAAGTGTTTGCCTAATTTTGCAAGCCCTTGCAGTGGTGCTGAAACAGGAGGGTAAAGCAATGCAGCCTGTGCTTGAGACACACACTGCAGCTAGAATCAAATGCCCACGCTGCCTTCCCTTGGCACAGCTTCCTCTGCACTGGCACAGGCGTCTGATGAACAAATGTCTCTGATCCCAGGGGGGAAATTTCCATCCCATCTGGTGCAGCTCCACAGCCGTAGCTGTCAAACAGGGGAGTACAGGTTGCTTAGCAGGAATAACTTTGCCCATGGAGCTTTCTTGTTGCACACACTTTACTTGTCATGCTGCACCTCCAGCAAAGACCAACCTCTGAAACAGGTTTTTACAAAGTCCTCCGTGGAGGAGAGAAAAACTGTGGCTTTGAACAAATGCCATAAGATGGAGAGTCATGTCTGCTTCTTGTTTGGATCCCACTGCCTGGCCAGTTTAGAGGCTGTATGCAGTTCATCAGAATACACTGCTTTCACTCCATCTTAGCAGGGGAAATAGAATGCTACTACTCATCAATGCATTGCTGATAAAAAGAGTTTGTCTCTCATGGTCGGGCATGCATACTGAAGCCTTGGCTGAAAGCCTTTTCTTCTTGCTTTAAGCATGGTGAAGGGAACACAAGATGGGAAAAAATGAAGTAGTTTTGATTGCAGAAGAGTTGTTTAGTTTTATTGCTTTGATTTTTTTACACAAATTGACCACAGTGGAAATGAAAACCGACTGCTGTTTTCTAATGGGGTCAATAAATATGCAATAAGTTTTTTGATGTTGAAGATTTTGGGTGATGAATACACCTAGAAGCCTTGGAGTTTGTCATTTTTGTGTGATTTATCTTCTCTCCAACTCCACAATGAAATATAGTAAAAAAAAAAAAAATTTAAATCTGTGATTCAGTGCTGCTTCGGAGGCTTTTCCTTTAGCTCTGAACAAGGTACTAATTGCAGAGATTTGACAGCTCTTGGGTATTCATCACATGTACTTGCCCTTACTTTAGATATTTAATTTAGTTGCAAAATAATTCTTCTTGAATTAGTAATTGCAGTAATTGCCATTAATAACCTGGCAAGGTAGTTGGCCTTTGGCATTACACCAGGGGAAAAAAGTGATAGTAAGATAGCTCTTGTCTGAAGACTTGGAAAGCTAGAGAACATTAGGGGCTGGGGGCGGATGGGGGGGTGGTGAGGAACAGCATACCAGAAACGAGGCATCATGACAGGCATCTCGGGGTGTTTGCAGTTGGGATTTATGCAACAGGCTTACGCAATTTGGTTGTACTTCTTTATAGAAGAAGAAGACAAGGTGTCATATGCAAAAGGAATAATAGGGAGGATGAGGAAGATGAAGGCAGGAGAGTGTGGAATGACAGGCAGCTGGGAGTATTTTGGAAGCAGAACAAAGCCACGTGCTGAGAGCGGTGTCAGTAGCGGCTCGTGTGACAGCAGAGCAGAAGGTGTCTTTCCATGGCTAGGCTGCCCATCTCAGCTGGAATAAGTCACCTCCACCAAGGTGTGATGATCCTGCAGTGGAATGGAATGGGTGGGCTTCCCAAAGCAGGCACACAGTAGCTGTCCCCCTTTCACTGATGGTCCGCTCCTGGTGCGGTGGCCGGGAGGAAGGCACCAAAAGCAGTGGTGACCTTGCTCTGAAGGTGAAGGAGGAGCAGAGTATCCCCAGTACGAGAGGGCCCTGAGCTCAGGGCAGCAGTGGGCTCCATCTGGGGTCCCAGTGTGATGTCCAGAGAGCCTGATCAGGACAGCAGGGCACTAGGGGTTCAGCCAAGCCGAAATAGTGGCCCTGGGCGTGCAGAGAATGAGGGGTTGGAGGGAGAAGGGGAGCCAGGGTAGGGAGGACAGACAGGTAGTCACAGGAATTAAGAGTTGCCAGTGCTGCTCGGACCTGGCAGGACTGGCCCTCCCTTGTGTCAGGAAGAATTTCAAGACAGTGAGACTTTTAGCAGTAAATGTTGCCCCACAGCTGCCTCGTATCTTGTCCTCTTTTTTTCTGAGGCTAGCTCTCCTCTGCTTCTCCCCTGATGCTGCCTAAAGGACCTGTGATTTTGAGAAGCCAACTCCAGGACGTGGTTATGGATAAAAAAGCACAGGGAGAGGTGTGTGCCAAAGGCTGATGCTGCTGTGCCAGGCAAAATTGGGTGTGAGGGCACCTCAGCCCGAGGGACTGGAGATGTAGGGCAGGGTTCGCTGGGGCTCTCGGGAGCTGCGTGCTCATCCCTGGGTCTCTGCCAGTCCACAGCCTTCTCAGGCAAGAACTGGCTGTCACAGCCTTTGAGTCAGCAGGTGCTGTTTCTGCCTTGGGACACGTGTGTGTCGTGGTTTTGTTTTAACCAAGGATCGAGGTTGTTCCCCCTTCTTGCCCATCTTGCTTGTCTTGTGTGATGGTTAACAAAGCAGGCAGAATACAGAGAAGAGGGACACAAAGGACTGCAAACTAAACCTTGTTTGTAGTTCAGCCCCTCCCTGCCCTCACCAGTGCTATGTGAGTGCTGTGGCCATCGGAGGCTGGAGAGGTCGCCCTGTACCTGGCAGCACCTGGCAGCACCTGGCAGCACCTGGCAGCAGGACACCCTGGCTCTGGCCTCAAAAATTATGTCCAGACTGATGCAGCCAATGGCTAATCAGGACACAGAGATCGCTGGTTTAGCTAATGAACTCCTCCAAGTAATTTCTTTCACTCCATTAGAAAGGAGAAGCATCTTTCCTCACTTCTTGGTGGAATTGGAAAAGTATAGTATCTAATTTTTCTTCTGCCTGAGAGCAGAATTTAAATCCTATCCTATTCTTTAAAACAAGAGTATGCATCTCATTCATAGAAGTTAAAACCTTCCTTATTCGCTCAATGAGGAAAAAAATTCAACTCTGCCTATCCCAAGCTGTCAAAGCATGCAAGAGCAGCATATAGATTGTGGGTACCATTAGAGAGCATTAGTGTCTAATTGCTTCAACATGGACCACAAGGGAAGATGAAAGTTATCTATTCCTGGGGCTGCTGTTGTTTCATTTGTCGATAGGCACGTCAGCCTTTGGCACTCATTTTGTCTGTGAAGGAGTATGATTGATTAAAAAATGCGTGTTCCTTTGCAGACAGTTACAGAATGTTGGAGTATTTCTGTAGCAAATTCTTACTGGAGAATCTCAGAAACCATTTTTTCCTCACTGATTCAAGGGGACTAAAAATCTATTTCTACACTCCTCAGTTTTTAGAACCTGGGCTGCTAAAGCCTTTGTATACCTTTTTTCACTTGCAGCATTGTCATTTGAATTTGTGACCTCCAAGTTCTTTACAGAAGTTGTAGCTTGAAAGGAGCCACAGTGATCCAAGCGATGGCAAGACCAGACTATGTATAGAGCAAGTGGAAATGATTCACTGGCTTTTAAATCCAAAGCGATGGCCTTCATGTGGCTGTTGAGTTTGTGAACAATGGAAAGTCAATGGCTTTGATTTTAAAAAGGATGCAATACCTTGATAAAACACAGCAATGTGTCCTTCCGTGATGTTCTGGAACACAGCAAGTGTTTAATATGACTTTCTTCCACACGAACAAATACTGCCAGTTTGTTCTTGGACACTTATAATTTGCTCCTACCTAATTTCTCTTTCTTTGCTTCTACCTCACTCTACTATATGTCAAGCATTCCTTGATGAAAAGGGGTACTTATTGAAAAAGAAATCTGATCAGGAACATAAGCCCTTAAAGAATAAAACTTGATGCTGTGAGAGAAAGTTTGTAGCGGATCAGAGCAATGGCCTGTGTAATTGCCAAGTCAATCAAGCCGTGAAGCAGAAGGCAAAGGCTTTGATTCTCCTGCTCCCATTCACAAGTACATGCTGGGCTGTCATTGCCTTCAGCTCCTACCCTTAAAATCTCTTGAGCTGCCTTTCTGCTGCTGATTCATACTCGTAGAAATAAACTTGCAGTACGGGCATTAATGTATGTTTTGAAATCACACCCATTAAATTATCTTTCAGAAAAAGAAGCAAGATTTAAAAGAGCAAAATTTTCTTTCCCGGACATCTGACAAGAGACACCTTGTGTGACTTTGTAGGCTTTGATATTTAATTTTTAGAAGAGGTACATTTTGTTTTCTTTTCATTATTTTGTCGCACTGACACAGTCAATCTTATCAGTTGATTTCTCTAGGTTATCAGGGACATGTTTAGATAGAGGGCAGTTTTTGAAGCAAATCTACATACAAAATGTTCTGCTGCTGTCTGATCTTTAACAGTCAAACAAACTTAGTGTACGGGATCTATCTTCACCTTTAGATTCATTCCTCTCATGCCTTTTTTCTTTTTTATTATTTCTTGTAAGTGGAAAACATGACAAGTTAGTCAATGTTCCAAAACTAGCTCAACTCAGCAGAAAAAGACTAATTGCTTCTTGACTCCTGTGATCTGTTTTATCCCCAGCTAAGTTTTTAAGGAGTGATGTAAAAAGCATTTAACATAGTCGTGATTTGTGGTAGTAAATCATCTCCTGAGCAACCTCGCAGAGCAGACACAAAGGCTCAGTGCATAAACTCCCCGTCACATTGATGGCTTTACAGCTGATTGCCCCAGACAATAACCAGGGGAGGGTTGCTGTTACAAATCTGTTTGGTTCACTCTCTGAAAAAAAAATTAAGGGTTTTGGTAGTCAGCCTAGGACCTTACTGAACGACCTGAGAGGAAAAAGATTCCTTTCCTTTGCTGCCTTCTCGAGGGATGGGGTGGAGTGAGTGCAGTTCAAATGAGCCTTGGAAGCAGATGTCTCTTGTTTGGACCAGCCTGCAACAAGTGCTGCCTCGTGGACGGGATTTTGCCCGTTAGATGAAATCCCACAGCAAAAGGTTGAGTTTGGAAGGTTCCTCTAGAGACCATTTAGTTTTGCTCCCCTGCTCAAGTGGGGTCAGCTGGAGCAGGTAGTCCAGGACTGGGGCTCCAAGGAGAGAGACTCCGCAGCTTCTCTGTGTATCACATTCCAGTGCCTGACCACCCTCACTGTAAAGCAATTTTATTTTTTTCTGTTCAAGTATAATCTCCTGAATTTCAGTTGGCACTCACCACCTCTTGTTGACAAATAATGACAAACTTCTTCCATGTTCTGATGCATCTGCTGACTCTAATTTTATTTTCTTGTTAGGTCCTAACTTTTCTATTTACACTCCTAGCCTTTTATATGACTGTTGGGTTTATTGATTCAACTTGTTCTTTGAGGCTGCAGTTGTGTAACTTTAAAATTCCTTTGTTTTGCTGGGAATTCCTTGTCCTGTGAGGTGAAGGCCATAGGGTAACAGAAACTGTAAAATATACTTTTTCCATGTACAATCAGCAGAACTAAAGGTCTGGGTCCTGCAAATGAGTTGGTAGCATGTAAAAAATAGCTGCCTTGGTTATACTTATCAAAGCTGCTTTTTTGCCAGTGTATTGCAGCTTTCCCCATTTTTTTTTCCTGGAGAATTTGTCTCTCAGTCCCTCCTATGGTTTGATCCTTGCACATGACCATCCAATTTTTTTCTCCAGGCTAGAGAATATTTTTATTATCATTGCTAACACTGTGGGGTGTACCTCTAAATCTTTTATGTGTGACTGTATATATTTTCAGAAGATTGACAATGCATAGATTACCTTGAAGACTGCGTATTTTGGGTTAAGCACTTGTGGAAAATAGCTCGCATCCCTTGGAATGGAATAAAAAAAAATCAACCTTTTTTAGATTTCATCAGAGTGATTCGGCAATGTAATAAATATTTGTAGGAAAGATCAGGAACAGATTTTAACCCTTATTCTAGAATTTACCTCATATTTAATAAATGTAAAGGTATCTATTGATTTTTTAAAAGGTAATTACCCTTGCAGAAGCCAGAAGGATTGCTGCCTTGACTATGCATCCTTTAAAATCCTAATTACAAATCTGATCCGCCACTCCATTTGAATGTGAAAAAAATACTGACCACTTAGCTTGGAACTACATTTGCATTTCCTAGAAACGCTGTTTCCTTTTGCAGGGGGAAAAAAAAAAAAAGAAGCAAGAACTTTTTTCATTTTTTATGGTTTAACTAATATTTCCCCATCTGTGCTTTGCTTCTGCGCTCCCTTTGTGGGGAAACTGAAGTCACAACCAGAATGCCTGGCAACAGAAGCAATGGACTTGATATTTATATTAGAACTGTAACACATGGACATCTGTTCTCTCTACCCTTTAGAAGATATTGCTTCTGAGGACTGGTATTTGGCTTTTTCAGCTGTGAGCTGCTGCTGATAGGTAAGGGTGGTGGAAGCCTCAGAAAGGACTTCGCTGTAGCCCGTGGGGCAGCTCCTGCCCAGCAGATGCCCCGAGACAGACAGGGAGATAGATGGACAGGCAGAGGGGACTTTTTCCAGCCTGAGGGCTGAGGCAGTGCTGGGTTGGCCTCCTTGTAGTGTCGTGGCAGAGCTGAGTGACCCAGAGCCCTCTTTCCAGTTCACTGCTGATTTGTGGAGAGACCGGGATGCAATCCCTTCTTTCTGCCTGTCTCCTTACACTTAAAATAAGAATATTAGAACCAACCTATTTTGATCAAATACTTTGAGCTCTGCTGAAGGAAGCGTGCTGGTGGCAGAGCTTTTCATCAATAAGACATTCACCTGTAAAAGAGAACCAAAGAAATTTCAGTAGTGCTGGGAGGACGCATTGAGCCAGAGATTAGTATTCACCCTCGGTGTGTGTAAGTGCCTAATTAAGTTAGTTATTTTCCTTCTGATTTAGGGTGAGATTTTTATGGCAGTCAGCTCTCTGTTAAAAAACAGTTTTGAATGAACAGGTGGGCTGGCATGTCTGCGCTTTGCCTTTTCCTTTGGGAGCTTAGTACTTGTTATCCCAAAAAACCAGCTCCCTGTGTTAAAAGTGCCATAGGAGCTCAGTCTTCCTGATGCTGGTTCGGTTCCCAATCACACATATTCATACAGCAGCTGAACTACACAGCGCTGCAGATGTGGATGCCGCACTGTTCCTTATCTTCCTTCTTTAAAGTGTGTTCAAGGCCTGAATCCTGAACTGTGATGATAAAAATGCCTCACACTTGATACCAGGATGAGATGGAAATACCTGCTCATGGCTACCCCTGAAACCGTGTTGCCTGTCCTTAGGGCAGATGCAGCAGAGATAAGCCTGTTCCCTTGCTAAAGAGGTGTTGGATAGTTTGCATACCTACTCCTGCACTATTACTAGGAGGTAACAGGTTTAATTACCCGGAGGCAAAACAAGAGTGGTGAGAGGACCCTATGCACAGACCTTTCCATAAGCCCCAAGAGCCAAGCTGCACCCAAACAGGTGCCCTGCCTCAGGCTGCAGACTGATTTGGGCTTCAGGAAGTTTCTTTGTGGCATTTCTGCCCAAGTAAGAGCATATTTGGAGGAGCAGGCAGAGGGGTAAGGAGTAGCCCAGGGAAGACAGAAAGAATGTGTCACCCTCTTTTCTTCCCACAATTATGTTATTGAATTTTCAAGTGCCATCTAAGACAACATTAGAGGTTGCGATGCCCAAATATTTGTCTGGCAGGGGTTGGCTCGTGCTGCCTTTATTCCTTTTCTCCCAGCTACAGCACTGTACATTTCCACCACCTCTGCACCTCCTTCCCCAAAGCTCTGAGCTGGGAAGGGACTGTTTTGTTACCCCAGTGCTGCATTGCACTGTCTGCTGTAGTTTCTAGGACACTCCGTTAGGGATGAATAACCTCCGAACTAGATGAAGGACCACGAGGTGCCAGCCTATATTCCTTCTCTCCCAACTACAGCTCTGCAAATTTCCACCACTCCCTGCCTAAAACTGGGACACCTCGAACGAGCTGTATATTAATGCACCAAGCATGGGGATGAGGGGAGGCAGTTTTATTTCTATGCAGTGAGAGGTGGGGAAATTACGCTGTTCCTGTATCGTAAGGCTGGCTTGGAGCGCTCAGGCAACAGTACAAACAACAGTAGGAAAGAAAAATGCTGCATGAAAAGTGAGACAGGGCATTTCACAATGGCTATGATTCAATGATAACCTTGACATGAAATGTTTGGGAACTGACTCATGGATTTACAACTCTCATGTCACTGAAAAAAACCCACCAAACAAACAAACAGAAAAAAACAAACACCAAAAAAAATAGTTAGAGGTACAGACTTCTCTGTGAGAAGTTCTTGAAAGCATTGATGTGCTGCTTTTCACCTTGGGAAAGCTTCCTCTCCTCCCCCGTGCACACCTATGCCAGCTGGTAATTGCCTGAGCTGGAGATGTGCCATAGGCTGGCACCTCGTGGTCCTTCATCTAGTTCGGAGGTTATTCATCCCTAACGGAGTGTCCTAGAAACTACAGCAGACAGTGCAATGCAGCACTGGGGTAACAAAAGAGTCCCTTCCCAGCTCAGAGCCTTGGGGAAGGAGGAGGGAGAGCCAATGAATCAGGGTGCTGTGAACATCTGCGAGGGTTGACTGACAGCTGCAGCTCCCCTGTGATGGGGAGACCTCAATTCATGTCCTCAGCATGCAGCAAAAGGGCTCCTGTGTTTCCCACTGAGTCTTCTGAAACCTGACTGCAGAGGGGAGAAAAGGCATCAGGCATCAATCTCTTCCCTGTCCTTTCTTTGGTGACTCATGCTTATGGAATCTCAGTTGCATTGTATGGGTTAAAACCATCAACATGGAAACACAGCAGCTTGTTTCAGCACCAACAAAACTAACCTACTTCTCTCAATTTATTGGGCTTTTTTACAGACAAAGGTATAATCCTTCTAATTAGGGAAAAAGAAAAATATTTTCTTAAGTTAGCAACCAATCTGAGAAATCAACTTTTTGTGTAGCCTGACTTCCTATCATTGTTGCAGGTGGTGCCAAGCTGGTTTAGTTCAATTTTGTCAGCACAAAGTGTAATCTTAGCCATGTTAGCCTGGAGTTTGATGGCTGATCTTTAAGCCTCTTTTGTAATCGGCAAAATTCTGAGGAAAAAGCCTGTAACAGAAGCTTCCAATAAATGTAATTACTTGCAGACAGCTAAACAAATCTTTGCCTGAAACAGGTAAATCTCGTGATAGTAAATAAATGCAAAATGGTGAATAGGAATTGTGTATGGGCTAGTTCATCAGCTGAACAGTTTAACGAAATAGTTAATTTAGCATTCTGTCCACAAAGCTTGGAGTACAACTATCATAGTAAATCTGCATCATGCATTGATGGCCTTGGTGAAATTAGTTTCATTGTTTTGTAGGATTACATATCTGATGAACAAAAGAAATTGAGTTGCTACAGTTCACTTGCGTGTCTCTGAGACATTTGGCTACGAATACCATATGACATCTAATTTTTGGCTTTGGATAAAAACTCCGACACAAAAATACCCTACTTAGATCATACAAGGTGTTACCAGAAAATGGATAAATTCAGAACTGCTTTGCTTACTGGCATCCCTCAGCTTGTCAATGGGAGGTCGTTCGTGAGTTCATAGTCATGATTTTTTCCTGATTTAGCACTGCTGAACGTTTCTGCCATTTTGCCAATGATTCGAAATCTGAGACAATATATAATTTGCAAGAGGCAGGGTAGCGAACATTAAATACGAGGTTGCAGACACACTAATCAAGATTGTCTGCTTGTGTGGCTTCAAGTGGCAGAGCATCCCTTCCCTTCAGTCCTGCAGTTGTGTGTCTGCCCAGGGACTGCATCACACCAGGAGGCCGGGGCTGTGAGGGGTGTCCTGCTAGGCTGCCCTGGCAGTGAGATTTGATGTCTGTGCTGTGCTGGCATCAGCTGGGGGTGCTTGGTCTGCCCAGCTTTTTGTCCTTGTTGGCCCTTTGACCCCCAGCAATTCAGTCTTAGGGGCTGACTGAATATTTTGGTTCTCTCTTTTCCCTCTTCACATTGAAAGATATTCTGGGAAGTTTAACTATGTTTGCTCGCCAAACTGTCACTATTGTAGGGGCATTTTCTGGGGGATGAAGACAGCAGATGATAGATATAGTTTTCAGTTCCAGGCAGCCTTTGGGAATATCTTGGCACTGGTCTTCCAGTACTCACTTGGTTTACAAATAATGTGCCTGCTTTGTGGGAAGAATTCCTTCTGTATCTTGCTTGTGACACCCAAGATCTGAACTCCACTCTCTTCATCTCCAAAGTCCCTGCAACTGCCTAAGCTGAAGGAAAATTCACACATTTCTGCGAGTAGCAGACTTTGCAGGCAGCCCAGAGACAGAAGCAGAGATGATGCACCTTTGTTCAAAAAGGTGTGATAAATTTGGGGATTTTTCATTGCTGTCTTCCTTCCCTTCCATGGATTAGAAACAAACATTTCATGAAACAGGCTGATGACAGATGATTGGAAGGAGACCAGGCAAATCTAAGACTTTCTTTTGAGAAGCAGATTTCCAGCCACTAGAACACCTATTTGAAGTTGCAGCTGGTTGCAGCTGCACACCTTTCTACATCTTTATTTCAGTAGCTGGTGTAGTTAAGTTGTTTCAGTGAATCACTTGCTAATTTTCTGCAGTACAATTGCTTGATAGAACATATTTTTAGAGATATGACCTCTCTGGAGCTCGTGACTGCAGCTTAGGACGTCTGTTCTTGTGACGCGTGAAATACATTCTGGCCCGTTAAGGTCAAACGAATCGGACGCTTGCTCACAGGGGCAGGGTCTGCAGCCCAAGAATTTATACTGATTAACTGCTTTTTTGGAACCGCCTGCGTGAATTTCTAACCTTCAAATAAGTCACCACTTGGGAGATCATTGATGACACAGCCACTTGTCTCAAAATTCAGCCGCTTGATCTTTATTGAACTTGATGGGCAAACATTTAAATGATAATTGAGACACTAATTAAATGCCGTGCCTGTACTCCTGGTTCAGGATTGAAAGGAAGGACTAAATTATTTAATGACAATTTGGGGAGTTACAGGTACAGATCTTTAGCAGACTCGTAAGAAAGAAGGGTTTGCTCAGATGTTTGAATTCTGCTGCTGCTGCTGCTGCTGCCTACTGCTCCACATATCCCAGCTGACCCCCTGGCTTTACAAAGGCACGACTAGGATCCCACTCACCACAGTTTTCTAGCAAGTGCCAGGACATTCTAATTGCTCTGGTGAGCAAAATTGAAGTGTGGGGCCTTGGTTTTCTAGTCATTTTCATCATGCAATCTTGACACTATTAATCCATGTCTGCATTTGTAAGTTCACCTTTGTAAAACATGATCTGGCTCGTGACTGCAATCAAGTTGTCTAATTCTATATTTCAAATTATTCCCTATTACCCTAATATCAATTCCAAATAAATCAGTTGCTTCTTCCTACATTTCCCACTCTGCCCTTTATGGCTGTTCATGTACATCCCTACATTTCTGCTTTTTTTCCCTACTGACATACTTGTGGCATCTGCTAAGGCGTGAGGATATTAGACCTAATCAAAATGTCTCAAGTTCTTTAGTAAGTCACATATGACTCTATTCACAAATTACTTTAGATGAATGTTCTCCCAATGCAGTCACTTATGCCTGCTGCCCTGTCCAGAAACCAGAAAAGTGAAAATCGTGCTTGGCACTTCCACAGGGATCTCAGAGGTAGGTAAAAATTTCGTCATTGCCAGTGATTTGTGGCCTGTGCAGAACAGATTTGTCAACGTGGCCTGTAAAATACTTAGAAGCTTGGTACAGCGCCAGTTCTGCTTCCTCCTTTCCTCTCCTTTCCGTACCAACATTGTGCAGCAGATCAATTTCCTTCACTGGGGGGAGTCAGGAACTGCTACGGGAACAGATGCTAGGGAAGCAGATGGGGCAAGAGTTGATTTGGAGCAATGACAACTCCGTAACCTTTCGGTGTCAGCCTGAGATTGCAAATTCCCCCGTATTCCGTAACAGAAGGCAAGTCCGGGCACAGGAGAAGGTCCGGGCTTAGCGCTGCGCTCAAGCAGTGGTAGGTGGCAGCTGGGCTTCTCGAGCGCAGCGTGTTGGCCCTGCAAAGGCAGTTCATGCTCGAGTGGGGCTTTTTATGTGTTAGGCTGCAGCCTGTGTTGTGGGCAGTACCTCAGGCTTTCTCAGGAGTTTGGTCTCGCAGGGCTTGTCAGCCCAGCAGTGATGCGAGCTCTGGTTTCACATGTGCTGAAACAGAGACTCTGTGAACTGATCAAAAGCAGCTTCTCTAGTAAGGGACGTCAGCTCCTTCACTGATTTGTCAACTTGAATGAGAAGTGTGTGTCCCAGGCCACCCAGAAGGTCAGGGGCCGAGCGAGGTGTGACGGGGAGAGGCACAACCTCCCAGCCCCGGACAACAGGCAGCTCTTCTCCATTTCCATGGGGGCAAAGACAGGATTTTTGTTCCTGTTTGTCTTTTGTTAGGGGGCAAGGGCATGTTTGGTGTTTGTGTTTGCACGTTTTGTAGGGAAAAAAGGAAAGAACAACACTGTGGTTCTCCACTATGATTTATCTGGATGGTTCACAGTATAGTGGAGATCTTCAAAAGTCTAAGGATGTAAGTCTTCAGTAGCAAAATCAAATTTGTTCTTTCAGCTGGGTAAAATGCCACTTAAGTGTACTCAGTTAAAAATCAGGATTTAAAAAAATTTAGTAAGGCTACAGGGAGTTCCTACTTTCAAAGTGTGTATCCCAGATATCCTAGGTAGTTTATTCAGCATGCATTACAAAAGATTAATTATGTCAAACTACAGGGTTAAGGCCAAACAAGTGCTTTTTGGATTGTATATTTATTCTTTCTGGTGATTGATAAACAAGAAGATCCGGAAGATTGAGAGGTACTCTGTGTTTTATTTAAAAATGTACTTCAGACCTGGCCAAGTGATCATCAAAATAATTTATATTTTTTTCAACCTGATCTTTACCTTGAAATACATTTTAGTTAATGGAATTTCCTCTTCTGAAGTTGAGTGACTGTTAGCACAGAATCTGACTAAAAAGCTGCCTTCCTATGCATGATTTATTTAGCAGGGAACCAATGATAACATATTAGAATATACCAGAAGGTGCTTGGTCCCACTGTGATGAGAAGTCTTAAGAGCAATGGCACGAATGTGATGGGACTGGAAATAAAATGTATGTAATTGTGCATTTAGTGTACTTGTCCACAGAGCTCCCGTAGATTTTCTTTATTAAGTGACTGTCACTTGAGAAGCAACAGAAGAGCAAAAATAGATGACTTTGTACAGCACATCTTGGCGTGCTGTATTACTCTTCAGCATAAGATTTTACCTTGTGTCTCAGGACCACATGAATCACGGTGAAGGGAAGCTGACAGCTTCCTAATGCTCTTTCTGCATGTGCCTATCTACCCCCTTTCCCTCCATTCATCCAAAACCCAAAATTAAACTAAACCAAACCCCCATGAGATGCTTGCCTGAAATGCTTCTCTGCAGACCTAAACCAGAGACTTTTCCGAGGGTGCCGTGTGTTGGGTAAATCGGAATAAAAATGCTGTCCAGCTGATGGCTCGTGCTGGTGGCACCTGTAATCTTATCAAACTTCAAGTTCTTCACGGTGCTAAGTGGAAGGCAGTGCCAAGTGTGCCCGAGTGTGTTACCAGCTGTCAGGCTGAGCTCGAAAGCACGATTGAGGCATTTCACTGCAGGAAGCTGGGTCACAGAGTAGGGTTGCTGTGATTTTCTGTGGTGGATGAAGACCAGGCTCCTCTGAGGAGATGTGATCGGAACTGAGCTTTGCAGTCCACTGCAGTGGTCAAGGTTCCTAATGTGACACTTGTCACTGGTCAGCTCAGAAACATTCTCTAAGATGAAAGAGCAGCTTGGAGAGTTATTACAGTATTAGCACAATATTACAATATATGTCACTGTCAGACACTGTGCGCTGTTGATTTACAGCTTCAAAAAAATCTTTATTGCTTGAGAAGGCTGATATCAGCTGATAAAGCTGATCTGTGTCATCCTGAGAAGCCCAGTCTCATCCTAAAAACTTGTGGAGGAATAGGGATGGGTCAGCAGTTGGCAGTTCCGAGAAAAAAATGTCACAACCTGTGAATATGTTTTCTTACATCATGAGTGCTAGGAGACAAAGATGAAAACCAGCTTGTAAGGATCCAGGCAACAATTACAGAGGAAATGCTGAGTGTCAGAAAGGGGGAGGGAAGCAACACCAGGGTCCAGAACACCTTTGGGTGCTGCAGCCACCAAAAACCTCCTGAAATCGCTCAGCCCCACTCAAACTGCTTTTAGTAAACAGGTAACTAAAATTCAAGCACTGCCTTTATAAAGCCTCTTGGTTTTAGAGAAGTGGATGGCTGTCTGACAGTTCCCTGGGAAGTTCTCCTTCCAGGATTGCTTCCCTCCTTCGCAGAGTTGCTTTTGGAGAGCAGCTCAGCACGCTGGCAGGCTGTACCAGCCAGGCGTTTACTCCTACAAGTGCCACCTGCTCTGCTGGGAGCCTTGCCGTGCAGAAGCCACCAGCATCTTTGTGCCTGATCTGCAGGGCGGCTCCCTCACGTCGGGCTTGGCTGCTCTCCCACGAGAGGAACAGTTCGCGGAGCAGCTTGGCTCGGGAGCGCTTGGCAGCCTCCGGGTGCGAGTGCATTCCGCTGGGCAGCGGGCACACACGCATCCCGGGGTGCTGCTGTGTGCCCCCTCCACGGTGCTCCCCACAGCCCCTGTGTGTCTCCGGGGCACTCGCTGTGCAGCTGACGCAGCCCTCAGGCATCAGGCAGCTGGAGCAATCGCCACAGAAGGTTTAGCAGGAGAACATGTCACAGTCAGAGTCGAAGGCTGAATTGAGATGTCGGTGGGGGAGGTGGCTATTGTGTTCCAGCTCTCTTTAAAAGCCATTCTGAGACTTGTAAGGCATTGTGTTGTGCTCGTTGCTGGATTTCAGACTGCTGACTGTCGTGCGGTGAAGGTCACTTTGTGCTCTCCTCTTTAAGGCGAGTTGCTGTTTATATTAGCAAGAGACCGGCAGTGCTGACTAACTCCTGGCATGTTAACCTGCGTCTCTCCCAGGGAAAAGGTCTCCCATGCACTCCCTTAGGACCTGTATAGCTGGAGAGTTGTATATCATGTAGGTGTCAAGCCCAATCAGAGCTCCCTTGTCAGGATGCGTTAGGGCAGCTGCCTGCAATTTGTGTGACAGTGCACATCCCTGCCAATAAACTACTTTTGCTCTCCCTTATGCTGTGTCTGCCGTCTGCAGGGCTGCTGGAATGCTGCCAGGGAGAGAGAGCAACTGCATGCACAAAGGTGTCTGGGTGGCACCTCTTGTAATCCGTGTTCTGCACGGTGTATTGATTGGCTTTGTGGATGGATCCCAGGGGCTGAACACGAACTTCACGTACCAGAGCATGACATTTTAATCAGAGACACGTTTAAACGCTGGGAGCAGCTCAGGTAACGTCTACTTTAAAAAAAAGGGAGAGAAAATTGCACCAAAAGAAAAAAAAATGCATATGCTGGTTAGGAGCTATGTGTAGTTAAATGTAGAATACAAATAAAGTAGTTGTGTCAGGGCCAAGAGCACTTTGAAGTGAAGCTGTGGTAAGTGCAAATCAGTGATACGAGTGAAGACGCTGAAATAAGGTTTTTGCACGTGCGTGTGCACACGCCATGGCCAAGCAGCAGAGCCTGATCAGTGCAGTGCTGTTCCTGTCTGCCAGCTGCAAAATCACTCAGAGGATAAAAAGGTGTTCTGCAGCAGATGAGGCTGGCAAGGAGCGAGAGAGATTTTAAAAAAAGGTAGATGGGGTTTCCTCTGTATTTGCAATGATAAAGAGTTGTGAGAAAAATTGAGCTCTTTTGGGGTTGATGTGCCAGCTAGCCCCACCAACATTTTGAGCAAGGGTTGAAAAATGACTACCTCAGAAACATCAGGGAAGGTTATCCTCCTTCTCAGCCTGTAACACGCTGTGTAGAGGAGTTTACCCTTCTGTAGTAAAATCTCAAGGTCCCTGAAGAGCTCTGTTAACCTTGAAAACTGTGTAGTAGGTTACTTTCTACCTGCAAAGTAGAAAGCACCACTTATTCACAGGCATGAATGACACCAAATCTGGTCCAGAAGTAGACTTGAAAGGACATTCATCTGCTGTTTGTGGGAATTTAACTGAGGGGAAACTTCTGAAGTACCGAAACAGAGAGAATAGTAAAATTATTCCCAAAGTGCTGCCTGCCTTCTAATTGCTGGCCATCTCCTTTTGTAAAAAGAAGCAAGAGAAAGAGTTCACGCAAGCACAAGTGCTTGCTGACTTCTGGGGAAAACTGTTGTCTTTCTTCTCTCGATTTTGGATGCTTAAAATGAGGAAAGCAACATATCAGACCAGAGAAAGAGAAAAAATAGTCAATGTTACCTTGGTATCTGATGATCAAAGGTATGACCCCCCTCTGGAGTGCCCTGAGAACGGCAGCACTCGCTTCCTGAGGGAACTGAACTTAGCTCAGAACAGGCAATGTCCCCTCGCTCCCTGTGTTGCCACACAGATCAGGAGCTGCCTGCCTGCCCTGGGAGAGCAGGGTATTTAGCTTTACCCAATAGAAACAGGGCAGCTTAAGCAGTTATCCTCTGCCAATGAAAAGAAGCAGGAAGATAAGTGTCAGAGAACGATTATTCCCTGGGTGGTGACATGGCTGACATGTATTTTCTTGTGAAGATCCAGTGAGCTACAGTTATTAAGTGGCAGGAATTTATTAAATTCGTGTCCACCTTTCCTACTCAGCTTCCTTTCATCATTTTTAAAGTCTGTGATTTTTGTTCTGACTACTGTACTTTAAACACAGAAAATAATAGAAGCTAAGAGGAAAATGGTTTGTTCTTTGCATTCAGTTACCACTTTACTGTGTGCATTTTGACACTCAAAATGCACTGGCTCTGGCTGACATTTCCATCGTATTGGAGTGCCTCATTGTATGCCCCTCATGTTTCTAATGAGGCTCAAAGTATAGGGAACATAAATGACAGGAAAAAGGCTGCAGTTTTTTTAATGACCAAAATCATATATATTTTAAAGCTCTAGCCTAAGGTTACAGCACAACAAAGCAGGCAAAGTCTCTTTCATCTGCAGTTTACTTGAAAACTAGGACCAAATTTCAGCCTCCCCAGGTGACAGAAAACAGCAAAGAGTCCCCAGTACAAAAACAGAGACCCAGTCATGCACCATCCAGCACTGTAGAGTCTATTTTCCAAGAATCCAGGAACACCTTTCTTTGTAAAAGTAAAGCAGACAAGGGCAGGACGGTCAATGAGACAAAAGAAAATAAAGAAAAAATTAACATCAGTCAATACTGTGAAGATATTAGGTGAGGCTGTTACAGGACCTGGTGTGAGAGACCTTAATTGGGACACGCATGACATTTTCCCCCACCTCACCAGGCAAAGGGTTGCACTGACTTTGCCACCAGGAATTATGAACAGCACCGGTTCATCTAAGTTCTTAATATACATCGCACCTTTTGTATGAAATTTTGCCAGAACTCTGGGGCAATTTTCTGAGATGAGAATTATTTTTTGTCACCTGTAAATTACACTTTTGTGAGGAGCTGCACTGAGGAAAAGGTAGGTGAGATGTCGGTGGGGTGAGCTGGTGCACCGAGGCTGCACAGCTGACAAATGAGATTTCTGACAAGGAGAGGTGTAGAGAAAAAAAAAAAAAAAAGAAAGAAACAAGTTCAATTCCTGGTGATTTGAACAGGCTGCTGAAATTGCAGGCTGTCATTGGGAAAATCCTGTTTTTCAGACACAAATGGACAGTGGACATGGACGTGAAAATGCCAGTGCGAGTCAGTCTCTGAACTATGCTGTTAGGTGTAAATGGTCTTTACCTGGGTCTTGGCAAAGGGTTAAGACAGGGTTTTAGCAAGCTCATGGTTCCTGCTTGCATTACAGCACCATTACAGGCATGTTGAGGGCCCGTAATACCAACTGCAGTTTTCACAAGCAGCATGCACTGAAAGTGCTGTGCAAGTGTGCATAAATACGTGCATATGTGGTGAAGCCCCTCGAGAACCATAAAATCAGTTTGGGGAGATGAATGGCGAGACAGGCAATCAAAAGAACTGGCTCATATTCCACCTGCAGCGTTGCACTTGGGGAGGAAATAAAAAACAAACAAAAAGAAACACTATCTAAAGCTCCAGGTTTCTCATTCCTTACTTCCAAGTCCTTTGTACTTTACCAGAAGGTGTTATTGGAAATCTTCAGTGGCAAAGGGTCTGTGCAGTATCAAGATTTTTTTCTGATCTTTCTGGTGCATGGCAGAGTTGCTGTATGATGATGGAGCAGAAGCAGCCCAAAGGTTTTCTGTATTGTCTGGACACATGGTTTTGGCATATTAATCTGTTCCTTGGGCTTGAACTTCCATTAAGTCAACTCATGCCGTAGTACTAAAAATGTAACAAAATTGAATTTGGGGAAGGCGAAACTGATAAGAGATTTGCTGCTTCTGGGAGTGTGAATCCGACCTTTCCTGCAGCAAAGCTGCAAACATTATCTGAATGTTGAGTGCACAGAGACAGCGAACTTCTTCGCTTGGTTGTAGCTCTGATCTGATAGTGGGGAGTACCTGTTTGTTTCTGTGCTCAAGCAATTGTCTGCAAACTAGCAACAAAATGAACTATCCAAGATGCTTTTGATAACTTTCAGGCAGGACAGCACAAGGAGCACGGCAGCTATGGATGTATGCTCTGCTATCAAGCAGTGATTTTTGAGATAGTGAGGTGGATTTTGTTCACATTTAAGCGATGCCTTGGACTATCCTTTCTGAGACATTTTCATGTCTACCTTTGATCTGGAATGTGTTAATCTAATGAGTGGGTAGAGAAAATGAGTTACTATGGGAACAACGTCTTTCTCTAACTTACTGGCCCAGCTGGCTGCTCTGGCAATCGAAGCACGCCGCGAAATGGAGCGAGGCCACCAGAGACAAACGTGCATTTCAGTCTTAGATGGAGCATTCGAGGTTGGGTTTGGGGGTAACAGCACACCTTTGGGAGCTGCATCACGTGCTAAAAGCAAAGTGAGAGGAGGAGGAGTGTTCTGGGATCTGACTGATAAGGAAACAGAGACTTTTCCGGTGCGAAGGAAACAAAGGCTCCGCTTCTGGGTTTCTTGGGGTGTAACTGAGAAATTATAAGGACAGCTGTTAAAGCTTTAAGCTTTTAAATCTGTTCTGGTGGTCATTAGTAAGGTATTTCACCATTAAACAGCTCTATAAGCTGCCTTTGCTTCCAATTTCCTTCTGTAGGCTCACAGAAGCAGCCATCATATGAAAAGCATGGGTGTGTCCTCCCCTGACCTGGAGAGCAGTGGTGGCTTGTGACCTCTGTGGAGGTGTTGTTGGCTGAGAAGCAGTATCCTGTATTGGTATTAAATTTCCTCTGTTTGCACTGTCCTAAAAACATAATCCACATGGAGAGGGAAAAATCTGAATTTCTTATTATTGCTCATTAGGGGAGAATTTTTCTCAAGTGGAAAAGTGTTAATTCTCTCTTATTTGATTCCTGTCTTTTGCCTATTACCTGAACAAGGCAAAGGGAAAAACCTGTGGGCATCCAGCCTCCCTTCAGCTCACTGCCTCTGGGCAGCATGTGAGCATCGGGTGAGTGCTCACGCCAACTTCAACACCTACAGGTGAGCAGGAAACAGTTCCTCTGGGCAGTTTCTTTGATGCCCACCTTCCTCACTATTTAATGTGTGTCCTTTTTTTTGCCTACTTTCTCAAGAAAAGAGCTGTACAATTTATGTGGTTGAATCAAATCAGGATCCAAGCATTTTGATTTGCATTTTTTTAAAAATTAAAAGTAATTGAAGAACAATTAACGAAACACATTCAGGATCAGTATCAACAACGTAAACACAATACTAGACACTCAAACATTATCAAAAGCCTATGACTTGCTGGATTTCTAACTGGGTTTTGACCACCACTCTCCTATTCCAATGTTTCCATCCACAGTCAAAAATTTTTGTACCTTCTTAGTTTTTTTTCAAGTTGATTCCTGCCCTCAAGGTCTCTTAGTAGTCCCTTGCTTGCTGTGTAACCAGGCTGACAGTCAACCTAAGGCAGATTCATCATTAGTAATCTCCTCCCAGCACCGTGAGCTTTTGGTGATGCCTTCTCACACAGCTGCAGGTCTGACACTGCCCCAAGTTATGTCAATGTGGCTCTCCTCCTCCCTGCTGCTGTCCAGGAATCACAGGGGGTCTGTGTGGATCCCCCACACCTGCCCTCGGGCTGGCACCTGCCCTGTTTGTGTCACTGAGGCCGTGCTGCTCTGCCTGTGGCCCTGGCGCTCAGATTTATCTGATTCCTGTGTTGTTATCCAGTGTGCCTACAATTAGAACTGCATCTCTCCAATGCTGTTCCTGAAGTTTAATGTTCTGCTTATTGCTTGGCTCATCTATTTGCTAATTTTGTGTGCATGCATCTCTGTTGGAAACCTCAGGGACTTGCCTAACTTTGAGTTCACCTGCCTAAGAGCACCTGGCTGGGGCGGGCTGGGCTGCTTTTTCACGTGTAAGTGGCAAGGGAAGCGTCTCACCGTCTTTTGTGTCCCAGGCATGTCTCCAGGCCAGGTAGGGTCACGCTCTGCAAGGATTGGGACACAACCAAGGCTGCCTCTTCTCCGGTTGGAGCCGCACTGATGAAAACAACAGCAAAACCTCGAGCACCCTGAGCTCAGTATTGCAACCCCTGCAATCCCAGTCTGCAGAAGTGCAACCACAGCATCTCCCTGCCTGCCTTCGGCAACTGTGCCTCTCCACCTCTGGCATGTTCCCAAAGCTCTTCTCCAGAGAGCTTTCTATGATGCAAGGAGGTCAATAATACAAATAATTAATGTCAAGTGGCTGTCAATAGATACTAGGTCTGAAAACACAGCACATGTAAGCCCATATTAATTAATTGCATCCCACTCTGAAATTTGAACATTAAGCAAACTAGGAGGGATGGTATGGCGATAATGATCAATGCTTATTTTTTCCTGGGAGATGTTGAGAAGCAGAGGAGCTTTGGCACAGCTAAGTCCTGAGTTGATTTATCTCTCCCTTCTTCCGAAATTGAATTTTTAAATATTTGGTAGTTAGGGGTATAATGCTTACTTTACAGAAAGTTGAGGTGCTCAATCACAATATTAAAAATTCTTTTTGTTTTTTAAATAAATACATTAAAGGAAGAATTACACAGGAAAGCAGCAAATGAGAAATTAAATTTTTATCTTGACACACAGACTGCTTTTCCATGTGATCTGATCTATGTTCTTGCTATTTATATTTTATACTTAGTTCTTGCACCTGGTGCATTTAGTCCTATCCAATTCTCTGCTCTCGGAAGCATTTCATCAAGGTGGAGGGATCTCATCCTGGCACACACAGACCTTGAAGAGGGTGATAGCAAACAAGGCATGTCAGACCAACACCACCACGTTAAAAAGAGCCCAAATAAAGGTATTTCCCATATAGACATATTGACGTCTGTATTGACTTGTGGGATGGGAGCTGTTGGATTTTTTCTTGATATTTCTAAAGCAGATATCTGATAGCGTCAACTTTTCTACATTGCACAACTTTTTTTGCAAATGGGAGGGAAAGAGCTACAGGAATAAACTCAGAAGCTTTATAAAGGCCTTGGTTTTTAATATACAAAATATTCTCACTAGAATGAGCAGGAGGAGATAAATAGGGGAACAGAGTAACACGTTTTTATCTTCAGTATAATCTAGACCTTTATTCAGGTGTAGAAACATTTCAATAGGAGTTTTTTTTCTTTGCACGCTCCATCTGACACCAGTCCAGGCTGCTGCCCACACTAGTCCTTGTCTCTCCTTCCTGCCACTTCTCTGCCAGAAGCTCAGGTGCCAGTGAGTGTGCAGCGAACAGAACTCCCGTCCCAGGGCAGTTCCTCTGAGCAGCAGGCGAGCAGCAGCGCAGTTCCGAGGGCGCGGAGCTGTCACCGCGGGGAGGCTGGAGGGGAGCGGGGCGGCTGAGGACAGGGACAGCCTGTCTGATGTTGCCCTGTGCTGGACTGCAGGGTGCATGACCTGGAGCTCTTCCCTTATCTAACAGTGCCCATCACTTCCTAAGAGCGGGAAGAGCCGGCTAGGGGGGAAGCTGGCTCTTCATCTCTGCGCTGCTCCAAGCAGGGAGCACACCCTCCCCAAAGGCAGGAGCTGGCCAAGCCCTGCAGATAAGGAGAGACAGGTGATGCGGGGTGGATCCTGCTGCCTGCCCACGAGCAGGGAGCAGTGAGTGAAATATCACCTTCGAGCACACGAATCCCGTGGTAAGGAACAGAGCTTTGGGAGAAGAGGAGCTGGAATCGCCTCAGGTTTTCCCATGCATCCTCCTCCCGTTGTTCCTTTGAACTCCTTGGCCTTTAGAGGAAAGGAAACATGGCAGATGTCCAAGAACAGCCTTTCCTCAGCTGGTAGCTGAACAGCTCCTATCTGGGAGAGGAAAAACGTCAAGGAAGATCAGGAAAAGGAAATAAAACAAGGTGTCTCTAAGTGGTTAAGAGTCGAGCAGCCTGCCTGTTAGGCGCCAATGAACTGAATTGACGCTGTTGCTATGAAAATAAGAAAAGTTCTCCAAACCAAGATCTTGACTTTGGTCACGCTGGATATTCTTCCAGCTAAGCAGCACAATTTGTTGAGCACAACAGTTTCTCAGAAATTGCTCTGTGGAGTCCTTTTGGATGCTGAGAAACCGAGCAGTTGTTCTTCAGTCTCTGGTGGAGTAGCCAGTGTTATCGAAACATGGTGAATTGCAGTAATTCCTACAATTACTCATGACTGATTTATCACTTGATTGTAGGAACTGAGTTTAAATAGGTTTTTTTTTCCATCTCCCTTGCTCCCTAATTGAATATATTTTTTTGAATGCTGAATCTTTGAGTTTCTCTCATAAAGTAGATTAAAGTCATTATAGCTGTGTGCTTTTTAATCATTCTGCTGTATAATTACTGTTGCTGCTGCTGTCTTCTGGTTTACACTGCTTCTTTATTAGCAGCTCTTATTGCCAGAAGCATTAAACATTTAATAATCTGTCAAGGTGGTAATTTGTTGTCTTTTTTTTTTTTCCTTTAACTTGAAGACCTTTTCAATGATATCTTCAAGCACCTGGCCTGCCCAGATGCTTTAATATTCACTTATCACTGTCTGGTTGGCCTCATGTTATTTTTAATTGCCCTTTTCTGGATAACCAAAGTTACCCATTCATCATACAGAGAATGTAAATAAGTCACATGCAACTGTATCAGGCAGTAGGAAAACAGACTGTCCAGAAACAGTAATGAGGCTGATGGCCAGAGAGGATGCATAGACTGTCTGTTTGCACTAGCAAAAGAACATTATTGGAGCCTGATACAACATTCATGGTAAATGCAGGCTGTAGTGGTTTCCATGCTATGGAAGGATTATACCACAATTTCTTCTTTTTAATGCTTTTTGGGATTTCCATTGAGGGTCCTTGCAGGAATACAGCCATCCTTCTCCCTGAGCTCCCAGAGGCTTTTCCTATATAGCATATACCAGCTCTGGAGCAGTTTGCCTTTCTCAAAAGCCAGGTGTCGTGGTTTGACACTGGCCAAATGCCACTCACCCACAAAAGTCGCAAGTCCAAGGGTTTTGGTCAGTTCATCACCTGAGATCTTCTTCCGCTGCTCCAGGAGAGGAGTCTTCCCCTGTGAGGCCGTGGGGTCCCTCCCATGGGGGACAGTTCTCCGTGAACTTCTCCAGCGTGGTTCCAATCTCACGAGCACCAGTCCTCCCAAAACTGCTGCGACGTGGGTCACTCTTCCATGGGGTGCAGTCCTCCAAGGACAGGCTGCTCCAGCCTGGAAGCCAGGGCTCCCTCTCTCCACTGGGTCTCCCACTGGATCACAGCCTCCTCCAGGCACCCACCTGCTCTGGCCTGGGCACCTCTCCCAAGGGCTGTGGGTGGATCTCTGCATCCCCCGTGGATCCCCATGGGCTGCAGGGGCACAGCTGCTTCACCATGGTCATCACCACGGCCTGCAGAGGAATCTCGGCTCCGGTGCCTGGAGCACCTCCTCCCCCTCCTTCTCCACTGACCTTGGTGTCTCCATGTTGTTTCCCTCACATGTTCTCACCTCCTCCTCTTTCTGGCTAGGAAAAAACTGTGTGCCCTTTGTTTTGATTTTCTTCTTAAATATATCATCACAGAGGCATTAACATCATCTCTAATTGGCCCAGCCTTGGCTAGTGGCATGTCCATCTTCAGAGCCAGCAGGGATTGGCTCTGCTGGACCTGGTGGAAGCTTCCAGCAGCTTCTCAGAGAAGCCACCTCTGTGGCCCCCCCGCTACCAAAAACCAGGCCGTGCAAAACCAATGCACCAGGAAAAGCCAAACGGTTCGTAGGTGGTATTTTATCTCTGTAAAGGCCCTTGGATTGCAATTCTGGCTGGCCTGAGTGGAAGTCGTGGGGCTGAGGCTCCCTGAGGAGTCCTGCGAGGCTGTTCCTGGGCAGCTGTGTCCATCAGCCTTCCTTGTCACTGAGGGGCAGCGCTGCTGCAGCGGTGACAGCAGTGTCCCCTGGGGTCACAGCCATGAGCTGCAGCAGTGCAGTGCACAGCCAGGACACCCTGTGTCCCTCTGGAACCAGGCACTGGTGGTTCTGCTGCAGCAGCTGCTCCTTACCCAAAATATCCACTGGAGCCAGCAACCTGGCCTCTGCACGTGCCCCTGGGCCCCACCACAAGCATGGGGCCTCAGAGGTGGGACAGCACTCTCCAAGGCAGCTTCTCCTGTGTCCATGAGGTGATCAGCGATGGGACAGCACCAGGAAGGGCTGGAAGAAGTGAGGAGTTCAGTACAGATTACTGAAAGCAGGGACACAGTGGCCTGTTGGTAAGTAAAGGGCTGGGGTGGTGGGAAAGTGTTTGATTCTCCCCATCCTCAGGGAGAGGACAAAGCGCAGTGGGGTCCTCTGCCCTGGAAGTAAGAATAAAATTCTCGGTGAGGAAAGAGGGTGAAGCTTGGGAACAGAGTGCTTGGAGACCTGGTGGCATTTCAGCTGCTGGTGGTTTCAAAGGCGTGCCTGAAACATGAATCTGTCAAATCTGACACACACACACATGATGGGCTCCTCACTTCTGGCAGGCAGATGGGTCAGGCTGGCTCTTAACTCTCTTTCCCCTCTGCTCTCTGTGCGTGGAAGTGCAAGCCAGAGGGAACAGAAACGCTGGGATTTGCACATGCATCTCCCCTAAAGATCAAAACTAAAACACAGAGGAAAGGTTTTGACACAGACAGAAAAGAATAAAAATCCAAAGACATCAATCATTTATGACTGAAAAGAATGAACAGTCAATAAAATTGCTTGTGGAAAATAAGGTATTTACTTATATTTTAAATGACATCTTACAGATTTATATTTTCTTTGCTTTATAGTTGTTTGTTGGGGAAATGGTTACTTTACTTTTTCCTAACATTCCTTCAACCGTTTTAGGATAAGCTTTTTCATTAATGGGAATTACTGTCTACATTTCTTTTAGCACCTTGTCTGTGCCTTATTTTATCTTGTCAGAGGAAACTAGCAGATAGCAATTCTTAAGGTTTTTCTTGTCTATATGATTATCCAGACAGGATTTTGACAATTTCAGTACAATAGCCTCCTCTCAGGAAGTCTTTGATTGCACTAAAATATACTCTGAAGTGCTAATTTCTTAACCTTCTAGAGTTCGTTATTTGGACAGATAAAAATTGAGTTTAAAATGACCTAAAAGGTCATCTTGCCAAGGCATAATCTAGTTAAAATTTTTCTCAAATTGAATTAAGTGGCCTGTATACAATGTATTGATTTAAAAAATCTTCTTAATGTAGTCATATTATAAGACTCTTGACATTATTTTTTTTTCTCCTTTGATGGAGCTGGTTTTTTACAGAAACTTCAGCATTTTATTTTGTAGTACTGTCACCGTCTTTATGGCTTCTCAGTTGCATAAGGCTTTGACCTCTGGACCAATCCTGTGTTTGGGAAAAACACAACAGAAAAATTATCTACTCCTCTGCCACTTATGAATGAGTTTCTCATATTACATTGCTACGAAGAAGCTGAAGGCTGCTTGGGATTACCTCCTGAAGGACTGATGTTGTGGCCTTAATTCAAGATGCATCCTTTGCACTTTCAAAATAAAAATTTTGATAAGTTCTGCTTTCAAGTGTTCTTTTTGCCCTGATAATTATCATTCTTAATTCAGTTCTTTTTTAGCCTGGAACCAAACCAAAGAAAGAAATAGTTAAATGCATGAAGAGACAACTTCAGCTATGACTCGTGTTTCTGGAAGGTGGACAAAAGTCAGACAAGTTGAAGTCAAGAGCTGCTCTGTGGTGTTGGATAAGGAGGAGGATCCCAACTTTATTGCTACCTTATCCATGCCCATCTATGGCTTTCCTCTGCAAAATCTTTGTTTTGTGGATTTGGGAACTCTACAGCCACAGCCTCCTGTCGGCCTTTATGTCCCTGGGCGGTTCAGTGACCTCTCATGGGAGAACAGGAAAAAGTCTGATGCCTTGGCATCAGTTCATTGCCAAAATACGTGGCAAAAGAGAAGCAAAAGGAAAGTGGAGTCTGTATGTCTCTGCAGGGACAGTGTTTTAAGTCTTCCTGTGGACCTTAAAGTGTAATTTGAATGTGCACAAGCGTGGTCAGTATTTGGACTTTGACCTCCTCCAGTTGCTTTGCTTTTAAAGAGATTTCAATAGTGATACGGGTTTTCTGATGCTTTTTGGCTCGTCTACAAAAACTACTCATCTGAGTTGATTGAGAAGGAAGGGAATATGTTGTTCTGGGGTGTGTATTAAAAAAAACATTAAAAAATTATTTGGGTTTATTTTTTAAGTGTTGAAAATACCATACAAAAAAGCTTTTCTGGTATGCAGATCCTGCTCATTTAAACAAGACAATGACTTGGTTTCAAAAAAAAAAAAATCCAGTTGTCCTTTCTGTAGAAAAAGATATTTTGTGGCAAACCTGAAGTTGACAGTATTTGTTCAATTCACTGTAATTACTAGAAATGCTTCATCTATTCAAAAGCTTTCATGACACCCTCAGGGACTATTAGGCTTTAATATAAGTTGTTTTTATCTCTGATTTTTCTCTCAGATGATTTCCCCTTTTGTTTTCTCAACCTGTCTAGATTTTGTTATTATAGTGTTAATTTTTTCACTTGAAAAGGTAACAGCAAAGCAATGCTGTTTCACATCTTTTATCTGAATTCCTAAGGTCCAATTCTTATGCAGAGCTAAGCTATTTCTTGCTAAAATAATGTTGCAGGTTTGCTAGTGAACAAGCTCATTCAATCAATAGTTCCTGTTTGATAGACTAAATAAATGATGTTGTGCTATGTGATAATCTCTGGGTTTTCCCACCACCTGACAGAAGGCTCATACCAAAGTGGGAGTACGGAAATGGAGGAATTGACAGGCCCAGACAAATGAACAATTAAGTTGGTGTTCTGAGGTCTGTGGCAAGGCAATAGAATAAGGTAGAATACGTGCCTGGAATATCAAAATCTTACGTGCTACTTTAAAGTGTCCCAGGAGAACTGCTGGACAGATTCTGCATGAAAAGCGGATGATGTTCTTGTTACAGCAGATTAGGTGGCTTATCAGCATCCTGAAACTTGGAAATATGGGAAAATGAGGCCAGAACACTTTGAAAAAAGGAACCTATGTATATCTATTTCTAAAGCAATAATCTGCTTATTTTCAGCAAATACCTTTTGAAGCAACCTCTGGTCAAAGAGGAGGAGGCCTGAGGTGTTGTGAGGAGTGAAATGTAGGAGTTTTCAGCAGCAGGTCCCTTGCTCCCAGGCTGCAGCCTGGTTAGTGGTGCCAATAAGTTATACAAGTCACAGATTTCAAATGTCACCATTACCCAGCCACATCTGCCGTGTCACAAGTGGCAAAATGACAGTGAGAAGTGGGTATAGTCACAGTATCTCTTGCTTCTGTCTCGTATCCACACTGTAAAATGTTTGATTCTGTTGGTTCTTATTTAAGTAATTTCCGACTTCAGAAAAAGAAAACGTGTTATCAACAAAGTGCACTGCCTTGCACCTTCAGTTGGGACAGAAGAGATGCATCAGCAAATGCTTGAGCAGATGTAAAAGCACTGCTAAAGAAGTGGGCCCTTATGAGGATCTGATTTCAATTTTGGGATAAGTAAATGTGTTTGCTTTGGCATTACTTCTTTTTCTTCTGGACGTATTTTTTCCCCATAACTGCCAATAAAGTGCAAATAGGATGATAGAAAAGAAACTGCATTGTGAGTCATAAATAGGATTATTGACTAAATAGCAGTTGTAGGATCTGGGCTGCCAATGTGTGAGCCAGAAAGCATATCTTGGCCGTACAATTTTATTTCTATTTTCATGGAAGCAGCAGTTAAAAAAATCATTAGCGCATGTGTCTGAGCTGATCGTGTTTGATTTGGATGTCACTGGGATGCAATAAACAGGAAACCCCGGGGTGCCATTTTACTAAGACAGTTTTCAGAGAGGAACCACAGTTTCTGCAGCAAAGCACCGCTGATTTACATGGATTTTCTCGTCACATGTTTTGGCAAAATGTATCAGCTTGCGCTTCTTAGCATCAACAAATAATACTTGACTTGCAAACGAGCTCCTTGGCAAGTACCCAGCCACAGGAGGCTTGAAGACTTGACTGTACAAAAAAGACTCTCATTTCGCCAGTTTCTGAACTGGCACTATCCCCGCCATGGCTGTCTGCAGCCGCTCGCTGATCCCTGCTCTTGATTCTTGGATATTGAAGCCATTCAGCCTGTTAGCTTTTACCAAATTCCAAGCAATGAAAATTAAACATTTATTTTTTCAATTTCCATGTAAATGCCTTAAAGGGCTCTCAAGCTCATTTGTGCTCTCATGTTTGAAATTAATCTTTTCCACCATGTGACGCTGGTATCTTTGCCCTCACAATGTAGGCCTTTCAAAATGTTCACCTTTTAAAGAAAAGAGGCAGCTTACTTTGTATTTTTCCTGTGCAGCCTTCTTGTTCATAATGAGCTTAAATATAAGGAGCATAAACCCATCTGGAAATAAAATTATGCACTAGGTTCGCTAAAAAAAGTAATTACATTATAATCAAACTGTCACTTTATGAGATACTGGGAGATGAAATACACTACAAGCTGACAAAAGAAGAGGATGGCTTGCTCTTTTAAACATCATCCATGGCACAAAGCAGTGAAGAAAATCTGAATTACGTACAGTGTAACTAGGAAAGCACTTGGAGCCAGGCAGGTAAACCTCAGCGCTAGGACCAGGGAGACAGATGTGCTTTCTTCGGGTGGAACAGGGGAACCCTCAGCTTATGCAGCCCAATACATGTGCAGCCTACTGCTGTCAGTAGACTGCCAGCCCGAGGGTGTTTGGACACACTGACCTGTGACTGGGAAAGGCACCGTATTCCTGTGCCGTGTGTTGCACAGAACTTCAGTCAGTGCTGCTGTGGCAGCTCTTGAGTTACCTCCCTTGTTTGCTTCACCCGAAGCAATTGTGCCCGACAAGCAGCCTGTGTTCAGCAGAGACTGACTCCTGTCTCAGGTTAAACGTGTGAGGGAATTGGGAAAATCTGAATGTGTCTTTGTTCACGTTTTACTGTATCTTATGGCCCTCTCAATCTGCCTTGCTGTGATTGGAAATGCCTTGGTTTAGGTGAAATCCATGTGTTGCCCCTCGGTAGACAGCAGCATTCAGGTGGGAGTGATTTTCTTCAGCCCTTCAGACCCTTGTCATGAGCCATTGTTGAATAAAGTCCTTTTTCCCTTCTGAGGTAATTCCTTTGAGATCTGAATCTGTTCCCTCTTTTCTGTTCTCTGTCAGCAATGGATCCTTTCCACGGGCAGGTCCTTGCTCTGACACTTGACAATGGGTTGGTGGCAAGTGGTGGGCATGAGCGTGGGGCACAGGGAGAGGGAGAGGAGCGGGTGATGTGAGTCCGGATGCCAGCCTTGTCATTCCATCAGGAGCCAGGGAGGGGACAGGTGGGGGGCTGCAAGTTTATCCTCCTGGATGGACCGAAGCCGGTGAAAGATCGGTGCCCAGGAGAACTGCTCTTGCTGCCAGAAATGCCTCTAATGAAAGAGAAATTTGTTCTCAGACAGGGGCTTTCTTCTGGTAACTGGGAAAAAAAAAAAAAAAGCTTCAGAAATATGAACGCGTTGAAATTCATGTTTTTGTAGTCTGGGTTTTTTCTGTTCCAGAGATAGAAATGGTGACACACTGAGAGGTCCATGCTGTGTAAGTGGCACAGCTGATACCTTTATTCAATGTCTTGCTTTTCATGCTATGAATACAGTGACAGAACAGCACGGGATTACTTTCCATACGCAGTGGATAAGACCCACTTTGTGCACTCAAGACACATCTATCTGGCAGGGTCCTGAGAGCTTCAGGAAAACAGAAGGTGGGGGAGCTCACTGGAGACTTCCTGACACCACACCTTGCTGTTTCAAATTTAAATCCCTGATTTGTTTAAGTGCAATTAATTTTTATTTCTTTTCTAAGAAAACTGGAAAGATTCCAGTTCCAAGAATGGGAACATGAAATAAAGCTTCATCAAAGAGAAATAATAATAAAACCTTGTCCAAATGCCTATGTAACTGTGTAGCCTCTGTTTTGACAAGAATAGCTGTCAGAAACAGCTTTTGACAGCAGCTCTCCCCAGATAAAAGCAACAGTTTTAAAGCTACTGTTCTTAAATTCCAGCACCAAATCTCAGCACAGGCAACCCCACTCATGAGCTGCCAACAGTGGTTTACTGATGAGCTGTTAACTTGTGTATTGAGGGCCTCATGGATTGAAATTTAGCATCATCCTCATTCCACATTTTGCTGCTGTTCCTGGCAAGAGAATTGGCTAAATTGCCATGGTCTTCTTTTCATTAAATTCATGCTCTTATAGCCACCTTTATCATGCAAGACATCTAAGAGATTTTGAATTGCAAAACAAACAAACAAACAAAAAACAAAAAACCCCCTAACAAGCCTCAAACCAACCAAACAAAATAATCAATAATCTTATGACAGAAGGCACAGGTAAGGTTTTCTTTGACTGTGGAGATACTTCCATGAGGCCACTGTGGCCTGTTGGGCATAACAAGGCTGTTTGGAGCAGAAACTGCACTTATCCTGGTGTCTTGGGCAGTCTCAACTTTCCCTGCTTCTGTTCTGCTGCAAGGATGAAGGCAGGGATGCTGGTTGGTCTCCATGCCCATCTTGCTGCACACAGCAAGGCTCACTGTTCAAGCCCCGAATTCACAGCAGAGCCAACAGTGGAATTCGTGCTCCCTGGTGGATCTGAGTCCTTAAGAACGTCGGAGGATTAACATATTCCACATATATTCGCTCCCCTTGGGACCCATTATCTTTCTGGCTCCTTCTGCTCATATTTAAATTGACCTCAAGTTGCAACAAATGCTGCAAAAAAGGCTTCTAAATAGATTAGATGGTGCTCGTCTTTTGGGTTTTTTGGTTCTTGTTGTTTTTATTATTATTATTGTTAATAAAAGTAATAATAATTTGGGGATATTCAGTTGTTTGTTTGAGGGTTTATTTTCTATAAAGCTGTTTAAACAGCTGGGGCTTGAGTTAAGTTGTAGAGGTCTGTTTGTGGTACAGGTAAGCATCATTGCTTCTACAGGGAAAGCTGAGTTGAAGAAGGAGTATAACCTTTTGGAAAACAAACACAACCTTTGAATCTAATATTGCTTACCTCTAGCACAGAAATATGTAAGGCTTTTCCTTCTGCTCCTGGTCATACACAGAAGGCACATTGTTCAAAGCTAGCAAGCAGCTTGGGAAATGTTGTCAAAGAATTAGCAATCCACTGTACTCTCTGGCTTTTGATTTAACCTGCATTGGTCATCATTAGAGTCCCACAAACAACTACAACTTTCTGCTGTTGTACCTCCTTGCCCTGTGAAGATCACAGCAATGCAATAATTTAGCTCAGACAGATGTGACACTGTAAGGCTAAACTCTTTGTTTTACCTGCCTGCAGCAGCTGCTGCCTAGCAATGTAAACACTATGCATGATAAAGAGGAAAATTCAATTTTTCTAAAAAATTAAAGCTTTGGGGGTTTTATAAGTGAAGGCATGGAAGAAGACAAAATTACCCATGTGGGCCTGGAGTGATGTTCTTGGGGTGTATCACAGCTCTGGATGGTAACAGGTGACATTGCTGACTCTTCTTAGCCTGAAAAAATAGTGGCAAAATTACTGTAGTAGGTTCATGACACTGTTGGTATTTAAGGATTCTGCACACAAGTTATGAATTCTGGCCTGACTCAGTGAGCCTGGTGTTAGATCTTGACATTGTTATTAGTTTCTTTTCTTTCCCTTTTTGTTCCCCCTCTGTGTTCCTTCAGCTACTGTTCTGAGTGTAAAACAGACACCTATGTATGAGCTGGTCTATTAAGGTCTTTTCAGGGGCTGATGATTTTTCCTGATCCTGAAAGGAAGAGAGATATTAGACCTTTTTATTCCTTCTCTGCAGGGGCCGGGGCACAAAGTGTCTGGCACAGCTTGACACTGAGGTACAGGGACTAAATGTGCTTAAAATGTACTAACAGAGCAGGATTATTTTCTAGTGTCTGGATGCATTTTAATCCATATTTTTGTTGGAGGTGCTATGGGTCCCTCAACTTTCATCAAAGGTCTGCACTCTTCCTTGTAACCAGGCTTTCATGCAGTAGACTTTTAGAGAGCTGAAACCTGCATCCTCGTTTCTGACATGGCTGAGCATCTCTATCTCCTGAGGTTGTTGCTCTTCCCTTCTCTCCCCTGCCCCAGTGCTGAGGTGCATCGTGAGGGCAGGGCAATACGGCTCTGAAACTGTTACACCATTCTCTTTACAGGAGCCCGTGTGAAGAGGGGGGATGCTGATAACTCATAACTTCTTTTTGGCTTTTCCTTCTTCTGGCATGCTGAGACTGAGGAAAATTAATATCACACTTGTTATAAACCTGTCCTTGTGGCAGATGCAGACCCTTCTAAAAGCATGCCAAAACAACTAGCTTAAGTGTGGCAATTTGCTAAAAAGTAATAGAATGGAAAACAGGACAAAGTCATATGAAGACTTTACAATTTCAAAATTTTAAATAGAATATCAGCTCAGAGGTGTGTGATGAGTTTTGATTGCAGAGAAAGCAAGGATGTAGGTTTTAGGAATCAATCTCTGGCGCATTTAAAAAACCCATCTGTGCAGTGTCTGCCTGCAAGAAAGCAGCCTTCCATGTGATCCCTGCTCTTCAAGCAAAGGCAGCAAGGATTGTTGACCTGGATGAAATAAATCACTGGTCTTAGTACCATATTGGAATGAAATATCCCCTAAAATCTAACCTGCTTAGGCCTAAAACAGCTTTCGCTTGCTCAAGTGAAAAGCTGCTGACCTGCTTGCTTAGTTTGATACTGTAATTATCCTTGTCTTCGTAAAAATACATTATTCCAGCTTTTACTCTCTAGATTAAAGCCAGAATTGCTAATTTTAGTAAGTCAGGATTTTATCCTGGTTAATAAATCAAGCTTTTTTCTGTCTCATAAAATGCTCATGGCTTCAATAGAAACAATGTGGGCTGTTTGCACTCCCAATCTGACTTAAAGTGTGTGTGTAAAGCAAAACCACAACAATGGGAAGGATTCTCCCATTCTCACTTAATGTGTTTGATTAAGAAGGAAAACTCCTCCTCTGCAGCACCTAATAATAAGTTCAACTAAAAACATAGAGGCTTGAAAAAAACCTTTTTTTACATGGCTGCAAACTTTCTTGGTCCTATTGGCCAGCACTGGCACCAAGTTTTCTCTAACGTAAATCCTGTAAATTACACAGCACTTCAGTTCTGGCTTCAGAGTTAAGTGGAAACCTACCTCAATAACATTTAATCAAATTTAGTTGTTTAGCTGGTTGGTTTTTTGGGAGTTTTTTGTTAGGACTAAATATATTTTTCCCATGGAGTCATTGCACTGCATGCTGGACCTAAATTTCCTAGTAGAAAGTGGCACTGTCTCAGAGTTTGTCATGTGCCTCCAACTCTATTCAGAAGCCTGTGTTTACCCTGTCCTTATTGCTGTGCAAACTTCAGTTCTTTGTCTCCACAACCATATCTGACCAAGGTGTTCTATTAGTTGTCTATAACAACACAAAGACAAGAAATAAGTCCAAAATCGGAGACATAGCCGTAATGACTATGTGGGTTTGTGGGGGGGGTTGTTTTAGATTTTCCCTCCCTTCAGCGCTATTAATTTATTTGATGAACCTCATTGTTCAGTCTTGCCAAACTACTTACTCCAGTGCATGATACCTGCTTGTTACAAGCCTGATTTGCACTTGCCTATCCCAAGTGCAACCATTCCAAAGGGGAAATAAGATAAATAGAAAGAGAAAATTCAGGAGTCAAAAAAAAAGAGTTTATTCAGAGGCATAGAGTCCCATGGGAGCTTTTTATGTACAGAACACTAATCTAGCAAGTCGTAGTTGCTAAGACACATGGATGTCAAGGCTCAGGAGGAGTGACTACCTAGACCATCAATAACAGAAGTAAATTGCACCCAGATATGAAACTGCAAATACAGTCAGAGTTTATCCCTTAGGAAGGTTTTGCACAGTAGCACCATAACCTTGAAATTAATCTTTCTTCCTTTAGCATTCTCTATTGTGAGTAAAGTTTCTATATTTGCTGAGCCAAATATTTCTTCCGTGCCAATGCTCTGTGGCAGCCATGCTGCGAAGATGCTAATGAAAGAAGAGAGTTCATTTTACATGGATCTGGTGTTCCACATGAGTCTTGCTCTTATCATGTCCAGAGGCTTGATTTTATGGAAGCTGCCAACGGACCTGGTTGAAAAAACAGTGACCTGAAAGATAGCCTCATCTTTCTCATGGTCTGCCTAATTAAACAGCTAATTGACTATCAGCTCAGTATGAGCTTTCTCCCTGCAGACATGATCTTTGCTCAGATTTCAAGTGATGCTTTTGAAGCATCACTGGAGGTAGGCAGTGGTCAGGGACCAAGTGTGAGAACACACAGCACCCGTTCGAAGCCTCAGCAGGACACATTTGAGAATGAAAGCCTGGACTGATTCAGTCTTTATTTTTCCTAAAGGCCACTTGGAAACACAGAGCAATTTATGGGTTTTCCATCACTAAGACAGATCTGAAAGCCATTGACATGGAAATGAAATTTCAGGTTACAATAATGAGAAATATATCATGAGGACATGATAAGTACCCAGTAAAATGCATGAGCTTTTTAATGGGCCTCTGTAGGAAAGGAGCTGTCTTAGGCAAGCCATTATGTCCTAAAGGCTCTGTACCACAGAAGGTTCAAGTAGCAGCCAGAGAAAAGTGATGTCGGATGGTAGAGCCAACATTTTTTATGATAAAAGAGTGACAGAAGACAACCTATAACAAAAGCACAGTGTTGCTGTTGTTGCACAAATTTCCAAATGAAATAACTGGTGAAACCACCCAAAGCCACGTCAGGCCACTTTCCGAAAGTCTCCTCAAGTTAGCAGCCTGAAGTTTGCTGTATTTCCTGTGAGCAATGTACCTTTTCATTCAGAGCTGCACCTACCTGCAAAGTCTGTTTCAGAGCTGCAAAAGAGGTTGGGTGAAGGGTGGAGTTGACCAAAACATAAATTTCTGTTAAAAGTTGTTGCCTGTGCAGTAGGACCGTGTATTTTTTTTTCCCAGCACACAGCAGTGCTGCAGACTCTCCCTCCTTTTTGCTCAGGATTTGAACCCTCCATGACAGACCCCACTTCAGGGAGGAGGCTGGACTGGGAACATCTGGGTTCCCCTCCAGCCTGAATTATCCTGTAGCTCTGCGTCAGATCCCACAGGAAAAATGCTGGCTTGAAGCCAGGCTGGCTTTGAAATTGGCATTTTTACTTGGCGTAGCTTAAACATGAAGCTTGCGTGGGATATCAATGGCTGGAATAACCAGCTCTGTCAGGCTGGGTAGGTAAGATGGAGGGATTCTGTCCTGAGGGAAAATAGAGGGGAAATAGCAACTCAGATTTGCATGTGGAAAGCTGGAGGATGGAGAGGTGAAGCTGATTCACCAGGCTTACCAAGCCTGCAGGAGCTGAGAGCAGAGCTGGGGTATTTGGAGTCAGGAAAGTATCTCTGTGTTTTTTCTAACAGCTACACAGAAAACCAGATTTCTTTCAGGAGTACGAGCTGCCCTGGCTTGCTTGTGGCAGGACAAACTGTTTTCTGAAGCATGGAAGATACAATCATGATTTGCAGCTGAACTTGTTAAAGACTGAGCTTGTTATTTGTTAGTTCCCTTTTTTAACATATTTTAGAAGTACTGTCGTAATGTCTATGGAAGGACAGATGCACAGCAGTCAATCTGATTTATGCAAATTAGAAGTGGGAAATGGGCTTAGGTAATGGGAATGTCATAAATATCTCTGAGTTATGAAGTGGTGTATTATCAGAAAGGTCAGGAGCAGGACACAGTGATTGCTCACGACCTCATATTCATCCTAAGTCCCTTCACTAATACCTTTGCACTGTTCCTTTTGTACCTTTGGAAAACACCCTGAGAAGCAGATAGCAGGAAATGGCGTCTAGAAAGGATCACACCACGAGTTAAATGAACTCTGCCAGAGGTGAATAACTCCAGTGGTAATTCTTTCCTGTGTTTTGGTGTTATGGTGTCAGATGCAGTGTATATTCAAACGCATTTCTCCAAGGAGAAATGAGGCCAATGAGTGATTGTTATATCATATAATCAAATAACTGTTTTTCAGCAAGCTGTGGATTGATTGCCAGGAGGCACTCATACAGAGAAAGCAGCAGTGTGTGCATGAGAATCACCACAGCAAACCTGAGATCTTACCCCAGGGTGAGGTATATAAGGATGAGGGGCTCTGTGAGCGGCCCCAGCAATAACTTAAGGCTGTAGCTTGCTTTAATGGATTTTTGGGTTAGTCTTCCTGAGATGCTGGCCTGAGATCATGCTCTGCCTCTCTCAGAAAAGCCTCTGGTGATGGTTGTGTTCCCTTCACTGTGTTCAGGTTAAGGTGATGGCAGTAAGGAACCAGTTATTAAAGGAGTAACTCTCGCTTAAGGTGTCCCTGTAGGGGAGGAGTTCAGGTGGGGAAGGCAAAGGGCAGAGATTCTGGCTGCATTTCACAAAAAGGAAGCTGGGTCAGCAGAGCACATCAGGATGTGTGCTCCCACACATTCCTGTCCTGGGAATGCAGCTGGCATGTAGGTGCAATAGATTTGGATGCTCATAATGCCTATCACAGTTATCCAGTGATGGGTGGTTATCAGGCAAGTGCCTTGGGGTGAGTGAGCATTTCTAATGTTTATAGCACAGATTGCAGGACTGGGGAGAAAAATTACAATGATTGCACACTTTTAGAAATAGACATGGCATATGATATTTAATGGGCAATTGCATTGTCATTTTTTGCTGCAATATGTTAATTCATAGAATCTTTGTAAGATTCTGGAAATCCTTAGGTGTAACAATATATGTTCGTTTTTTTCATTTTCCTTCATTGGCTTCTCCCAATTATTTTACAGCAGAAAGTACTCTGGGAGCATCAAGTAAATAAAAACAATTAAAACAGCGTGTGGATGGGCACATATACAAATAGTTCTGTATGTGAGAATGCATTTTTCAGACAAAACTGTTGAACTGTTTCGCCATAATTTCTGAATAACTTTGTTGTGTTTTAGAGTTTATTTTGCTCAGTTAAAATTCATCATAATTGGAAGTTGTGTCTCAGGTCTCGCTGAGGGGCATAACATTGTTAATTATTAACTTTGTCTCAATGAGAACTAAATCACTTCACGAACCTCAAAGTTTATTTTAGAGTTAAGAAAGGTAATAGTGTTTGGCTCTACAGGGATCATTTTGTTCCACGTCAGTTATTAAACAATTAGAAAAGTGTGGATTGTCTTTGAAAGGAACTATTCTGTGGGCTTCTACTCTAGAAGCTGGTCATGAAGATCTGGAACCTAATGTTTAGCAGCTGATTCAATGTCAAGAGTGATCAATTTTAGGCCATGGAGATTATTTTTAAGTTTAAATTAATAGGAAAGATTGACTTTCCAGGAAAGTTTCTCTTTGTGATGTTTGTCATTGCCTTGTTGACAGTAGCTTGCTCTGGAGTGGGATTTATGATATGTAGATGTTGATGAGACAGAGGTTGTGAAATAGAGAACCCTTCTGGGATATCCCGGTTCAACAAACCTGTCACTTCACATTTCTCAGTTTTGTTCTCTTAAAAAACTGTGGATTTCACAACCTGTTGGACTTGTCTGACTAATAGAAAACTCCGTTTAACTTGCAGCGTATGCACAGACTTTCTGATCCAGTGGAGAACCCACCCAGAGGAGAGCAGTGTGTTCAATCCTATTGCTCTCAGGTGATGTAGACAAGGACTTTTCTTTTTTTTTTTTTTTAGGGTTAGGGTTAGGGTTACAGTTGGGTTGGGGTTAGGGTTCGATTAGGTTAGGATTAGGGTTAGAGTTAGAGTTATGGGTTAGGGTTACTGTTAGGGTTAGGTTTAAGGTCAGGATTAATGAGTGCTTAAAAAAGCAGATCAAAACAAAACCAATTTTTAAAACTTATTGCATTGATACATGTGAGTATCCTTTGAGTGAGGGTAAGGTTGGGGTTAGGGTTAAGGTTAAGGTTAGGGTTAGGGTTAGGGTTAGGGTTAGGGTTAGGGTTAGGGTTAGGGTTAGGGTTAGGGTTATTGTTGGTGTTAAGTGAGTGTCAGGATTAGGATTCGAGTTATGGGTTAGGGTTAGATTTAGTGTTAGCGTTACTGTGATATTAAAAAAAAACAGATCAAAACAATTTTGAAACCAATTTTTAAAACTTATTACCTTGATAGGTGTGAGTATCCTTTGAGTAAGGGTAATGGCTGTGGGGGACTCAGATGTCCTGAACAGGGTGGATGTTTGTAGACTGTATGCGAACAGGACTCTCCCCTGCGAGGGCCTCTGTGTCAGCCCTGTATCCATTGCTGTTGAGTATCTAAACTACACTCAGAGCACAGAACTGTTCCAGCGATGGGGACCATTTCTGCACGAGCAAAAACTTTTTCCAAGGGTCTCACCAATGAAGGAATTGTTCAATTATGCAGCTGCCTGAAGAGTCCTTGGGACAGCCAGATCCCCACCTAGGTTGCTCATCAGCACACCGAAGCACAGACATTGCTCTACCCATAGATCTCCCTGGGGAAATGTAACATTTTCCAAAATTCTTTCTCAAATAGCTCCTGAGAAAGTTAGTTGTGTTGCTGTGATACAGACCAGGAGCTGGGTCAGCTCCATACCTCAGATCCATTTTTGTCCTACCAGTCCACTGATCTTTCTGTGCAGAAACTAATCAGTTCTGTTAACCTGAATCTGTTAAAATCCTGGAACCCAAGGAATTAAGGACATAAAGACGCTGGATGTACAAGCAGGCACAGATTTGATTACACCACAATTATAATTATAGAACAGACCTGAGTTTCTTTCTCATGACTCAGAAATAATTTAAATGCGATGGCTTTTGCCACACAATACACATAACAGTAATTTCCAAGGTGTATTTCCATTCTTGCTGGTGCCCCAGGAAAAGTTAGATGCTTGCCTCCAAGCTCACACATCAGGAACTCCTTCATTTCTATCCTCAGTAGCTAAAAGAAGTCATTTGCATCACCAAACTGAAGCTCAGTATATCTGCGTACAGAATATTGTTGCACAAAGCACTGTTCTCATACCCTTTGTAAATTGAAAAGACAGCTCCTTCTTAAGCTGTGGGTTGAATTTCAATATGAATTAAATAATAGCAGCAATATTTTCCAGTTAAGCTTATAAACTTAACAGTAGCTACTTCACCTTTCATGTCTTGTTATTTGTGACACTTGAACTTTTGTAACATTAGTAGCTGTTTATAATAGTTAGGTTGGTGAATAAAAATAAAGTTAATACGGCTTTTTCTGATAAGAAAATATCAGAAGAAATTATTGGAAATGTCTTGACAGTTAAAGCATCCAACTTGAGATGCTTCATGAAATGTTAGTAATAGTTCAGTATTTTTGGTCTGCACCTTCATGTGGCAAAGGAGTAAAAAGCCAAGCTAATGCTAAGCAGCCTTTGGCAAACATAAATGAATGTGTAGAAGCCACACAATTCAAATTGACACTTTCTACAAACAAAGGCAACTCTACACTGTTCAATAATTGAAAAATCCCTGTGGCATGAACGCACATAATGATGGGCAGCAAAAATGCTTCATCTTCCTTGCAGTGCTTGCTGTGGGTTTCATGGCTGGAGCTTGCTGAATTATTCATTGGAAACAGTTAACAGTTCTTATTGTGGATATGGCTTCTTTTTGCAATCAGAAGTCAGGGATGCTACGGTTCAGTCAGAAGAGGATGTGATGTGATACTCGCTGGGTCATCTCCAGTGCTCAGATGCATGACGTTGGGATGAGAGAATCAAAATGTCCTTTTGTAGAATCACAACTGGAGCTTCTCCAAATTCTGCCTTCTAAATTCGCGTTTAGTCAGTACTTTATCACACAATTAGGTGCCACGCAGCTTTCTTTTCATCCTGCGTGCTGCACAGCTCCCTATGCGGATTTACTGCTCCCTGGACGTGTGCTGCATCTGGACACACATTCATGGATCTTCATGTGCACATTTAGTGATGTGAAAACACAAGGGCTGAACTCAAGGTGGGAAGCTTCATCATCATTGTGCTTTTCCAGACATGCTTCTGACCAGCTCGAGGCTTTCTCTGATAACCTGAAAGACAGACAAATAGTTCTTTCAAGCGTGTGTGAAACCTGGTCTCACATAACCAGTCACTGCCATGCCTGTTCCAACTGGTCATTGAGGAGTTTTGTTTTATCAGCCCACACAGCTTTGCTCAGATCACCAGCTTTAGAACCATAGCATCACTAAGAATGGAAAAGGCCTCTACATTCCTCCAGTCCAATCAGTAACCCAGTGCTGCTCTGTTCACTACTAAAACATATCCCCATGTGCATATCCAGACATTTTTCTGAATGCTTACGGAGATGGAGATTCCACCACATCCCTGGACAGCCTATTCCAATGTCTCACCATACTTTCAGTGAAGAAATTTTTACTCCTATCCAATCTAAACCTTCCCTACCATAACCTGAGGCCTTTTTCTCCTGTCCTGTCACTTCTTCTAGGAGAAGAGACCAACTCTCTCCTTCCAGGTAGGAAGAGTGTAGAGAGTGATAAGGTCAGCCCTGAACCTCCTTTTCTCCAAGCTGAACAACCCCAGTTCTCTCAGATGCTCCTCACAGGACTTGTGCTCCGGACCCTTCCCCAGCTTCATTGCTCTTCTCTGGACTCACTCCAGCACCTCAATGTCCTTCTTGTAGTCAGGGGCCCAGAATTGGACACAGCACTCAAGGTGTGGCCTCACCAGGGCCGAGTACGGGGGGACTATCCCTGCTGGCCACACTGTTGCTGATGCAGGCCAGGTGCCACTGACCTTCTTGGAAACCTGGGAAGATGCAGGCTCATGTTCAGCTGGATGTCAACCAGCACCCCTAGGTCAGTGCTTTGGAGCACAAGTTCCTTGCGTCAAAGGAAAAGTTGTAGAAACTCCTTTAAAAGGTATTGGCAGTGTTCTGCTGGTCATCAGGCAAGCTATCCCTGTCAACTACTGCACAGTCAGTCTCCAAAGCAATGAATCATCCAAAAACCTGGTTCCTTGTGGCTGTCATCATCTTTGAGGAAGTATAACTACATTGGGACCATCTCATATCTGAACAGCACATTCAGTCAGTCGACACTGTTACAGGGAAGTGGAGGAAGGGTCATATTTTTGGTTATGATGTCAGCAAAGAGCTTAGGTGTGTCCATCTCTTCCATTTTAATTTGTAGGTAAACGGCCTACAAAAGCCAGATTCTTGTTTTGAGTAGAGTCATGTAAGTCACAAGCAAACCACTGACTTGAGAGACACAAGCTTACCCACTGCGTTTTAATAATTCTTGTATGTAACTGCTTATCTTTTCCTAGAAAAACATTTCTAAAAAGGGCATAAAATCTTCTATCATTAAACTTCGCCGATCCCTCTCTGCAACACACTTTTTTAAAACTGAAAATGCTTTTTTATTTTGGCACATTATTGAAAGCAGGATTTTTTTTTTTTTATTACATGCTAGAGTGTCTTGAGAACTGCATGCTAAATTACAGCAGTCTGCAAGGTACCTGGATTTTCAGAAGTGTTTTTGTGTTATTTTCACACAGTATCAACGATTGTTTTCAGTTTTTTGGATGTGGGGAGGGAGAACTTCCCATTTTCCAAAGTTCTTTTTCTACAATTTGGTAAGCCATTAGAGGCTTGTTTTGTATTACAAGCAACAAAGTTTGATAGTTAGGGAGGGAAAGGGAAGGTCAACAGTGACAAATCTACATGCTGTAATTTTGGAAGACAAATATAAAAAATTATTTATATTCTCTAGGGGTAAAGGAGAGCAAGTCCTAGGAAAAAAATTCCCAGTCCGAGGTATGTCTTTTTAAGCCTCAAACATTCAAATACGTTCCTTCCAGGATGTGTATTCTTCACTGGTTGTCCTAAAATTTTCTGTGCTCAGTTTTTCAGTGTCCTGTGTTGTGTGCTGTTATTTTCCTTGAGCCAAAAATCCCAGATAGCTGCTCATGTACACACTTTTCAGTGAAGCTGGCATGTACAAGATGTAAGGACTCAAATGAGAATATCAAATAAAACATAAGAAAGGGAAAGAGACAGCACTTGGGACATAAAAGAACTGGTTTTAAAAATGTCATTAAATGTTAGCAAAAGATTCATGAGGAGTTTCAAATAAATTTTTGAATAGACCAAGTAATTTAAAGATGACCAGAGTAATTGAGAAATCCAGCTTTTAGTTTAATCTGAGGCAGGAAAATATTTGTACAACAGAATGTTACTTTTCAATATATGAAAAAGAAAATTACCATATACTAGTTCAAGATCCAGCTTCTTTTAATATTTAAAACCATTCTAAATGTAGAATTTTCTTTACATGAAGCAAAATTAGTTCCTTTTTTCCCCCCCACTTGTGGGTGAGATGGATGAACAGGGGAAACATCTTGCTCCAGAGTTCACTAGCTAGCAAAACAATGGTCTGGCCCAGCCTCAGTTCCGATGCCTCATGGGCCAAATCCAACTGAAGCATAACTCCAGTCACAGTGGAGCAAACCTACAGCTACTCACTGGTGCTGGTGTCATCTTGTCACTGTGAGAGGAACAACCAGGGCACAGCTCTGCCCCTGAAAAACTGCTCTCTAGCATATTTTTGATTTCTTCACCTCGCCATCCCTGCAAGTTCCCTCTGTCATGAACAACATGACCAAAGGGTGTGAGGTGGCTCCTCACAAGGGCTGCTTTTAAGAGCAGCTTATTCTTGATGGTCTCTTGTCTCTGGACTTTTTGTTCTTGGCATCCCGCTCTCAAATGCCTGGGAACTTTCCCTGTCCTCAGAGCATCACTGTTGGCATGAAGGGAGGCCCTGACAACAGCTTTCTGAAGTCAAACACCACCAAAAACCCAACAGGAAACCCCATGAGAGAGACCTGGTACCCAAAACCAGTGATGTGGTACCCTGCTGTATCAATCTGTCCCCCGATGTACATCCTAAATCTTTTGTTCAACTGCAAGAAATCAAAGGTAAATGAGCAAATAGCACAGTCCATATACACTTGGGAGTGCAGCAGCTGAAGTTGCCTCAGAGGGGACCATAAATCCAAGTGCCACTGACATTTTAAAAGAGCAGAACTAGTAAGGTCCATTTGAAATAGCACTGTATGCCAATACCAATGACTCCATATATGTCAGGAATGGTATTTGAACACCATAAATCAATCCTGTAGAATGCCAGAAGGAGAGGAGGCTTGGTCAGAAGATGTCAAGAGATACCAGGCTGCAATAACTCATAGGGGCACCTGCCTCACATTCACAGGTGGAACGTCTCCAGAGATAAATATCAGGATAACAGAGTCATTATCTAGGATTTTTTTTTTTTTTTTTTGTGAAGAGGAAATCTTCAGGTATGGGGGTTTGGGGGTTGTGGTTTGGTTTTGGTGTTTGTCTGTTTGTTTGTGGGGGGATGCTTTTGTTTTGTCCCTAAGAAGCAGTAAAAGAGAGCTGCTGCCTCTAGTGCTGCAGCCTGCTGCAAAGGCAGACATTGGTGTTCAGTGCTTCAGACAACGCTTTTGAGCAGTAAGTTCAGTTGCTATGAAAAGGGAGTCTTCTCTCCCTTCAGCACCATCCCTTTCCCCCCAGGCAATGTGGATTAGCAGTAAACAACAAGACTTTCTTTACCCTGCCCTGGCAGCCCGTTTCAGCACTGGCTTTAGGCACCAAAGGCATCAGCTCCCGTTTGTGTCATTTATCAAGAAGCCGAATACACTGGAAGGTGTGGATGCAGATTCCAGTGCTGGGACACAATGCAGGAGACTGCCAGGTCTAAATACTGGCCTGAGACATCTCCGAAAGAGTTCCAGTTGAAGCCAAGGAGTAAAATGCAATAAACTGACTTTTCTACCGCAGAGTAAAACCTACTGAAATCTTCATGTGGTAAATCGAGGCTCTGGTGCAGTAAAATGCCACATTTTTGAAAACAGGACTTCAAAAGTACTCAGTACAATCCAGACCTAAATTAAAGTGATGACCTTTCAGTGACTTAGATTTGGCTGTTATGAAATAAGTTTTTTTGGAGACGGGCACATCCCTTATAGAAAGGGACATGTTATTTAATTCTCGTTGTGCAGGAAATTCTATTGATCCTTTCAAGCACTCCCAGCGAGGTGTCATGAACTGGAGCAGGCCCTCAAGACTGTATGTACTCTGAACAGTCTTCAGAAGTGGTTCATTCAGGGTTAGGATAAAGGCATATTATTGCTTTTCTCCTGGTTTCTTGTAGGGTAAATGAATAATTCTTCGCTTCAAAGCCGTCAGTCTGATGACCCTCACCAGAATTAATACATCTTTTATGGAAAACACGATTTTGTTTAATTGCACCATGAGGAAAGTGGGACAATAAAGGAAAACAGAATGGTAAAATGATGCCTTCAGAGATATAAATACAGAACATAGCATTTCTGAAAAAAAGAGGGGGTGAGGGAAGCACATGCAATTTTTCCCGACAGTAGGATTAAAACACCTGATTGCATTCGTGCAAGAGACAGTTGTGGTTTCTCGAGTGAGGTTTCAAATTTTTCTTTAAACAAACGTTATTTTAAAAACAATTCTTACAGGAAATGTCTCAGAAAAACGGTATTTCGACGTTCTTTCCCTAATAGGGGGAAAAATTAACTTCAGGAAAATGGTTGGAGCTGTAGCATTCCTGCTGTGGGAGAAAGCAGGCTGTCTGAAACATGTTCAGGTCAGCTGTTGAATTTACTTATTACTCAGATTTTTCACTTGTAGATGAGTATTAATTCAAGTATTAAAATCCCGACTTTTTGCCACAGCCTTTTTTTTTTTTTTAAATTAATGGTGCTTTATAAGGACCTTTTGGGCTTTAAAGCAGAAGGCGGTGGGAATAAACGAGTTTTACATAGATCTACAAATTTCATAAATGTAAAGGGTACATGGAACAAGAACATGAAGGTAGCATGTTTCTTTTCCCCGGCACTACTGCAAATAAAATGATTGTTTATCAAGAAATACATAGTGCACTTTATGACTGCATTATAAACAGTGGGAGATGAATGAATTTCAATTACTCAGACCAAGGGTATTGTGCCATTCATTATATAAATCAAACCTAGGCAGGGGCCTATAAGCTTTTGCTGCTTCACTGATTTTTATTGCCATACAAAATGATAACTGGAAACCATATAGAACAAGGCAAATTAAGAATCTATTGGGGGGAAAATGCAATTGGAAATGAACATCTTCCTGGAAGCTACATTCACGAGTCAAATGCCTTGTGAGATTTTATCTTCCATGCAAAATGTGATGATATTCCTGGGCATATATGGTTAAATTAATTTTCCATTATCAGCATAAAAATGTAGCTGGCCAAAATAGATTAGAACTGCATAATATGTTGGATCACATTTTATTTAGGTGGAGAAGAGGAAAATATTTAATTTCTGCCTGGAATGATATTGAGCAGAATAAATGATTGAGTTCAAACAAAGAGATCATGCTTCCCGGGTGTTTTTCTTTTTGTTGCATGAATGAAATGATCTGTCAACTCATGACAAGACGATGATTTTCTCAGTTGCAGAACAGAGACAAGAAAATAAAATTATTTCTCTTGGTCAAATAGAAACTTCTGAACCTGATGGAGTCCGCTCTCACCTTTTGAAGGATTATTCAGTTAGTTCAGGAATTATTATTCAGGAATTCAGGGTTTCAGCCAGTCAGCTTGTGCATTTTGAAGCGAAGGTGGGATGAGGTGACCTGTGTCCTGCAGGATTTTTCTGTCAATGAACTCGTCTTCTAAAAAGTTCACCTGTAACCAGTCTGAGCAAGCGACACCAGGGCCATTGGTCAAGGGGTGCCAGATTTGTCCCTCTGCTAAACACATCCAGCAACCTCTGGGGGCCCAAGGACGCCCCTGCACACAACCCCACATAATCCTGACATGGAAGACCATGTTGTTGCAAATTAGAAAAAACAGTAGGAGGACAGTGGTATTTTGAGGGGGGTTGGGGTTTGGTTTTTTTCATATTCTACTGTTTTACTTCTCCTTGCCATCTAAGTGTTTCTTGAGGTTGGTCAGGGGTTTTCTTGGTGTTTTTTTTTTTCCCAGCCACAATGCTGTAGAGAATTATTCAGCCTTCAGCTATTTTTTCATAAAAACTTTTGAAGAAGATATCTAGCACACGTCTTAGATTCACGTTTCAATGACAAAAGCACCTTCAAACAAACAGGCAAATATCTGCAGTAGGAGATTTATTTTGATGGCTAGTTCTTGTTTCAGCCATATAGATATTTTTTAATCCAATATTCAAACATTATTGAACTGGTGATTGTTTAACCTAAGTTGAGATTTAATTGCTTTTTTTAAAATGTAATTTCTTTTTTTTGGTGTTTGGTATTTCACTTCACCTCTTCAGTAGACCAGATTTAATTTATACCTGTTTCTGCTTAATCATTGAGTAGAAAATAACTTTGTCTGCTTTGCTAAACATTTTGGCCAATTTGCCCTTCTGTGGCTAGAACTGAGTTCTCTCTCTCTCTCCTGTGTAGTGGAAACATCCCAGCATCAATCTGCATTGAGCAAGTCCCTCGGAGGCTGATGGCACAGCTTCCATGTGCCCGGCTTCCCGCAGACCTGAACGGATGTCTCAGCTGAGAGAGCCTGGGAGCTAATTTCTGCTCCCACCACCTCATGAGGATGGAAAACAGCCTCTTGAAACTGCACTTAATACGACAGGTTTAGCCTGAAAGTGCACTGAACAAATCCTCTGCTGCCGTTCATTGTGCAGGAGCTCATGGAGTGAGTGCTAAGGGTGAGTGGAGCCCCCGGAAGAAACACACAGCCCACTACAAACATAATGAAAAAGAGAGGCATTTTCTCAAGGTGTTGCAATATCATCTCTGTGCAAGACCATCAAAGCAGGGGCAAGAAGGCTTCTGAGCCATGAAAGGGCTGAGCCTGTTGATATGTAGGGAGATGGATGTTAAATGGCTTAACAAAAGAAAAATTGTTCCTTCAGATTATGGGATTTTGCTGAAGCCACAGAGGGAATAGATACTGCTTTGTTAGTCTAGACTGTGTTTATTAAACAACAGAGCAATTTGGCTTAATAAAATATATAAGCCAAGAATAATGAAACAGTGGTTTGTCTACTGTAATTTCATTTTTGCATGTTCTGTGTATCATAACTAAAACTGTTCATAGCTTCTTATACCCCATACCAGAAGTCTCCTGTGCTCAGCCGTGTGCCTGGTTCTTGTGGGTTTTTTATTGTTTTATCAACTGGTTTTGTGAAAGATATTCCTTTTCCTTGCAGGTCTCACTTATATCTATGCACCACTGCATTTCTAAGAAACAGTAGTGCCTTCCTAATTCAGATACATCCCACGTGGGCAACCAGATGCAACGAGACACATTGAAACAAAGAGGGAACAATGGTAATTCACCTAATTTTACCAGTAACACCAATGTCTTAGGGTAACTTTAGTAAGTTAAATCTGGTTGAAATCATTGTCAAAACAATTTTTTCAGTTTGAGATCTTTGTGATACAAAGCAGGTGTTTAAACAGCCAAAACTGATTTTAGCAGAATTCCAAATGTCGGTTTAAAATGCACGATTCCTACATTTTAGGGACAAGAAATAAGAAAACTCTTCAGGGCAGTAAGGATGTACTATATAAAAGCAGAGTTAATTTTTAAAATTAATTCATGGACAAAATCAGCACTGTTCTCCCTCCACCCCCCAGCGTATGCCCGAGTGGAAAGTGGAAGTGGCAGCTATTGTGGTAAAACATTCCTTGGTCTGTCTATGTTGCAGTAAATGAAAAACCATTAAATGGCTAATAGAAAAACAGTGCAATGAGATGCTCTGAGAATCCATCAATAAAAGGATGACAAGCAATTGCTAAAGACAGCCCTTTCTGAATGCAGCCTTATTGCCAGAGGATGGAAAATTGAGAGAGAATGTGCGAACAACTGAATTTATGGTAATAGCATATAAGCGTATTGTGTCACCAAAGCAAAGCTCAGAGCCAAGGTAAAAGACAAAATACACCAATGCCTCATGGAAACCCCGTGTCTCACCCATTATCTCTCCGTACTGGAAACTGTAATATTCTGATATTAAAATCTAATTCATCGGGAAGTGCATGAGCAGGCAGTGAGGGTGATAATCTGCTCTGTGCCTGCTTTAAGGTGAATTGTTGGACTAAAAGAGATTCAGGGCACGAGCTACGAGCAGCTTGCTCCTGTGCACTCCGAGCAGCTTTGTTCCTTTAGCTTCGGTGATACCTGGACAGTCTGATGCTCTTACCTTGGCAGTTTATGGGTAAACTACCTCGAGATAATTTGAGTCAATTTGAATTTTAAGCCTGTTTGAAAATGCACTGTCACTATTGAACCAGCAGAAGTGACTGCTAAATGACAGGCAGGAAGAAAACAATTCACTGATGGGCTCAGAGATGGAGCCTCCCAACAACCAGATAAACTGGAAAGGGGAAAACCAACTTCTGCTGCAGGTCACAGATACTTTCTCTGGACCAAGCCTCAGACAAAGCCTTAATGAGCTCACCCTGTGGCTGGAAAACCACAGGCACCAGCAAACTTTAGCTCTGAGACAGACTGCACTCAGCAGTCAGACCAGCCCTGAGGGAGGGATAGGGAAGGCTTTCCCGTAAGGCTTATTTTGATTTTTATGTGCAAAGAAATTGCTGGCACGTTTTCAGAGGTTATTTATGTGTGGGTTTGGGTTTTTTTTTTTACTCCATGTCCCCACCTCGTGGTGCCAGCAGACAGTTTCAGCAGCTATGCCTCCCCTGATGACCACGGGGGTTCCAGGTGTCCCTGCTTCTGCCCTGTCCACCCTGCTGCTCCCATATAACCAACCCTGCACAGTACTGCTGGCTGGACCAGGGAAATGCCCCAGCATTAAGAAATATCCCAGGAAGTCTGGGATATTTTAAAATTTTTTTTTAACTTTTTGTCTACAAGCAGGATGTGTTTGGATGCATTCTGGGTAGAGCAGTGGGTATGGATGGGGTTACCTGACTGAGTGGCTAATCCTTGATGAGTTGAGAGTCTAAAGATAATTCTCTACAAAGCACTGAAGGGATGCAGGGTTTGCTAGATTTATCTTCTGTAGATTTTGGGTTGACAACAATGCTTGGAAACAGAACAGAGAGGAATAAAACATCCCAGGTCAGTACATGTCATTCAGGAGCACTTGCTCTCCCTGAATGGGCACAGACACTGCTGAGCCAAAGTTCAGCTAAACTGGCTTTTTGTCTAAGTCCACTGCAAAGACCAAACCTGCAGACAAGTTTCCCATACTAAAAAGTCCTAGATTGGATGAACGGAGCAAATCCATCTTTGTAAAATAACAATTAAAAATCTAATTTCTGGGGGTTACTCCCCAGATCTCAATAGCAAACACTAAGAATGGAAGATGGGGAGGTTTGAAAATGGTAGAAGGTTGCTACGAGGTAACCAGCAGAGAGAAACGTGATGTTTCAAAGCAGTAAGGGCCCAAGGAGAGCCCGAAGAACTTAATTGGAGCTATGAAAGTAAGTGGCAGCAGCCTGTCTCAGCCCAGCCCCATGGAGAGCTGAGCTCAGAGAATGCCACTAAGTGTGAACAGAAATCCAAGAGTGTCCAGCTGATGGCCCTGCTGAGGCGGTGGGAGAAGCTAGCACCAGGCAAAACAGCTGTAAACCGAGCCTCTGTTTTAAAGGTAAAGCCTTGAATGTTAAGTGGCTCGGACTGTGGCACTGCCTCGTGTCTCTTTCCTTGAAAACATTCACTAAACATGTAATTAGCACATATTACAGCCTTGCTGCTATTAACGACTCTACCTTTCTTGAAGTAAAATATTCCTGATTTACGAGTACGTTGGGTTTTTGTTGTTGTTTTTGTTTTACACTGTTTTGCCCGAAGCATAAGTTACTGTATCTCTGAAAAGCCATAAATGACAGAGGCACAGCAACGCGAGTTGTCTTGAAAGATTTAAGCCTGTCATTCCAAGAAGTGTAGTTGTCTTGGCAGCAAACAAGGATTTAAGTACCTTTGAGACATTTGCCTTTAATTGTGGAGGAATGGCATCGCCAGCTGCAAAAATGTTTAACCTTCAGAATTGCTTGTCTTACTCATTAGCATCTCGTGGAGGCACTGATTACAAATAGGAGGGCTGGGAGAGAGACCTGTAGGTGGCTGCCTTGGCTGGGGGGCAGGCAGAGCTGTGGGGTTCAGCTGAGTCCGGCCTCAGGGGACCTCCAAAGAGTCTATTTCTCTGAGTAGCTAAAGGGCTGAGCATGGTAACGTAATGCCACAGGCAGCAGACACCTGTACCTTTAGCTGAGAGGGGGGAAAGTCACAAGCCTGAGAAAGCTGGGGAGCACCTGTGGGAATGCTGAGGTCCGGGATGGTGTTGGGTCAGGTCCCTTTATGGGGCACGACGACTGTGTCACATTGTTTCCCCCATCCTCACCTGGGGCATACAGGAGTTGGATGCACCTGGTGCCTCAGGTAAGTATGTCAGAGCCCGTGGGGAGTGGGGAGGAGGTGCCTTGGCTTCAGCCAGAGCAGCTCAGGATCTGTACCCTTTTTCTGTACCAACAGAGCTCTTGTGATAAAAGGTATATACCTGGAAATTATTTTTTATTTTTAATTCTGTTTTCCCAGATTGTTTTCTATACTGAGAAAAAAAAAATTGGGTAGCCTGTCTACATTTTTTTTTTTTTATTAAATCACCAACAGAAATTAAAATGGATAAAAGCTTTATGATTGTGCAGCCTCTCTAATTACAAATGCTTCAAACCTTGCTTGTCTGGACTAGGTGCTGAACTTTGCAAGCGCTGCTATGCAGCCGTGGCTGCTGCTTCCTCCCCAGGAGCCGCCTCCCCCCAGCCACCACCAGCACGGGGGTGATTTGGTGACCTCTGCCAGGCTGCCTGCGTGAAATCACAGGCTGGTCATAACGAGTGCTCAGCAGGCTGTCCTTGCCCCTTCTGCCCCCTCCAGTTCCCCAGCCGGGATTCCTAATTTAGTCAGCTGTCTTTTAGCACAGGTCTGGTTCAGTATTGTACTTGTCCTCCCCAGCTTCCTTGATTCAATGGCTGAAAAGCAGTAAACACAACACGGCACCTGGTGGGGTCCAGCACTGTAGAAATGCCTGTCTGAAGGCTGGAGCTGGGCCTTCCTTTTATAAAATTGAGTAGGTTATTCACAGAGAATCTTTTCTTACAGAGAACTCTGTGTTTCCTTGTCAATCACTGACTTCTGCCAAGTGCTCAGATTTCATTCCAGGTCTGTTCACCATCAGCCCCGTCTTCAATTTATTCCATATAAGTTGAGATGCTGTAATTGGACTTCTCCAAGTCTACACAGCCTTGTCTTAAAGTACGCCAAGTGTCTTATCCAGGCTTTGATTACTTCTGTGACGGACTACAGACATCCTGTTTGTTTGTTCATTAGGCAGCTTCTTATCTCAGTTGTAGGCTTAGGAAGCTCCATCATTTCAGTTGCACAGCTCCAGCAATTAGGCTTCCTGCTTTTCTGGTCTGGCTGCTGCTGCCTTAGCCTGTATAGAGAGCAGAAGGAGGAGGTGTAAGAAAGAAAACATTCCCACTGGGAGCAGTCAGCAGTATAAGGTAAGAACCCTGGTCATACATGTCCTGTGCTGAATCCTATCAAGCTGGGGTGTTGGGCAGAACAAAAAGGTGCTAACACAAGGCCAGTAACCAAAATGATCAATAACATAGACTACCATTTTAAAAAAAAAATAGTAGGTAAATTAGAATAAAAGACTTTTTTTCAGAATTTTTTTCCTAGCAGGACAGGTTGAAGAGTAGCAGAATGCTCCATTCCTGGGAAGTCGTCGGTCTGGTCGGGTGGGGCTTTGAACAACCCAGCCTAGTAAAAAATGTCCTTGCCCATGACAGGGGGTTGGACTAGATGATCTTTGAAGGTCTCTTGCAACCCAAACCAATCTGTGATTCTATAAAAACTGCTTTTGCCTTTTTCCATTGTCAACCCCTACCAATTACATACTCACTAGAAGATGAGCTTGGCCTGGCATTGTAGATATCCATCTGAATCTTCATCAAATGGCAACGTGCACCTAACAGGCTGCTAAAGTACAAATACTCTGATTTTTCACCTGCCATAATACCAGAAGTTAGAAAAATATTGAGGATTTATAAATGCCATTTATCCCCTGGAGAAGGGAGCCTGACTGGAATGCATTTGAAGGCGCTGCAAATTAGAAATGTTTTAATCATGTATTCCCACTGGTGAACACACTTAACAGCAGCAAATATTTATCCAGATGGATGAATGCAAGAATCAGGTTTGGCCTCAAGCTGTCACTGCTCCTAGCCAGTCACATATGTCACTGGTGGGTCTTGCTGGCATGTCATCTTCCTTGCTGAGAGCACCCGGGTGTCTTCAGCTGCTTGCCAGCCCTTCTCTCCCCTCACTGGGTTGCTCCCAGTCCCTCTTCAGGCTGTGCCAAGTACCTCAGCCACTGGAGAAGGCCCATCTGCCAGCCTTTCGCAGGGGAACAATTTGGGGCTGTTTTTCTGGAGGTCAGCAGTACTGCCAGGATCTTGTATGATTTCAACAGGCTAGAGGAGCCTGACAAAAAGGTTAAATCAGACACTTGCCTGGCACAGTTTTAATTGCCCAACAGGACAGTGCAGGGTACTGCCTGCCAGTGCTGCTGCTCATTTAGCTGCCCTTAAATGTTGTTCAGGCAGTAAGGAGTTTTAATAAATTATTGCTGAGCAAGGAGCACGGATATAGTGCTGTGTCATAGGACAGGACATTTTTTAACTAATTCCAGTCTTTCTGGGTCACAGTTCAGCTTCTCTCCTTTGAACTCTAGAAGGGGAATCCAATCTACACCCAGTGTTAAGGTGAATTTTCTGAGCCCTTTTGACAGAGGCATGAATGCCTCCATTTTTCACACAGAGAGCCTGATCCCATAACTCGAGTGAGGAAGCCACCTCTTAGGCATGGCGTGAGTCAGCAGGGGAAACTGGCCTTTATGTGCAGAGTCCGAGACCCAAAAAGTGTGGCTTCCATATGTAGCTTCCATCTTCTTGACAAGTTTCTGTAGCAAGATTAACAGTAGCTGACATAATTTTAAGGCTAAATCCCGAAAAATTCTGGAATAAGGCCGGTGAAGTTCTACTGTAAAAAATGCAACGGGCTATTATGGGAGGGCATTTTGAGAATGATGATCATAATGGCAGCAAAAGTGCATCAGGACGAAGTCGTCAGAGCAATTTCAGGGCAAGTTTTTGTTCCTGCTTTCCAGCAGAAAAAAAATTCCTGTGTTCTGGCAAGTTTATTCAGGCCCAGAAAACTGGGCGCTTAAAATTCCTTGAGAGCTATGTAGATATGGATTAAACTATACAGGCACAAAATGCTTCCTTCGACTGATTCTCCGTGCAAAGGGTGGGGACCGTGGGTGCCGGCTGAGCTTTCCCACTGGAGAGTGGTGGGAGGCTGCAAAAGGCAATGCCAGAGGTGCCCTGACCAGCCCTTCTCCCCACACCACAGCAGGAGCACCAGCCTCGGGGTGCAAAGTAGCAGCTTTAAAAAGCCCCCCCAACATCAGCTACATAATTCAGAGGTCTCTCCATTGAATGTACTCCGGGAAGACAGGCAGGGCACGGAGTCCCAAATGCCTGGAAACCAAGGAGGCTGGAAAAGCCCTGGCATTGCTGGTCGGAGCAGGTGGCTGTTTGCACGTGGCAGGGGCCAAATGTGCTCCGTGAAGCTTGTTCCCAGTGGCCTGGCAGGCAGGGCAGTGGCCCTGCTTCTTAGTCTCTCTCTGGGTTTACTGCTTTGGGCTTGAAATTAACACGATTTGTCATAAAAAATATGCACACTGACCATCCGTGTTAATAATTAACTTAATGAGGATCTAACCACCTCTAGCCCATCCCGGAGAAGTTAATTGAGGGGATTGTGTTTATAATCTGCCTTGAGAGTCCCAATCTTCCCTTCCGACTCCGCCAAGTCACGGATTGATTGATTGATTTTGGTCTCTTGGAGCAAAATAACAACCTCCTGAGACAGACTTTGGCAGTTTCCCAAGGAGAAAGTACACAGCATGGGGAACCAGGAAAAAAAACCACAGGCTTCTCTGTGGTGTTTAAATGTGGGTTGCTAAATCCTGCTTCCTAGAAAATGCGAAGCAGTAAATGTCAAGCTTTTAGGTGCGCTTCAGGTCCTATGGAAAAGCTGTTGCTGCTGGCAAGGAACTCGAGTTGTTTTGTACAGGCGACTGATGGTGAAGTTTTTTCTGAGAATTGGTGTGGGGGGTTAAATAAAACAAAACAGAAGGTCATGCCTGCCTGTTGGGGGGTGGTGGGTGAGGTCTCGCAGAGGTAACTCCCAGGTCTGGGAACCTCCTGCCCAGAAACTGCCTGGCTGCTGGAGCTATTCTACACAGAGCAGGTCAGGGGCTGGCAAAACATGCTTCTGGTGAGGAAAGGAAAGGTCAGCCATTGGGAAATACTCCTGAAAACTGCAACTGAAAATGGAAAGGAAAAGAAGAAATTGCAGGAAAACATGCTAGGGAGCCTGTCAAGAGATCTCATTCTTCATGTTGTGCCAAAGTCAGACTAACTGCACCTAAGCTATTTTTGGTTAATATTTTTTAGAGGTAATAATTCTAATAATAATGTACTTGCTCTGATCAATATTTTGTCCTTTTTGAAACAGCTGATGACTTCTCTGAAAAAAAAAAAAAAAATCCTAGTTCTTTCCTGTGGGCAACCAGTGTACCCATCCCAAAAAGCTGAGCATGTACTTTTTCTGTTCAGGAAAACGAAGCAATCCTCCCTAGGATCCCAAGGAATACACTTGTTGCACCCAGAGTTTTCAGATCTGGGCAGCATCCGCACTGGTATAATAGAACTTACCTTCTGGGTGAATGGACCACATTCGTAGACTGCTTCTTTCCCTTTTTGTTTCACATAGGGGTTGTTAAAAGCTTCTATTGTACAAGCCACTGAACCATATATGAATTTCCTCTGAACTTACATTTCTTTCATTATTCACTTCACTCTCTTCAGCTTCTTGGGAATGAGAGCCGGTGCAAAGCAGGAAGCCTGTCAGGGAAGTCCAATATCTGAGGGTGTTATGAGATTACAGCCCCAATCTAATAAGGATAGATTAGTTTTATTTCCAGTTTAGCCACGAGCATTTCTGGTTGAGCCAGATATTAAATCAGACTTCTAAAATTGTACCCGTGCTCAGAGCAGCTGGTCAGCTGTACTGATCTCCAGGCTCAGTACTTGCATACTGAAAGAGCACAGCCAAGACGTGGCAGAAGCACTGCAAGCCAAATATGTCTCTGGTGTATCAGGTAAATCACTGAAATGAGCCTGAAGCGGTTTTGATCCAGCCTCCTGCAAACAGATCTACGGCTTCTAAACTTGTGGTTTTCATGCACTTCTGTGGTGGGCTTTTGTTATTCCTCCTTGACAAGCTCTTTGCTGCACGGTATCATCTGTTAGAGAAATACACCGTGTGACTCGGTGCAATTTTATAGGGAGAAAGGATGACCAGTAATGGCCCCAGCTGCCATGGTTTGCGTGGTGTTCGGTGCTGCAGCTGCCATGCACAGGGCAGGAAAGGGTTCTCTGGAGAGTCTGATTCACACAAGTCAACTTTGTTCAGTTCTGTAATGAGAGATTTCTCTTTTTTTTCTTATTTGCAATTAAAATGTCAAATAGACTATTTGATTTGTGCTCAGTCACAGTGCAATTCTCCAGCTTACTGACTTTCATAAGTCTTGCAAGATGCTGCCTTTTTTTTCTTTAATCCAATTACAGTAACAGACTGAAATTCATTTACTGAAATCATTGATTTTCCAAGGGGCAGAAAGCGGCTTCAACCTTTTGGGAAAGAAGACTTGGGTAACATGAGTGGCTTCCTTTATCTACAGAGTGGTGCTTTTTTGGGACACAGTCTGGAAGCACCCGGGAGCCACCCATCGACTTGGGCAGTTAACCTACGGAGCCACTACATATTCATTTTGAAAATGGAGGCAATCATGCAAAATAGAAGTTAACTGCTCTGCTAGAGGTCTCAAATGATTTCATTGCCATTAGCAGCACTGCTAAGCTTAATCAGCTGTGAAGAAGTTAAAGCATAACCTCATTTCAGGCAGAGGAAGAGCAGTGTTCAGTCGAGTGGTGCCTGCGTGTCAGCGGGTCACAAGCGGGCTCCTGGGAATGGTTAGGGTACACGGCAGTGACTGGGATGGAAATAGTATTGAGGATGAGGGGTCAGGCTGGGAGGAGGGCTAGAGGAGATGGCTACTAACCTACTCTTTGTTCACAATCAGAACTCCAGGTGGCACTCAGGGATGATTTTCATTACTTGGTTGTCCTTTCTCCATTTTATGCAAAAAATGTGTGAACACTGACTCTTTTAAATCCCTATCAGCTGAGATATGACGTTTCACTGAAAGAAGCATCAGCAGTGAGGGCCCTGGCTAATATTGTGTTGGGAGGTGACAGATTCACCTAGAAACTGAAGATGTATTTTACATGGAGAGCGACCCTTACAAATCAACCTAAAAGTGGAAGTCTTTCTTAATTTTAGTGGTGGTTGAAACTTTCGGAAGTCATATTGAATGTTGAAAGAGGTGCTTTCTGTTGAAAACCATCTTAATTCTCCATCCTTTTCTTCAGCTGCTTGGCCAGGAGTGCTCTGGAAGGACTCTGGTGTTCAGGGCACGTCGCCACACTAAAAACCCCTTGTGGGCTCCTTCGGGCAGGTTCGTGTTATGCCTTCCAGCACAGAGTGAACCAAAAGGATTCACATTTGTAGTAGGTACATGTTACTGTGCTTATGGTGTGGAAAATAACATTATGCAGAAATACCCAAGAAGTTTCCTACTCTCCATTTTACCTTCTAGCTGCTGCTGTGCTGTGTTTATCCCACCTGACTGCAGGCTGCTACTTCTGTTGAGATACCCAGATTTAGGAATGCATTCATCCCACCCTGTGCTCAGATAAGGAGCACTCAGCTCTGCGCTGCCTTCTGGAGATGACCCCCCTCTTTCCAGGACCTGGGTGAGGTGTCCTGCTCTGCACGGCTCCAGGCTAAAGCACCTCAAGGGTCCAAGCACAGGCTCCACTGAGATACACTTTCTTCTCTGCAGAGTCAGGCTCAGCATGAGAAACAACCTCTGTTTTCTTTTTCTCATTTGTACTTCACCACCTTTTCTAAAGAGATAGGGAATTACAGTTTAGTGGACAATTTAATAGCTGATGGATGTGATGGGAGTAGCATCTCATTTTCCTGTGGTTGCTTCTGACATGCTGGTAGCGTGAAAGGTATTTATAGGCTACAAAGATACTGCATGCAAACAAATTCATTAACATATGATGCTTTCAAAATGTTTTGTCAAAAAAAAAATCCAAGTTATGGTTCTCAGCGTCACTGTAAACTTGGCCTTTTGTTGTTGCAAATTATTTGATTCTCTTTTTTTAATAAAGACAGCTGTGCTGCCCTCAAATTGTCACTGCTACTGTATCTGAAGTTGACTTTCACGCCTTTAATCTTCTCTATTTGATGTGTTTCTTCAGTGGTGAATTCCAGCCAGTTTGCCGTGTTGCACCCTGGCCAGGTGGCTGTGTGCCTTCAGGAAGGTATTTGCATACAGTAGTATGGATGAATTTAAATTAGTTGGGGAACACAATCCATTGGGGATACTCTGGGTGGGGAAATGAGCTGTACAACCCATCTAGGTTTATATCACTTCAGAAGGGAACTCAAGCTTTTCGGTTCTGACCAAGTGGTCTGTTGCTTGTCTTGTTAACTCCCTCTGTCATGCACCACTCAAGACAAGGCCCCACAAGCCGTGTCTGAGAAAAGTTCTTTCTCAAGCAGACTCCTCTTGCTGGAGTGATTCACAAAAGCCACTCCAGGTCTCTGAATCTGCTGCTGAAGTGACCGGGGATGACATGGCCCCTCTGGGAGGCTTCAGTGGAATCTTAACCTTGTAGTCTCACATGAACAGCTGTTTCCCAGCACTGGCAGTGGGTTATCCTTTCCAAACAAATGTCTTTTTCAAAGCTATGGGTGCCATTACATTTTGTCACACAGTTCTTAATCTACTTTGAAACATTTTCCTACAAAACCTGGAAGATGAGATGTACAAGTGAAAAGCCTTTAGCTGATGTTGCTGAAAACAGTGGGGAAGCACAGCTTGTGCTGTACCTAGAAAAGAGAAAGTGACCAGAGAAAGCAGGGCTGGTCTCATGCGTGCCTTCTTTTTAATTTTAAAAATAATGGCTGTGTAGAGTCTTTAATTTTGATGGAAATATCTGGCTGGCTTTCACACGGTGGTGTTTCATTAGTAGTTCATTGTTGGGTCAATGTGCCTGTTATTAGTTTTGTTTTGCTCATTGGCTGCACTTTTTGTACTCTGCTTTTTCAGCAACTTGCACTTTGCACAACGAAATGCTCAACAGCTTACCCCAATGGAACATCATGGGTCAGAAATGGCATTAAATGGGAGCAGAGGACCACAGGCACCTGTGGCCGGAATGGCAGAGAAGGTGAGGGAGCTTGTTCTCCTCCATTTATCACCAAACATATGCTCTCTTTCTCTGAAACATGACCTGTAAGTTAGGCCTTCTAATTAGAAAAAGTAATTAAAAAGTTGAAGCAGGGAGGCACCCAGGGCTGAGCTGTCCTTGGTTTTCTCCCATACTCTGAGCTGTCAGTGAATAGAGAACAAAAATTCGCTCAGAGCATTGCACATCTTTCAGATGGAGAAATTGCTGGTGAGAGGGAAGTGTGTGTGCCTTGCCACGCTGCCTCCAGCCCCTGGCTGGAACTGGGGCTGGGTTGTGTCATGCACAGGGGGTAGGTGTGCACATGCAGCCATCAGGGAGGAGGAGGACGAGGAGGAAGCAGAGGAAGAAACTCTCTTCCCTCTTGTCCCCCACATGCAGGAGAGGCAGTGCTGCGAGCAGGAGAGAGGCACCAGAGCTGGGGGTGGGAAGGGGAGACAGAGGAAGCAGGGGGTCGCTGAAAAAGCCCAGTGGGTGTCCCACTGCCAATTCAGTGCCCTGTCCCCTGCAAAGCTGCCCCCCTATCCCGTGCCAGCCACTCATCCAACCCCCCACGAGGTGCTGTGGCCAAAGGTGCCTGCTGGCTGTGGAGTCATTAGTGCAGGTTTCAAAGAAGTTCAAAACCAAAACACAGTGATGAAGTGGGAGTTTCTGTGCCAAGTGCCAAGCGAACCTGAAAGGTTAGTTTACTCTTTAATGAAATTCCTGCTTCAAAGTCTCCCTCTCTTTTCCACCAGGGACCTGTGCTTTCTTTAAGCAATGTTTAGAGGACACCAGTCTGCAAGGGTAATCATCCTCGCCTCTGGCAGGAACGGCTCGTGCACTAGCATTTCTAAAAAGGCTCTCTTTGTGAATAATTGAATTTGTCTCTGGAGTTCAAGATTTCTTTTTCTGTGGGACTGACTGTAGCTGTGCTTCCTCCTTAGGTACAGCTTACTGTAGTTGAGGCAGAAGAAATGTATTGCGGTGGAGGGTTTTGTGAGCGTGACACATAATAGGGTGACTGCCATGGAAAGAGTCATTTGTAGTGTTTAAAATACCTCCTCCAGTGGTGAACAGATCTGCAGAAAATAATTAAAGGATCCCCCACTTCCATCCCCTACTCCCACAGGAGTGGAAAGAAAATTAATGCTGCCTGAGATGTGCCTGTGCAGTGGGCACAGCCCCTCACTGCAGTGCAGTCGGGGACCCACCCTGGATGATATTCAGAGCCCATCTGTTCCTGACACCCCCTGGGACACTGGGGACTATCAACCAGGTCAAATGCCTGTCCAGCCTAAAAGAAAACACCGTGGTTCACACATCCACTGACAAGGTGTGTCACCTGCTTGGGCACAGCTGCTTTTCCTCCGAAACCTCCCAGCCTTGCAGCGATTTCTGGGTGTCTCTGGAATGGCAGGAAAAACCTGCACATCCCAACTCTGAGACAATCACCCCTGTAGCTTCTCCATCAAGGAAAAGCCAAACACAGATGTATCCTCCCTCCAGCTACCAAGGAAGTCCACTGTCCCTGGATGTGTTTCAGTAGCTCCTCTCATCCCCGCCATCCGTGACCTGGTGTGTAACATCCAACCGTGGCATTTGCAAAGCTGCCTGTAAGTAACTTTCCAGGAAAGGGGTAGTGGGGGAAGAAACTCTCGTCATAATTTGCATTGCTGTGAGCAGGACCTCAAGCCTGGCTCCAGGGAAGAGATGCCTCCCTGGCAGTAGGCTGAGATAAGTGGCGTGTCTCAGGATGGGTTTTGATGTCGTTTGCAGAGGCGGGACCGCGCTGCTCGCGCACGTGAATGTCGGCAGCGGGGTGAGCGACTATTTCGAGACCTGGGCTTAAGGTAGGAATTGGGGCAAAACACAGCTCTGAACTGAACAGAACTCCATCGTGCTGGCAGGTTTCTTTCTTGTCTGTCTTTAATCACCAAGCACAGCAACAGAGCTGGGTGGCTGCATTCAGCCAACACAATGAAACATGGCAGCAGTATATTTTTAGGATGTTATTTTAGGCGGGGAAACAAATTCTAAGGGCAAGATACAGTGATCTAGTAACTCAAACAAGCTGCTCAGGGATTTCTGCGTCTCTTGAATATGCCACACAGCACTTGGGCTGTCTTGTCAATTTGTGATGTGCGTTTCAGATCAATAAAAAAGCTCATTTAAAACAAAATACATTCTCTCATGGTACAAAGCTTACATGACCTGATCGGCAGGAGAAGCTAAGGTAACTGCAATCATAAATGAAAATCCAAATTTTAGACTGAAGTCAGATTTTCTTGGACTCTAGTATCTGCAGGTAATCTCTGCGTCATTTGTGGTCTTTGCTCTGAACTGGAAACCAGAATATATCTCTTTAGTATTTTTTACTCCCTTCTGTGCCTGTCAATTACAATGGCTTCAATATTCTGTTCATCCTCAGCTTCAGGACTTCTTGATCCTCTGAGACAGATCTCTGTCAGGTTTCTGAATGACAAGCAGAGATGTCATCCCCAGGGACAATTCCTTTAGCAGTAACCTGGACATCCAGTGCACTTCCTACAAGTGCTCTTGGTGCAGTTCCTCAGGTAGAAGAGCAATGCAAACAAAAAAAAAGAACTGTGCAGCAGCATTTATTCTCCAAGACATGTGTGGAGCCCTGACGTAGCCTGGCCAGCACTACTAGCTCCAGCTGGAGCCTGTTTAAATGTGACACCAAAAGGTTGCATATGCACCAATTAGGGAAGTGGTATCGATGTTGTTTACACCTGGCAGGTCACAAAACAGGAAAATGACCAGAGAGTCTTTCTTTTTCACCTTTTACTTTGTACTTTGCACGCTGGAGGTGTGGGGAGCTCCATGGTTAGCAGAAGTTGGCAGTCAGGAAAAGACGTGTCAGAACTCAGATCAGTCAAGGACTCCCTCCCGAGGGAGGGCACTGCTGGCAGAGAGAGGTGCCTGTTTAAGGGACTGTGACACTTGCCTTCTCTTCTCTGAGGAATGGGCTGGTAACAGGCTCTGTCTCAAAGTCCAGATGGTGGGTTGTCCTTGGGCCCCCAAGGGTGGAGCTATCAGGGGCAACAAGCCTCCTGCCCATCCGTGCTGCCAAACGCCCACATCGTGAAGAGCCAGCAAATAACATATCCGCGCTGTGTGCATGAGGCGTCCTGCCCTGCTCTGTTTGGCTTGGGGGAAAGAAACGTGATAAGCAAGAACTCAAACCTGTTTCTTTCTGAAAAGCTGCCAACAGCAGGCCCAATTTGCATGACTTGCCTGCAATGAGATGCTTTGCTGGCAGGTGTGTGCCTCGCTCATGGAAATGCAGCATGCTTCCAGGACAGCTCAGAAAGATGTTCAGGTGACCTGCAATAGAGACAGGTGACAGGACTGCCAGGAACCACGCTCCTCCACCTGAGGGTGCTGCCATTACCAAAACTGACAGCTGAAGGACAGTACAGGGATTAACCACACCAAGGGACATTGTCACATGTGATGCTGTCATTCATCAAACTGCAGAAAATAACTCATGTTCTCCTTCTTAGGAACAAAAAGGGGAAATAAAAAGTGAATGTAGAAACTCTCATTTCAATCTGTTTTAATTTCTGGAGATTGTTTTTTGATATTTTGCTGTGTTTTTTAAAGATACTGAGCATAGAGAGTCTAGAAATAGTACATGTGAGATATTTTGAACTAACCCATGAAGGAAATGAAGGAAGAAAAAAAGTCAGCTCTTTTTTGTATGCTATCTACCATATAGTACACAGAAAATACAGAATCATCAAGGTTGGGAGAGACCTTCGAGAACAAGTCCCACAGCTAACCTGGCACCACCATAATCACTCCTAAACCATATCCCCAAAAATTATATATTCAAACTTAGGTACCTGGCATGTTTTTGGGAATGTGTAAACTGCTTATTCTGAGTTAATCTGAAAAGACAAAGGAAAAAAAATTGGTTTTCAACATGGGCTCAAAATGTAGGTAATGTTTTCGTCTTAAAGGTTTCAGAGGATGTACTTATTTTATCTCTCCAGCAGGAAACTGAGGCTTTTGGTTTAATGAAGCATTTCTTTGAAGTCATGCTAAGTGACTGTGCTGCACATCTGCCTGTCTGCACGGGGCAGGCCACTTCAACTTCCTTTTCTGAGGGAGCACCATGAGAGCTCCATATTCACCAGGACTTCATAAAGTGAAGATGAAAGCAAGGTGGCTCTTCTCTCTGTTTGGTTTGCTCTCGGTGCCCAGTGTCACAGGTAAGAGGGCCAGGAGGACGCCTTGACTCAGTTTGTGATGGAGGGTGGTGAGGGGCAGGCTGGGATTAGTGGGTCTCACTAGGGTGAGCTGCAGCTACTGGCGATGATTTTCTATTTCCTGACAACTTTCTGATAACTCTGGTTACAATGTGCAGCTAGTAAGGAGTGAATGGCTTGTGCTGAGTAGCAGATTTCTTAGTTCAATGTGCCTAACCTGCCAGAATAATCACTGGGATGAGCTCACTTGAAGTTAGGGCAATGTGTGCTCCTCTCAAATGGGCCAAAAGGAAAACTGCTTGCAATGGAAAATCAAAAATACCTTTCTGTCTCTGTGTTGCATACCTGTGTATGCAGAGAGAGGAGGAATTGAAACACTTCAAGGCAACTGTAAATTGTACAGCTGCAACCCCTTAAACAGATTCTTCCCTTCCTCTTCTCTGCCTAGCCCCGTGTGCTGTGTTAAAGGCTTGAGAAACAAGTTTGTCATTCAAGTAAAACACTCAGAAAAGTTGACTAAGGAGGGATGCATCTTTGTCAGAGGGATTTTAAACCAAAAGCAATCTGAGGAAAACCAAGAAAAAGTATAATGTTCACAAACCCCACCCCTACCCCTTCAAAATTCTGACCATGATAAATGCAGGAGTACTTTTTACCAGCTGGGAAGAACAATTCTGTAGGATACACAATTTTCCACTAAGAAGGGAAAAGCTGCATGTTTTTGACTGGCATGGTAAGATGCATCTCAAAATCTGGCATAGGCTGTTCTTTTTTTCCACATCACTGAGGCAAACTGGCTCTAAAAATAAAGGAAAAATAATTCATACGTGTCTTCATAGAAAATAGAAAATGTCAAATGCAAAGAAAGGAATAGAAGCCTCAAAACATGCACACACAAGAAAGCAATCATAATTAGGGAAAAATAGGAATTGGGGTTTTTTTTCCCCTGAGGACAAAATCCTCACTGGAGTCACTCAAAGGTGAAAGTGGAGACCTCTATGCCCTTCGTGGAGATCAGACACCTAAATGTCTGGGAGTTACTCTAAGAAATTTCAATTGGAGCACAAGTATGCACTAATAGGCACTATTTGATTTTGAAAAATAAAGTTGACATAAAATGAGATTACTTATATTGGGATGCTAGCAAAAAGTTAAGAACACTCTTGCACAAAAAGTTTTCAGTTAAAATAATCTAATGTGCTAGGCTACTCAGAAACAATGCAAATTAAAATGTTGTTTCTACATCTGTAACTTTTGCAACTTAATATAAATTACTCAAGTGATTCTTCATAGGCATTCTTTATATGATCCTTAGATCTAAGGCAGCATCAGCATGAATATGAGAGAAAAAATGCTATGTGCCTTTTGCCTGACAGTCTGATTGCAAGATTCCTAATTGCTTTTTCCTTAACTTTTACTGATGCAAAACTTGCGGTGAAATCAGAGAGCATTTCCTATAATAAGCTCCTTGGACTAACAAAAATAGTTGTAGTAATTTTTATCACAGCACAAGGCTGTGAGACTTGTCATTCAGGCTTATTTTTATTTACCCTCTTATATCATCACATCTCTTAGAATAAGAGTAGAAGATGAGCAGAACACATGCAGGAATGAAAGAGCAGAGATTAATGTTGACCCTGGTCATTCAGTAGCTTTGTTCTCCACCCATCCAGACCCCAAGTGTCCATGTCACCCTTCAGTGGACAGGTACCAAATCGGAGCCAGCTCTGTGGGGATGTGTCACTCTGCCCTTGTGCCTTTTCCCTGTCAAGCCAGAGCTGAGGGTGCACAGGGACCCCGCCTGGCTCCTTCCTGGCTGAGCTGGCAGAGTGTGGGGCACACTGCAGCACCACTGAGGTTGCCTGACCCTGGCTCAGGTGCCCCAGAGCCCTGTAGGACACAGCAAAGCGAAGGATTGGTGCCTGGTTTTTTCGGGTAAAGAAGGTGAGCAGTGGCTGCTTGCGGCTGGCAGGGCTGCAGGGCAAATTCCCAAAGCAAATATACAAATATATAAAAAGGATAACGTGCAGTGTAAATGGGGGGCAACAAGGCTGCACCTAAGGACAACTGCACAACTCATTCTATTCTGTGGACCCGCACGTCCTTTTGGAAAAGGGACTTTTTTGTGTATGGCTCTATGGGAGTGATTGATTACTTGTCTCACTGCAACAACCCCCTCCATAAATTCTTCATCTCCTTGAGTTTGTCAGTGCCCTGCATTCAGGGGTTTGGGGACTGCGAGACTCTTACTCATAGGAGGGAGAAAGGGATATAAATCAATTTTACTACAACAGCAGCAAAGCCAAGTAGTGCAGGCTCCTGCTGAAAGCCCCTTCATTTCATCGATCCATTACTCCTTTATATGGCACACTAAGGACTGCCACCTGCTTTATGAAATTAATTGAGGAAGAAACCACACACACCAGAGCAGCTCGCTCTGACACTGAGACAGACTCTCATTTAGGACATGCAGGAGCTGTTTAATAACACGGAGAATGGCTTTCTCTGCCCAAGCCACAAAGGCAATGGGCAGGGGGACAGTGCAGGGAATTAGCCAGCGGGGATAGCTCATTTCTCCTTGCAAAAAGAACTGGGGAATAACTGGGCCCAGCTTCTGTTTTATTTATATTACTTGAAAGATTTTCATTTGCACGGAGGCCCTCGGAGCTCTCATTTCTCTCCCACAAGTGTGACAGGACCTCCCTGGCCTCTTCCAGACACACATGCATTTGCTCTCCCAGTTGTCTGTCTGCAGTCTGTACTGGTGGAGATTTGCTGTAAAGCTCCTTGCTGGGAAGCCCGTGGTTACAGTTGTAGGGTCTTCATAGTTGTCCGTGGCTAAGGCACCAAGTCATGTCAAAGATGTCTTAGGAAAAGCTTTGTTTAAACATTACTTGCACTGAAAATGATCCTGTTTGTTTTCAAGGCCAGACTGCAGATGTCATTACCCAGACAGAAGTGGTCCATGCTCTGCCAGGCACTGACGTGACCCTGGTGTGTGTGTTCCCAAAACCGCACACCACCCACATAATACAGACACAGTGGGACAAGATTAATGGCATCTCATCTACCAAAATAGCTGTGTATCACCCCACCTATGGAACCCATTACTTCGAGTTTTCTGCGGCTCCTTACAACTTTTCGGTGTCCTCCAGCATGAGGAGGTGCTGCGGTGGGGATGACAAAGAGTCCTTGTGTTCCACCAATCCAAATGCCACGTCTGAATGCAACTGGTGGGCTCTGCATCTGAAAAATGTTACCATGTCCCTTAGTGGGCACTATAAATGCACTTTTGCTACTTACCCAGATGGGACAAAGGAAGCAAAAATTCAACTTATTGTCAAGGCAGAAGGTAAGTGATTGCTAATGAGATTTTGCTGTTTCCTAATGGGGTGGGGGAAAATATCAGGATAGATGAACATTCCTTGGTTGGTGATGGTGACTTGTTTGGGATTTACACTGGTGCCACTGAATGTTGCTTGTACAGTTTCCTATTTACCAGGCACTCTTTAGCTGTTTAATCTAGCTTCTGATTAGGAAACCTTATTTGTTTGGTGGAATACAAAGTTAGATAGTAAAGTTAAAAAAGGTGGTGAGGCGGGCAGTTTCTGCATTTTCATTTTGGAGAAACATTGTGAAGGAGACTGGATGAGCATCTCAGGATATGGTGGGACTAAGGATGCTGGCTCTTCAAACCACGCTGTGCTACTGCTGTGGGTGTGCGGCACTGGGCACCAGGAAGAGAAAACACCCTTGTCTGAGTGAGGCTGAGGGCTGGCATCTGCAGGGAATGGATGTGTGTCCCCATCACCAAAAATACACTGGACCAAAGGGGGGAATTGCTTAGGAGCATCACAGGAATGGAGATTTGGCTGCTTCTGTCAGCCAAAAGGAAGCTGGAAAGCTGCTCTTGGTAAGTAAGCCTCAGGGGAAAGTGTGAACACTAGGGAAGATATTTAAATTATCCTGAAAAAGGAACAAATTTATTTCAATCAGATGAGAATGGATTTGACTGCAAATTAAACAACAGTGGCAACTGTCAGTGCAGCAACTTTGGGAACAGCTATTTAGTGTCAGCAGCCCAAACTGCTGCGAAGATGGAACTTGGCAGGGGTGTTGAGCAAGCTTGTTGTTGTGCACATGGGGAACGGGATTTAATGACCCCAGGAACCTCTTTCTGACCCAGGTTTCTGCTAACAACCCAAGAAGGATTAAAGTAAATACAACAAACCTGGCACTGTTTCAGTTCAGAGCTGCAAGGCCAGCCTGCTCACTCTGCTTGTGCCCAGGGCTGTAGACACAGCCGACATTCAAGAGATAGGAGCAGGGTGGGTGCAGGTTATTTTAGGGGTATTTTAGTGTGCTCCCACTGCCCTTTTAGCTGCATCATGAGGCCAGACTGGTAGTCCCCACGCTGCACCATCTTGCTCCTGTAGCAGGAGGAGGTCCTGTGCAAGACCCACGCTCAGGAATGTTTAACACCGATGGCCCCTGCATGGCAGTGGCTCCAAGCATTTTGGTGCTGTTATCCTGGAGACACATCCTGGGCAACCCTGCGGCACCTTCCTGCCCTGATGAACTCGCAGAGGCCAAGCGAGAGCTGGCACTTCTGCCCAGCTCACAGAGGATGGGTGTGCCAAAGATGAAGCTGCCACTCTACCCGCTGCGTGGGGGTGTGTTATGGTAGGCTACACTTTTGGAATTTTCCTGTGCCTCACAGGGCAGAGGGATCAAGGAGAGTGCAGTGAGGATGAAACCGTGCTGGTAACCCCGTGAAACCCTCCCACGCTCCTGTTCTTCGTGCCAAGTTTCCCTGTCTCTTCCTCAGCACAGTAACTGTGCTAATCAGGCATCGCTTCTTTTCTCTTGCCCTTGGCTGATACGGACAAGTTCAACGCTGTTGCTGCTGCCTACAGTGTGGGCAGCTCTTGTTCATATCAGCATCCTTGTGGCTTTTTCAGTAACTACATGATGTAGCAAGCTGTGCTGCTGATGACTGCTTGCTAGAGGGAACTAAAAAAATCGAGTTTGCTACCTTTGGCAGGTTTGTATTTAAAGGTAACCAGATCTTTTGCAATGAACCAGTTCCACTCAAAAGAAGGCAAAAAACCTTAATCCAGCCTACGAGTGGGATGGATAAAGGCGATAGTCTATGATGAAGCACAGTTTTCATTTACATCAAAGTGAAGTGAATCCAGATGCACTCAACTTGTCAAAAGCCCACAGAGCAGCAGGCCTTCATAGGACAGACAGACAGACACAGAGGACTTTAGCCAACAGGCTGTTAATGAAGATGGGAGTCAGAGATGGGAGGGGGAAGGAAGCAGTTGGGACATGTGACTGTGAGAGTAGGCAGAAGCTGGGGTGACTATTCATCTCCATGTTTCTTGTATTTTGCACAGCACTTTAGCATGGTGGTTTGTCCCAGCAAAATCTTCTGTACAGTTTTGTTCCTGAAGACACTAGAGATTTGCTTCCTTTGTCCTTTCATTATCCTCTCTGCACTGTCCAGCCCTGTTAGGGCTCCTGCACTCTGTGTCCTGCTGCGAGAGCTGGCTGCTCAGGTTCTTTGCTCTCATGAACAGTGGGGGGAGGCTGCTTCTGCTGCTGGCTGTCCCGGGCACAGCTCTGTGCACTGCTTTTCTTCACGTCTCTGTGGCACGGGCCGTGTGCTGGCACCACTGCTCTGTGCTTGGGTGCCAGATACAAAGGAAGTTGCAGTCACCAGAAAGTCCCTACTGACAAATAAAACGACAATCTGGGACAGCTGGATATTCTCACTCCCCTCAAGATAAGAAATGAATGAAATACATATCTGTTCTATCTCAACATGCAAGCCAGAGCTACCAGGGGAGCAGAAGCAGAGCCGAGGATTTTCCCTCTGGTGTGTGCTGGTGCCTTGCCTCCAAGGAAGAGGGAAGGCAGGCTTTAGGGCAGGAAGGATGGCAGGATGCACCACACCCCCGCCTGCCCCCTGGCCAAGGATCAGAGGTCACTGCTGCCCATGGCACTCACAGCATCTCCCACCCATCACCACTGCTCTTCCTGCCTAGATGCACGCATGCACACTCACAGATCCCACATCTGGACCCCAGCATCTCTGTTCTCTGCATCGCTCTGCCCAGCCTCCACAGCTGGATGGAGCCCTGGATTGAGAATGGGTAGGGGTAGGAAATGGTGAAATGGCTTTTGAAATGGATGAGAAAGGAAAGAGTGACAAGTTTTGTGGTAGGGGGCAGGTTGGAGAATAACAAAAGGAGCACTTACACTGAAAAACAGGGTTAATCTTAACCTGACTGACATGCTGAATAGCTTGCTTAGTGAAAAGAAGGTCTGCAGATATCTCCAGAGAAAGGGAAATAGAGGTGCACAAAATTGATGTGAAGGTTTATTGCCACAGAAAAAAAAATTGTAAGATAAAAATTGAAGCTTCAAATTATTCTCAGCTCTGAAAGGAGACATCGTGATCCTGCAGTTAAGAAAAGCTTTTTTAAGAATTGCCAAAAAATTCAGGTAATGCTGTGAATTGAGTCATGAAACTGCAACTAGAATCAGATGCAGGGCTTTCACTTTAAAAATGTGTCTATGGGTAATGGTTGAAAATTACAGTTCCCTTCTAAACAAAAAAGTGCCTGTTCCTTGAACAGAAGACTAGTCAGCATTGGTTTTCAAATCATGTTTCTGATTTTCCTTCTTGGGCCTTTTTGTTGTTGTTGTTGTTGTTCCGATGATAAAAGAGGAGAGGCACTACCTGAAGAAAGTGTGGTTAAACGAGACTTTAGAAATTCCATGCCTTGCGGACACGACCTCAGGAAATTTGTCCACTTATCCTTTGAAATGGCTGGTGGTAAGTATTCCTCATCTCAGATATAAAGTTCAAAAAGAACTACAGGGTATTTTTGTAGATTGAAATGAAAATGTTCTACACTACTGTGTCCTGCAGAATCTGCTAAAAAACTGATCAGTCATGTTGGACTGGGATAATAAAGGGAAAAAGTGTAAACATAGGGTTGCAACATATACACTACAAATAACAGCTGTTAAAGAAATAAAGAGGAAAAAATTCCATATTAATTGCTTTGAATTTTTCAGGAGCACATACAGAGCAGGTCCAGGGAAAGTGGCTAATGTAACAAAACTAAAATATTTCTCGTGTTGGATTTCCAGTGAGTTTTTCTGCAGTGAATCTTTAGTATCTGAAAAATACATGGTTACAGTGTAGGATAGTGAGACATCAAGCTGCTTTGACATAGAAAAGAAAGGTACTGACTAATGTCTTTGGTTTTGTTAACCTCTGTGTCGCAGATGCCACTGAAAACAGGCAAACCCAGGTATCAAGCTAACCAACGAAAAGCTATTTTTAAGCAATTTTCTGTGAGATATGAAGCTTGCTATGTTTTTGTACTTCATCTCACTTTCTGGATAAATATTTATATGCATGTTTTAATGTAACCTTTTAGCATTCATTTCGGTGTGTAGAGATAAGTATCAGTGAGCAGAGTCCTCGAGCTTTGCCTGTTCATTTACATATGTTGTCACTGAGGAGCTGTAACTGTTGAGGGTTTCCTTAAAGGTGACTTCCAAATATTTAAGGTTTTTTAACCTTTTGTCCTGCTTCATTATCTATTTAGATCTCCCTTATGCAGGTCATTCTTGATATTAAAATTTTAAATCTTTTTATAGGGAACACCCTTATCCTTACTACTTCAGTTTTGCTGGTTCACTCTACAAAGTAGCAGAGGAAAGGGAAGGGAAAAAAACCCCAAAGGTCAGTACAATGATGTATGTGGGTTGCCATGCATCATACAGAGTACAGCTTGCAAATATGTACTGAGGCACAGATGTCCAGGACATGCTGGCTGCACTTATAGCTAAGGGTGGCTGCCACACAGACAATAAGGGGAGATAAATTTTGGCTATTATTATCAGGTTTTTCTACTTAAAATTCTAAAAGAGCAAAGCTTTCCTTGAAATTTCACTTGTGTTTAATATGTATGGGATGTTCAGCATAACTTAAAGACTGGTGCAGTGAGAAAGCACCTCTGTTGCTCTCTCTGCAGGCTACAGAGATCAGGACTCACCAGACACAGCTATTTATTCCATATTTTATTGTCAAGATGATGACTGCTCTTGGTATTGAAGTTCTGAGAGAGAATATATTTGGAAAAAAAGCCCAGATGTTGCAAATGTCCACTTACTGCTACACAACGTGCAAAGGAAGCTTTTCATAGTGGGAATAGAGCCGGTTTACAAAAAAATTTCTCTCTGTGTGTGCCCAGACTTCACAATTTTGTGGGTTTTTCTGCACACAGGGTGAAAACGGCAGGAAAGAGGAACTTGTGACCAAGGAGCCCTCCTGTCCTGCTGTGTACGGGAACGGCAGCGCGCTGTACAGGCAAAGAGTCCTCCTGGGTTTCAACAATGCCCTAAAGGTTTCCCCCCCCAAAATCACTGATGACGGCAGAGTCTTTTCCTGCTACGTGCTGTACCACCCAGAGAGAGTCCAGAAGAGCAGCACCACTGTGAGAGTGTTTGGTAAGGGGCTCATGCCAGCTGCCTGCTGCCTTGCACTTGGAAGGCTGACACTCCTGTCTGGTTCTGAAGCCAATAACTTTTGACAGATACTGGGGGTTTTTTAATATGAATATATTTACCTTGCCATTTTTTCGGCTGCAATGAGGTAAAATGTTAGTAAATAACTCTGGAGTTCTTAGAAGAATTGAGCCCATTCCTTCAATTTCTGGCATGAAAAAATAGTAGATTTATTGCACATATATCAACCTCACTGCCGTGCACATGGCCAGTATCTTATCCTGAGGGGTAGGCTTATGTTGGGATTTTGTGGGTCACGGGGAAGCACACTGGTCATCAAGATCTCCGTGTCCTAGTGGCCATGCTGGCTGTGGTTAGGAAATCATGGCCAAAATTTAGGAAGCAGTTTGAGACTACTGTTGTAGCAAAGTCACATCCTCAAAGGCATGTGACATTCAGCTGCCGCCAGAGGCTCCAGCTCTGAAAATGAGGGTCCTGGTGGGGGTCTCAAACTGGTCACGAGTGGCAGGGCCTGTGTACTGCACACATGTGGGCTGGCATTTCATTCTGTAAGCCTTCCTCATCTTTAGTTACTTGCCTTGTTCTCTTTCAAGTGGCTTAGGAACTGCTCTACAATCACTAAGGTACAACTGAATCAGAAAATTTCTGCCCACTTGAAAACCAGGCTTCATTTTCTCTTTATAGATCAGTTGGTCCGGAAAACATATTTCCAAAGCTCCTAAAGTAAATGCTAAACTGTGGGCCTGTCAACAGTCCCTTGACTGTAGATGATTGTCCAAGGAAGCCCACAGCTTGAGGATGGCACAGCTATTCAAGGCTGAAGCTCTGAATTCAAAGAAAGGTTCAATAGGGAGCAGTAAAAAAAACCCAAAATGTGTCTGGAGGCTCTTGGTCATTGATGTAAAAGAAACAAAAATAGAAGCTAATGATCTGAAATCTCCTCTTGCGTTTGCATGATTCAGACACTTTTTAAAATCACATTTCTCAAATAGCAACAGTGTTACCTGGGTAATTGTTCAAGGATACTAACACACTTGAACTCTCCTCCATCACTGCTGATGCTCTTGCCTAGATTTGTGTGTCTCAGCCTAAGAGGTTGCTTTATTTGGCTTTTTCTCTGAATTACTGTGAGATGCGTGCTTAGCTGTGCATGAACCCGCATCAGAATATCAGTACAGCAGGGTGGAGAGGCAAACTAGAGAAAGCAGCTGTGGCCCGTGGTGGTGAACAGTCCATGTTTCCCAGTAAGTGCTGGCTAGCTTTGGACCAGGGTGCTGTGCCACCAGCCTCTCTCACAGGAGTGCTGAGGGCAGAGCTGGGTGCAGGGGCTCCCTGAGAGCCCTGAGGTTTGTGGTGGGTGCTGAGGAAAGTCTCTCAGACCTCAGGCAAGCAGAGTCCACCTCTCAGAGGAAGTGTGCTTTTGTGCTCCTAGCCCTTTCATGTCTGAATTTTGCAGGTAAAATAACTGTTTTGCATCCTGTCTCACCCTTTTCTGTTACCATTCGCTGAAGTCATGCCACTTATGATTGCACCATCCCAGCCTTTCTCCATTTACTCTCTCGTGCTGCAGCAGGAGGAGAGACCAAGAGCAGAGGGCTTAGAGCCTCCCCTGAGCCAGCCTCCCCCAGTATCTCTCAGTGTTCTGAGAGACGCTGCCCAGAATGAGCCAGCACTCTCTAGGTGACATGTGGGGACAAAGAGCCCTTTCAGATGATAGCACCTCCTCTTGTTCCTTGTGCTGACCAAAGAATAAAGAAATGAATATTCTGGCAGTTAGATCCAGCCTCAAATGGGTGGGACAGAAGCTGAAGGGAGTGTATGTACACAATGTCAACAGCACCTTACGTTAGTTGTGTCTGTGATCCTGGCCATGGGCAAGGGCACAGCTAGGGAAAAAATGCCAGCTGAAACCTGGGGAGGTTTTCCCACCTTGGCAAGGCAGCATCTCTCCTGTCACCCAAACACTCAAGCAATTGAACCCCACAGGCTGGGTGGCTTGAAAGCGGGGCAGGGAGGGCAGGCAGCTATTGCCCCGCAGAGCTGTAAAGGACATGAGGAGCAGGAGGAGGAGAGGGTGCCTGTGGGAAACTCCTCGTGCACAATCCATCTGACAAATTTTACTTCAGGCAGGGCTAAACAGAGCAGAGACGGGCCAAGCCTGAGGGGTGCCTGTAGTGTTCCTTCACAGTTGTTTGAAGTGGCCTGAGTGGGGCTGAGAATTGCACCAGAGAGGACGGAGAAGGCATGAAAAAATCCCTCAAGGAAGTTGAGAGTCTCGGTATGTTCAGTAAAAACAGACATTCAATCAAGAGAGCTTTTTTTAAGAGGGTACTTTTGGACTGAAATACTTTAAAATATTTCTCTTCTAGAATACAGTTCTTTTAGATACAAGTTTCTGTGAAAAGGTATGGCCTTTTCATGTCTAACTTTGCCAAATATTGATTTCTCCTTTTTGTGAGAGTAAAAGCTCAGCAGCAGAAGCTACTGAACTAAATATTGAATTTCTGCTAGATCCAAAACATTGGTAAATATCCTAGCAAGACAAATGAATGTCAAACTGTTAACAGGGGCTGAGATGTTAATTGGAAAAGATCTATTAGACCATTCAGAGCTGAGTGTGAGAGCTGCCTGCCAGAACAGCTACCCAGCAAGCACATCTTCTGAGCAGGCAGAGGGCAGCGCTCAATACTGGTGTGGAAAAGCATACCCATTCTCTTCAAAAAAAACAAAAGGAAGAGCCTGCACTAGACCAGACATCATTTAGCCTCCCAGCCAACTTCTGCAGCGACCAGAAGATCCAGTTTACCAGACTTTTCCCTGTGTCTGGAAAAGTATGGCTGTCTTCTGCCAGCTCCACTACCATCTGTATAGTTTTGGCAAGGAAGAAACAAGAATGAAATCTTAAGACACTCATTTCCTGATAGGAAGAATCTATAACTGCTGCCCCATCTCACCCCCCAAAGAAGCAGAAAAACCCGAAACCCAAAAGAGAAAAAAAAAAAAAGGAAATTCCACTCAAAAAAGTACCATAAGTCCAGAAAACAGTAAGGCCATGATAATTAAATGTAAGTCATGCCCAGGCACAATCCATCAGTAACATCAGGCAGAAAAATGGAAATTAAAGTCAGGAGAGTCCTCGGTGGATTACTTGTATGAAACAACAGGGAAACCTGAATAGTGCAGCTCAGGGGAGGAATGCAATTACCTGAGGTGGTCCTGTATCAATTAACAGGGTAAGAAAAAGAGAAAATTATTTTAATGGTAGAGATTAAAGTGAGGTTTAGGTTGGAAAGATGAAGAATTGTGGATCTCCTAAAGTATTCAGGGAGGGCACTTGTTTCTAGCTCAGTTTCAGGGCTCAGAAAGGCCCAGATGCACAATTTATCTGAGGCTTTTGAGATTTGTTATATATTAACACAGTTTCAACAGCCCTTACTTAACAAGTCAGTCAATATTACTCCAAACCAGGCATCCCAATGGCTAATTTAGAAATGCCAGTTGGGAGAGGCTTACAGTACCCGATAGCTTTAATTTATACGGTCAGCTGTGCCCAGAACCAAAATGCTGCAAACAGAGAAGAAAAGAGTTTTTCGTTTCATGTGGATGTGGTCATCCTCTGCTGCTCAGCTGTGAAGGTGGGCTCTGGGCTTCCTGGCAAGGCAGGAAGGATCTGTGGTGGGACACTGCCACGTGTCTGTCCAGGCAACAGCATGTGGATAGCTGGCACCCAAAATCAATCAACATTTTGGGGGATGATTTGGGAGCATTGGAACATTCTTTGGAGATACCTTTGGCAAGCACACAGAGGAACCAGCAGCTGGGGTATGTTTGATTTCACGGGGCCTGGGAAGGGTGGCTCTGCTGCCAGAGCTGTGACTGCAGGATGGTTTCAGTTTGTTTCCCCAGCAAAGCCACCCAAGCCTAGTTGAGGTAGGTGGTGAAGCACGTCATGGATCCTGCAGCAATAGCTGCTGATACAGGCTTGTAAACCACTTCCTCGACCTCAAATTGCAGCTGTGCACGCTTTTATCTTGCTTGATGTGTGGCTGGAGGTAGGGTTTACTTTCCGCTCTTCTTATGACACAAGGCTGTGAAGAGTTATTAGAAGCTGTTACTGTGATCTGCGGTGTCCATTTCATTAACTCGTTTATGTTTGCTTTCCAGCTTACCCCGAGATCTCCATTAGCCTGCAGGAGGGCTCAGCCAGCACCTCGCAGAAGGTGAGCAATTTTGGAGCGAAGAGTGATGCCTGTGACTGCCACCATGCCACCCCAGCAGAACCAGGCAACTTGATCCGAATCAGGCACAGGAGGGACCTCCACACTGACCGAGCTCATGGGGCAGCAGGGAAGGCAATGGGTTAATGAGGTGCTCACGCCCTTTCCTCTGAGCGACTCCCACCCCCACAGCAGTGAGCACAAGCTGGAGCTAGCTAAGGGCTTCTCTGTTGTGTGGGCCTCTCTTTTAGTTTTGGTGATGGCAAAACCTAAAAGTCTGCTGAATTGCACTGGCCATGCTTGGCATACAACATATTTATGACTAGTGAGCCTCTCTGGCTGCTAGCTGTGGTGCTTTGCTTCCTGTTCCATCTCTCCAAGTTAAAGCTTTTGATCTGCAAGTGTCTCAAATTAAGAAGGTTTTCCTTGGAAACAGAGCTTGTGGACAGGCAGAACCTTGTCCTATCCATAACCACCCACTTCACCCAATCCATGAGTCAGCTGGTTCTGCAAAATGGTATAATTTTCCTGGTGACCTATTTCTGGGTGTGGTGTTGGACATTGCAGGCTTTTGTCTGCACTGTCCCGTTGAACAGGGCAAGGGGTGCTGCCATCATGGGACTGGGCAATAGAAACTCCCCCAAGAGCCTCTGTCTGTCCTTCACCTCCAAACACACACCGACTCCTTTACTTCTCTTTTCTGCCCCTTCTTGCAGGGCTTAAATCTAGTGAGGATATCAGATTAGTATTTCTTCATAGGAAGAATTTATAAAATATTATGGCCTAAAAGTGCCTGGAAAATAAGGGAATAATGAAGAGGAAAATAGGGGAAAGCTATTACACTACAAGCTCATGTGCTGTTTACCATGGCAGGGAAAGAGTTTCAGCTGGGTAGTTTCAGTCTTTGTACTGAATGATTCACTTCTGCTGGCTTCAATGCATCGAGCTTGCTCTCAGCTAAATGTGGGAACCACTTTCTTTGAAAGAGGGAGCAAGAGGGGTTTGTGCTGCGTGAGTAGCACACGCTTTTTTCTTCTGTTGAACAGAACAAGGCCATTTCTCTTATAACAGTGTTTAGTACTTGGCAGTGCCGTAACCTGCTAAATAAACATAATTGGGAACGTCCAGGCAGCATGAGGATGAGACCTCTCACCCTGCTAGTGCCCAACCCTTCATCCAGCCTTGGTATTAAAGTCCTGCCCATCTGTGGTTTGCTGAGAAATTAAATAGAGCACAAACACAGATCTTGGGAACAACTGGCACAGAACCAGGACTACTGCATCTAAAGCATCCAATTCCTTGTGATTGCTGGAAATCTCTTACATACTGTGTCTGCTACAAAGGTATCTAATTTTGTGTATTCAACATATCATTGGCCTAGGCAGTCATTTTCATGGGATTATTTTCTTTATCTGCCTGACGAAGGATGGATTTACATGGCAATCAGAAAGTGTCTCGTTCTCCTCACACACACCATGCCCATTACCAATTCCAATGTTTTTCCACGTGGGTGTTTGTCACTGAGGGCAGGAGAGTGAGGGGTCACTCTGCATTTCTCCAGCCACAGCACAGGGCTGGAGGGGATTGGAGTCCTGACACCCAGGGCAACAGGGGTGTCCCTGGGCTCTCGTTCAAGAGTGTCCACAATCAGAAAAACGAGGGGAGTGGGCAAGAAACACAATAAAGAGGAAGAAAGTGCTTTCTTCCAGAGCAGGATCGTGAGTAAACAAGCACTGTGTGTACAGGAGTTTGGAAGCTGGCAGCCAGGAGGGAAGTGTCGGAGGCTCACCTAACATACATATATATATATATATATGTAACTTAGCAACTGCCTTGTGCTGTCCCGCAGGCTAACGTGAGCTGTGTCCTGAGGAAGGCATTTCCCAAGCCGAGCCTCCTGTGGTACATGGACAGAGAGAGCCTGACGGAGCAGCCTGAAGGTAAAGCAACCTGTCCACGAGAAAACAGCACGGCTGCAGGAGTGGATCCCAGGGAAAGCCATGGCTGTTATCCACTCCTGCCACGGGGAACCTGTAGGTGTCTTATCTGGCTGAAGGGGAGAGCACCAGGCCTCCTCAAGGGAAACAGCTGGCATACGGCTGTGACCAGAGCCCCCTGCAATTGCCAGGGATGGGAACTGTGGTTTGGCACGACCACGGCATTCTTGCCAAATCTTTGACAGCGTCTCAGCAAAGAAACCTGTGGCTGTGTGAGCCTGCTTTCCAGTACCAATATTTTGCACAGCTCTGATTTATAGTTTGGAGTGCAACAAGAGGGTCTTGTCTTTTTTTTTCCTCTCCTCAAGAAGTTTCTGTGGTACAAGAAGACTTGCAAGACAGTGAAGGTTTCTATGAGTTGAGATCAACGCTGATGCTGCAAGGGACCCATGAGACACATAAGACGTTCTCGTGTGCATGCCTGTTTCCCTTCCCGTGGAATGAAACAAGGAATATTTCGTCAGAAGAAATATTTGTTTCCTTCGGTAGGTTTTTCATAGATAGGACACATCTGAAATGTTAAGAACACCAAACACATATATTCTCTGTTATTCAAAATACTGAAGAAATGCCAAGAGTATAGAAGCTTTACTGTACAAGTCGATCACACAGCTTGAACTCTCTGGCAGGTTTTTTAGCTCAAATCTTTGCTCAAGCCTCTAAGTGAGCTAAGAAACTCCTGCACAAACAGAAGACATTTGTTTGTTTAGGCAGAATCTTGCTGTACTCCCCATACCCAAAAATACTCCAGCATAGCCACATGGCACCAGTGAGCTTTTATAATCATGTGTTTCTCACTGAGCACTCGTGGCTCCCTGGGAAACCAAATCCTCAGGCTCAGGGCTATGTTATACATCTTCAGTGAAACGTGCCAAAGGCTGCACTGCTGTGGATGGTAGAGAAACTGCCCTATAACCTGTACTGTAAGAACTGGCTACATGATTAGGGAAGTGGGGAGAAATACTGTCCTGCTTTTTTGGTGAAAGCAGGACAGTTTTCAGCACCTCTGAGGGTGCAGGCTGACAGGTGAGGAGGGCAGACAGGTTTCCTTTAGCACCCTCTCGTGCATGTCTCCTCCTCAGGTGCAAATGCATATTTATACCTTTTTAAAATGTTTTGATTATGTGTGCTCCCTGCTGCACAGACAATGCGAGTGAGCTGCTGGCCCCTTAGCAGCATCCAGGGGCACATCACCGACCATGGAAACTGCTCACAGCTCAGCTGGGTTCTCTTGTGGCTGTGTCTGTTCCTGTTGGTATGTTTCTCCACAAAGTAAGACTGCAGCAAAAGCCACAGCTTACTACTCCTCTGGAAACACAGCTTCAGAGGGGAGGGAGATAAATCATAATTTTTCTCAAAAATGACTCATTTCCCCCAATTTGCACTTTTCTAGAAATGTATTCACATCGAAGAGCTGTCAATTAAAGCAGCCTATGTTCTTGCCTGCAGGCTATGCTAATGCTGAGGTAGATCCACTCTGTGTAAAAACGTTAAAGTATTTAGATGTGACAGAAAGGAAAGAATTACATTAATTCTCAGCCATACCTTCTGCGAAGGTGCACAGTATGACACAAGCCCAAACTAAACTTTCAGCCTTTATAACTACTTTTAAGAACTGCTTTAATCTCTCTCTTTTTTTTTTTTCCTTCACAGACAATAAGTCTAATGAAGCCTCAGCTGAAGTTTTTACTACCACGGTTTCAGATGGTAGGATAAATTAGAGAATAGAATAACTTGGGTTGTGTTCGAGGTGCATTTATTAAGTCCTAAAGCTGTTGTAGCATTTACTACTCTAAATGGGTAGTAAGGTACCCCTCTCTGCAGCTTTGACTTCAGAGAAAATACTATAAACCAATATTTTGGTGATGTAATCTATCATAATTAAGACCAAGCATAATTAAACTCCAGTCTTGAGGGGCACTTAATGTTATTTGTGATGCTTCAGCTGGCATTTGAATGTAGCTCTTTTAGTACTGAACTAATAATTAAAAATAACAGCCCTGATAATGGTTCTACCTTCTGCTTAAGTACACAGCCAAGATCCTCAACACTCTTGCTGTGCTAAAGAACTGATAGATGTTTCTTGATTGGTGTAAATTTGGTAAATCCCTGATCTTCCCCTGCAAGTTTGTCTTACTATCAGCTTATTGCGGACAGATAAATGTTCTCTCCACACCTCAGCTGAAGCCCTTTGGAAACATCTCTCCTGGAGCAGTTTGCTCTGCTCCGCGTGGGAGGCAGCTGCACTCTAGCAGGGGGGTTACACGAGTGTGTCAGGGAAATGCTGAAAGCAGATGGCATGAAAAAAATATGGGTTTTGTGGGGAAAAACTCCTGCAAGTGCAGGTTGTGGCAGGCCCTGGGGGCTCAGCCAATACCCCACTGGGCACCAGGAAACCATCCCAGATATTGGGGGACCCTGAGAGAGGGAGACTTTTTCCTCTGCTGGCCTCTGCAAGGTGATCTCTCAAAGGAACCCTAGCGACTTGCATCAGGCCACCAGCCTGCTTCGCCTTGCACGCTCTGCAGAACCATCTGGGAGCCAGGCACGTCTCAAAGAGCCTCACCGCTCTGGTTTTTGGACCTGTTGCATCTTTGGTAAGGAGTCCTTTACATCAGGCAGCTGCTGTGAAATCCCTGTTAGTGCAGGCAAGGCTAAGCTGAAATGCAAATGGAAGAGCAGCAGTCAAAGGAGGTACAAGTGTTAGCACAGACAAGCAGCTGGAGAGTGGGTAAGTACCTGCTTATGGTAAGATCCAGTCTGCAGAGGGTCACTCCCACCCAGTGCCCTCCACACGTGCCTGACCAGACAGAGGTACCTTCTGGCTGCCTTCCCAGAGATGTTTTCCTAAAGGAGTGTGTGAGCTTTCATAGATCACTTCCTTCATGGACCTCTTTGGGGAGACATAATCCGTCCTCCCAGCCTACTCAGGGAGTACTTCACCTCTGCTGCTGGGAACAAAAAAGAGAAGGAAAACAGACATCTCAGGACATATATGCTGCTTGGGCAGGATGGTTCTCAGGTGTCTGCTGAGCTTGCCCGTGTGGTTAACAGTTCTTTAATTAGAAGGAATAAATTCCCTTCCTCTGAGGACTCAGTGAGCACTTTTCAGGGCAGAGTGTCTCTGAAATTTCTTCTCAGAGTTGCAGCTGCTGAAGTGCCTCATGGATGGAGCTGTGCAGGTGCCACCACCAGGTCATAAATGTTATTTCAGCATCTGTGCTAATAAGGTGCATCTCTTTGTATGGAATAAACCCATGTGATTCATCTCTGGGTGTTGAGGTGCCAAGGGCTCCAAAATTTTTTTCCCTAAAACCTTTGTTTCCCTAGGGATTTCTCAGCAGAGTTACCTCAGGTGCTTCATGTTTCTTTCTAGACTACTTGGCTGAGTTGTGCATGGAAAGATTATTTGGAAATTTGGAAATTAGAAATTCTTGCTCCCGAACCTTCGAATCACCCACTTTCCTAAAGCAGAATGAACACCTTTCTCATGCTGAATGTTTGCTTTGATTTGTTATAGACTTTGGTAATTCAACAATTACATCAGCTGCCATGACAGCCTCAGGTAAGGGGGGAAAAATACTTTATTACTTATTCAATATATGTAGGATCTTTGCTTGACCACTGCCTAAATGTCGTGCACTCAGAGTCAGAGGTGTGACTGGGAAAGGCCGGTGTGCTCTGGTACTGACAGCGACGATGTGCTGCTGCTGCTTGGGAATTTGTGAGCTGTGAGGTGACCCAAGCAGAGATCTGACAGAAATCTTGCTAAAACTGCCACGTTAGGACAGCATGTAAAATGGCAGGCTGAATATTACATATTATTCCTACACATTTTTATGAAGTGGCATAATATGCCTATAAAACTGTAAATAATTTTGTCCTATTATGACAGACAGGTGCATGTGACAGAAAAGTTTTCCTTGGCCCAACATCAGGGCACATTCCCTTCATTAATTATAGAACTAACTCTGTTTTACCCGAGCACGGATATGGACAATTACATTAAACTATCTTCAACAACTGAGAGGAGAACCCCCAAGAGCAGGTGATCTCCTGGGCTTATGTGGCTGTGTCCCCTTGTCATGGACCATTTCTGGCAAGGCCCTGGCTTAGCTTGGGAGTGCCACATTCAGGTGCAGGATCCACCCCACGGCAGCCAAACTGAGCCCTGTGTATGACAGCACAAATGAGCAATGCCTGCAGCCAGCCAGCAGGAAAGGGTCAGCGCTGATAACAGCAGCCATCTGCAAGTGCCCGCTGGAGCTGGGAAGTGTGTTTTGAGCATTTAGCTTTGACTCCTACAGCAGGATTTCTGCTGCACAGTCTGCATTTACCCGACAGCTACTGCAGGCTCTTTGATCCAGGTTGTTTTGTGATTTATTAACATTATTTTCTAAGGAACCTATCGACTAAATGTGATACCATGTAAACTGTCTTTAGAGCACCAGTCAACATCTGTGGCCCCTCTGGATTTCACAAGTCAAGAAAATTTGGCTCCTGCTTCCACAACACAAGGTAATCAATTGAATCAAAATGTTTTCTCTATCTCTTCAACAATGTAGAAGAAGGACACGTAAACACAATAACCATCTTACTTTTTTTGAAGCAAGAAATTTAATGTCCACTGAAGTTCTTTTCCTAATGCATTACCCACTAGGAAGTACACTAACCACTGTCAGTGTAGCCACAGTCCAGGAATAAAAATATGAGAAAATACTGTCTTGATTTTATCTTTTTTAATGCCCTGTTTAGGATATATTCGTTAATTTTGGCAACTGAACAGACATTGAGTGTTATTAGCATTTACAAAGAAGTTAATTAGTGTTATTATAGGGTTTACAAAGAATGCCTATTGTCTTTAGTTAAACATCATACCTAAATAGAATACTGGAGGAAGATACAAAGCACAAAAGAGTGCTCTTTGGGAGTTGAATCACTCTACATAAAGCCCTGGGGCTCGCAGAGGCTTCACTCAGATATGCCAAGGCAGGAATACAGATTGCAGCAGTGCTGAAGTGAAAGTTTGCTGCTTTTCACGCTGCCTTTCCCATCCCCAAAACAGAGACACTTGCCTGGCTGGCAGCAAAGTTGCTCGTCCAGGTGGACTGAAAGCCCTTCCATCTCAACAAAAAAATTAACAACAAAGGCTATAAATATACGATGTGAGCAGAGAGGATTCTCCTCACTGAATTATACATCTTCTCTGCTTGAGGTGTTACAAGGTCAAACTCATAATGTGAGACGGATCTGAGCTGTTTTTCTTCCGCAAGTAGCCTGGGAAGCAATTGCCTTTTAACCAGTGCTCCCAGTGTGTGCCAGTCATGGTATGACAACCCTGGGTTAGTGCTTCTCATCTCTCCCTCACTGCTGGTCCTCACACTGGTGCCACCATCAGCTTCTTGGGCAAATGCTCCGAGCTACAGTCGAGACAGGACACCAAGGCCAAGTCTGCTGTTTTAGTCCACTGGTTTGGTTCAGTTCCTGTTATTTTGCAAGTTTTTAGTGAAAATCTAAGAGACAGCTGAGAAGGGATATGAGGGAAGAGTGCACATATGTAGGCAAGAGGAGGAAGAGGGGAAGCAAAACCAAGGCTGTTAAAACTGCAGCCTGGTTTTGCTTAGCTTTCACAACAGCTCCATCAGTGAGCCAGAGATGCTTGGGCTTTGAGTGATCAGTTGCAGCTGCAGTTCACCTTCTCAGGTTTGTTCAGATGGCTTGATATTTTTTCAAAAAATCAGACAGTTGTTGAGAAAGATGGATTCTTTTTGGTAAATGTGAAATAGTTCTCTTGGGAAAATTAAGGTCTATGTGCTAGCCACCATCTGTCTGTGTTTGAATATCAGATAAATAGCTAGCTGAGCTCTAGAAGTCTCAGCACTTTAAAAAATGCTTAAAGGAAAATGTTAAATAAGTTGTTATTTGGCATCAGACATTGCAGGTGTGACTCTTGTACTCTAACTTCTTCAAAACTTCCCTTTGTTGGTTGGGAAAACAGTTTTGTTTCACTGGAGCTGGTGACATCCTGTCTAAATTCTGATTTATGTACGTTTGTTCATCGCTCTGCTGGTTTCAGGTCGAAACAAGCCAGTGCACTCGAGCTCCTGAGGTTCACCTGAAACTAAGCTCAAACACAAAAATGCTTCAAATGTTTTGTCTAAGTTTATTTACCTATATCAGTAAAACTCCTCTTGAGTTTCCAGCTTGTGATAGGCTTTCAAACCCGACACAGCGTTGTGTAGTGCCTGTCTGAGGGAAGCCAGCATCTCGGGCAGTGGGCTGCACCTGTTTCACCTCATCAGCCAGAAAACAGGGAAGAAAGGGGGGGAAAATGAAAAACAAGTGATAGGGTTCCATTTTTACAAGCTTGTGTGCTTTTCAACAGCAGCACTGGCTTCTACCACAGCGGCAAAAGGCTACAGCAGTGCCACAGCATTCAGTGAGACTTTGACAACAGCACATGAGTAGACAATGCATCTCCTCTGCTTCACAGGACAGCAACAGGGCAGTTATGAAGCCAAAGTGCAGATGTGGCCCCAGCTTAGTGAGTGTTGGGTTACAAATCTACAGTAATCTGGAGCATCTTGCAAAAACCACAGCAGCAGGTCCACAGGTCCTCAATTTGTGATGCCTTTCCTCAGAGCATCTTAGCTCTGTGGTGCTTATTTTCAGCTGCTAGTTGGGAGTCACCGCATTACCATGCAAAAATTAGTACTAAGCATGGAAAAGTTGTGTCTGAGCAGAGGCCAAAAGTCAGGTGGAGTAATGTGTACCAGATTTTCAATATTTCACAGAAGCAATTTCCCTGTTGAGTTCCACTGAGTTAGAAGATAAGGTCTTGGGTTTCCAAGCTGTCAAGGATTTGCAGGAGCAAAAGAGGAGTGAAAAAACATTTGAGTATCTCAGTTTCATTAGACATATTTATTTTAATAATATTACAATTGAGATAGTTGCTAGGCAAATGTAGTGAGTGCTGAAGGTAGTTTATAGATGAAATAAATTGCCAGAGAAGCTAAATAAAATCGCAGAGCAGCAGTGAAATAATGAGATAATGTGGAGCAATAAAGGCTGGCTAATAGAACATTGAAAGACAGCCTCATTAAAGATCAATAAATCAATAAAAAAAAACCCTGGGGTGAACATTTTTTCACTAGTCTTTCCCTTTAGAAAATCTCTGCTCAGCAGTACAAAGCCCAAAGTGACTTTTCTTTTTTAACATCTTGGTTTGCCTTTGTGCTTTTGGAACAGGCAGGACCTGTCAATGTGCTTTTGCATTTGCACGGGAGCTGTCTTTTGGCTGAGGCACAAATGTAGCAGCCGCTTTCCATTTCACGAGTGTATTTTTGGTAGCCCTCGGGTGCTGAGCTGCCCTCGTACAACCCACAGCCGTGCATTTACACCACAGCCTTGTGACAGCTTCTAAGGCTTCACGATTCTGCTCCTGCACAGCTCGCTGGTTGCAGTTTTTTGCTAAAAGCGTGCTGAATTACTCTGCTGTTTGCAGGGGATACCGCGCCTTGCACCACTCATCCCCGCATCCCTGCCGCTGCTTCCCTGCTCCTGCGCCTGCCTGAACACCAGCTAAGAGATAATGGCCTTGAAGGGTCCTCAGTCCAGCAGCTGTAATTGAGGGCAGTTTCAGAGCACACAGGCACCAGGGAGCCTGCTGAGGCATCCACGTGTATCTCTGTGCCCTCCCGGGGCCACTGGGCTCCTACGACAATGATTGCCATCATCATTTTGGTCCTGGGATGCTCTAACACAAGCCATTAAGTAAATAAGAATAAATAGTGCTCATCAGTGTGCTGTATGGAGCACAGGGCTATCAGATCTCTAAGGGTATAGCCTTTTTTTTTTTGTATATAACTTTGTAAAATGCCATGCTTTTTACAAATGTGAGATCTGTCACGCTTATTCACATAAAATCACACACCTAATAACCGAGTAGAAAATAATTGAATTAATATCCAAAAATCTCAGTGAGTTTTTAGAGTGCCCTGAAATTGGACTGATTTTTTTTAGGGCTTTTTAATGCACACATACATACATATATACACACATACACACATACACTTGAACTCTCAACTTCAGTCAAAGCCAGCAAGCATCTCACAATAAAGAGATTTTTCTTGGTTCTGTCTGGTTGGTCATTTATATCATTTAAACCTTGTGGTTTTGTCTTGGATTTATAAACTGGCAGTTCTACCAGAGATTTTCAGGTCCTTCTGTTATTTCATTTGTTGTTTGCATCAGAGACAGTCAAAGAGTACAAAATAGCCACAGTAGAGCCTAATGAAGTAGTCATGTATAGGCTTGTAAGATAATCAAAGGACATGATTTCTTTTTCTGCAAATTTGAATGATTCCACCACTGAATCCCCACATCAGACGTGCCATGGCAGCTCTGGAAATGCTGTGCCATTGTCTAGTTGAGTATTTTAGCTATTATTTCAGAAGTAGTGAATGTGGAGATGGCTAGAAAAAACAGAAATGTATCCTTATGGAGCGCTGATCTTAAACATCAGTAGCTTAACTGTATTAGGAAGGGAAAAAACTGTCTATAAACAGATGATAGATGATTTTTGTGGTTCAGACAGTACTTGACAGAGGAGACTGAGGTTTTGCTCAGTCATGACAAAGGCAGACTCTTTGTGTTGCTGCTAAGCCACTTAATATCTTTAGGTTTCTCATTACCATCAAAGAGGTAAAACGCTTATCATTCTCCCAGACGGCTGTGCAGCTCAAAGCTGGCTCAGCGCTGGCTTGCTGGAACATCTTAGCAGGTGCTTGCTCTTTCTTTCTTTCTCTTTTTCTTTCTCTTTTCTTTTCTTTTCTTTTCTTTTCTTTTCTTTTCTTTTCTTTTCTTTTCTTTCCTTTCCTTTCCTTTCCTTTCCTTTCCTTTCCTTTCCTTTTCTTTCCTTTCCTTTCCTTTCCTTTTCCTTTTCCTTTTCCCTTTCCTTTTCTTTTTTTCTTCTTCTTTTCTTTTCTTTTTTCTTTCCCTTCCCTTCCCTTCCCTTCCCTCCCCTTCCCTTTTCTCTCTAATTTGATAAAAGCACATTTTTTATCTAACATCAGGTTGTAGGCCCAAAATGTAGGCATCTTGCCAAGTGAATTTTTACACCCTGATCCTGGAATTTGATTTCCTGTTTTCAGCAGGGTGAAAAACAGTGGGTTCAAAAGACAGCCTTCATTTTAAAAAAACCCAAGTAAGTTACTAAAAGTGTTCTGTGCCCATATCTTTTTAGGTAACCTGTCCTACAGCATCACAGAGCAGACAATTTCAGTTACCAGAGGAAAAGATTTGTTTACTACCAGCAGCCTGCTGAACAGTACTGGTGAGACATTATCCTACAAATCCTCTTCTTTCAGCATGCCGCTGCAGAAGCACAAAACCTGCAGCATCGTGTCCACTTGACCAGGGGATTTCAAAAAAAGGGAAAAGAAACGAAAAGAGGAGTCACAGCTGCTGCATCCTCATGCCACAAGTTGTCACAGGCTTTTGGCATTCCAGCCTTCTCTTTCCATCTGCAAGCAAAGTTCCAGGGCATGTCTTCTTCCAGCAGCAAAATCTGGCCAGTCACACTCGTGCCCCAGGGAGATCTCAGGGCTCGTGCAGCGGGGTGGCCTGGCCACAGCGCTGGCTGCCATGGTGGGTGACACCCAGGCTGGGTGCCACACCAGCATGGCTGGCCTTGCACAGGGTGGTGATGCCAGCACAATGGGAGGTGACACTGAGGCACATCACCCGTGGACCTCTCTGGCACCCAGGCCACTGCTGCACCCTCTGGCAGCTGGAGCAGGACTGTGCTGCTTCTTCTCCACACCCAGGACCTGAGGGCATCTCTGTCAGCGCCCCAAGGATGACTGTGCAGAAGGGGGAAGGGGAGGGGAATCCCAGCACTGCAGTGGGGAGAGGCAGCTGGAATGGGACTGGGATGCTGTGCTGCCGACAAGAGCTCACCTCAAAAGGCAGCTGAGCCCTTGGCCAGACGTTTTGGCAGGGTCTGGTGTCAGCGGTGTGAAAAATAAACCATTGGGAAGGAGGGCTGGGGTGGGCAGATGTGCCCATCTGCACTGTGAGCTTCTAGAAGAGCAGCTTACAGGGGAACAGAGAAAGCCAACGGTTTTTGGGATGAAATGCTCTCTGGGCTGTGCCTAAATAATCTTGTCAAGTGAACCAGTGGCTGGCTGAAATCAGCTCACACACCCAGCTGGAACAAAATGGGGCTAAGTCCGTAAATCGGAGCTGCAGTGCTCGGAATTTGGGATCCTCAGCCTGGTGATGAGGGGCTGCACTGACACCAGCGCTCTGCAGGGCAGGGAGCAGCAAGCCACAGGCAGCAGGCCCGGATTTGCCTCCTCTCTGAGGACACTCAGATGAGCTCTGACTGGTGTGTCCCTTCCAGGTGACCAGAGGAGCACCAAAGCCGGTCGCTTCCCCTGGCCAACAGTAGTAGCTGTCCTGCTCCTCTTCTGCAGCTCTCTGGTGGCTTTAGGCATCAGGAAATGGTGTCAGTACCAGAAAGAGATGTAAGTACAAGTGAATGGAACAACAGGGGTGGGAGGGGTGGCACAGAGGGCAGCACAAACTCCAACCCAGCTGTTTGGATTTACACCTTTTCGTTTGAGATGACACACAGCCTTTAAGTACATGGATCACTTAATGCCATTTTTTTCATACAGCAATATGAAAAGTGGAGGGTTCTCAGTCCTTTCATCTGTTCTGTGGGTTATCTTTAAAATAAACTTTAAGAAAAGAGCTGCAGTGCAGCTTCAGGGTGTAAGGGAAGAATAACAGTCAATTTTTGTCCCCCAGACCCCCCCATTTCTATTAGCCTCCCTGCCAGCTGCTTTTGCTCTCTCACTTTCTGTGGTTACTTGAGGACATGTTTTAATGAAATTGTACTTCTAGGGCAGCTCTATTTGAGTTCTGAATAATATATGTGAAAGTAGGCTACCCAAAACTCAATCCCAGTCAAAAAAGCGTTGAGCTTGTAATTATTACCAAAGTTTGATTCCCTACTAAAGCACTCCGAGATCTACTGGTGAAAGCAATATCTAAGAGACAATTATTTTTAATCTTGCTAAAATACTCAAAAAATCATAGTTATAATTAGTCACTTACAAGTCTAAAAAACCCTCTTGAAACACAACTGCAAATCCTGCATATCAAAGGCAAAAACAGGATTGATTTTTTTAACCTATTTGGGATGGGACCTTTATTTACAAATTGACCAAAAAAAAAAATTATGAGTCTTTAAATATACCCTCAGAGAGCAGTGTGAGCAAAAGGCCTGTACAGGGGTTCTGAATGGCTCATCAGGACCATGTTCTGTTCTTTTAAAACATGAACGAAGTAAAATTGTGGGGTGGGAACCGAGAAAGCCAAATGAATACCAGGGAGGTGTGCTGGGGTTATAAAACAGACTCGGGGAAGTCAGAGTGTGTAAGAGCTAATGTCAGGTGCTCTTGTAATAACTTAGTGCCCATCCACCTCCTCCTGTGAACATTTTACAACTGTCTTTTATCAGACTTTTGTGTGACAGTGCATTTTCTCTCTCCCATTGCAGTATGAACAGACCTCCATCTTTCAAGCCACCGCCACCTCCAATAAAGTACATCTCCATGGTGGAGTCTGACGGGACTGCCCCATCCTGCCACGAACTGGAAAGCCTGTAACATCACCCACACCCCTTGTGTAGCACGCAGAAGACTGACACAGTCAAAAGGTTCTGCCTTTGGAACAGTGATTACAGGAGCTTGGTGTTAATGACCCATATTAAAATTCAGAGCTCCTGCATGACATCAATTCTGGAAGCTGAGCGCTCCTTAGGACACTCCCTTCTTCCCGTGTATCTCTATGTACGCACTGTGTTAACACCATGAGTGTCACTGTGAGATTACATGTGCTTAGTTTGAATTGGGTGATCAGCTGGGAATTCACTGTCTCTCCGTGGCAGCAGATTCACACATCACTCTGCCAGCCTGACTGGAGAGTGCTGAAGCTTGTCCATCTATTAAACGTATCGAGATGGCAGTTCTGCCGTATGGACACTGCAGTTACACTGGAAACAGTGGCTGAACACAACATTTGGAGACCTACATGAGCTGTTCTTGCAATTATTTATTTTTATTGTGGACTAACATAACCCAACATATAATTTTCTATCACCGTGAAACCAAAAGAAAGAATCAGCGCCATACACAGAAAGAAAGCAGTCTGCATCTCTTGGCACAGGATTGCAGCAGCGGATCATGGAGGGTGGTTGGTGAGATGAAAGCTCATGGTGCAAGCCTGGTGCAAGTGGACACAAAGAAGTCTCAGTTGTCATCGGTCAAGTCACAAGAAAGTCACCTCTGGGTTCATGTACAAGTCACCTGTGGGCCAGAGACTTAAGGACTGAAGCAAGCCTAAAGATAATGGAACATTCTAGTCCTTTTGGAAGTGCTGTGCCTTTGAAGTAGTGCCTACTTTTAAGTCTGCTTTTCAGGAATTACATTTGCAGTATATATGAAGAAAAAAAAAGAATTTAATAATTTTAAATTTGGTCTTAATGAGCATCCATCGTTTGCTGTCTTCACATTTTCCAAGACCTCAGGGGTAGTTTCCCAGGTGGTTTAAGCCTGTGAAAGAGATGATCCAGTCTTCCCTCTGTCCTGCCCAAGCTACAGATTTCCTTGTATTGACACCAATGAATAAATGATGGTGCGGAGGGTGGGCTCGGCTTGGGCCTCTGCACAGTTCTCAGCCAGGCCAGCAGCTGCGTGATCACCAATGCAAGGCACCAGAGCTGCAGGAGGAGCACTGCTTTTGGCAGCAATTACGATACCTTCAGGCAGCCAAGAAACTGTCCCTCTAAGCTTGTTTGGAAATGTATTGTTACCACAGTGGTATTTCTGTAATTAATGCAAATCAGCTAAAATTCAATCATGTCAGGCTTAAAATTGATATTCTGATTTAGGAATGGGATTTGCTTTATTTACTGCTAAACACTGGTCGATGAGTGTCAGGGTTCAGAGCACTGTATTTCCTGGGACTTTAGATTAAATGAATGGCTTACTGGAAAGAATGATCTAACAGACCTTTTTAGCATATTTTGTTGTATTATTTACCTTATAGTACAAGCAGTTCTAAATCCATCATCTGTGCTGAACAGAAAACACTTTTGTTTCCTACAAAACTATACCAACCAGCGTTAATTTGAGCATTTCTTGTCTGTGTGGTGTTGTGGAAGCACAGTAGTTTAACTTTTGTCATACTATCCATCGCTGCGAAAGAAGGCAGATTTTTGCCCTTAAAAAAATAAACTGGAAAAAACCCACAAACAAAAAACAAACCCCCCCCAAACAGATGGGTAACAGTGTTCCAAGGGGTGTGGAGAGCCAGGACGTTCCTCCTTGCCATTAGACGAGGATGACTGTCCGCGGAATACGTGTCAAAGGGGGGTTATTTTATTCTCTTGGGTGTTCTGATCCCCACGATTCCTTCTGGCCGGAGATGTTCCCTCTGACCGTGAGCAGCGCTCGTGGGCGTCACCGCTCCCTGCAGTGAGCGCCGCTCCCCGACCGGCCATCCCCGAAGGATGCTGCTGCTGTTGCTGCCTCCGCAAGCGGTGCTCCCGCAGGGTGACGATGCCCGGGAGCCTCCGCCCGGCTGCGGAGCGGTTCCAGCCTCT
>VZTA01000639.1:137035-173313 GCA_013398855.1 Mohoua ochrocephala
CGCTGCCGCCCGCGCTGCGCTCCCTGCCGCTCTCCAACCTCGCCATCCCGGGTAGGGCGGCGGGACCGGGTGTGCGGGGGCCGGGGCCGCCCGGGCGGTGGTGGGGGAGTCGCCTCGGCCGCGGCGTCGCGTCCCCCGTCATTAAGTGCTGAGGCAGAGGCTGGGGCGAGTGCCGGGGCTGAGAAGAGCGCTGTCCATTGCAGCAGAGACAGGAGGGCCTAATCTCCCATAAACACCGGTGTGAGACTCTGACCATTGGCGTGCTGCTTTCACTGCCTTGAGCAAAGGTAGCTGTGGCCGCTGGAGGCCCTCCTGGACGTTTGCAGGTGCTTTAAGCAAGGCTGGAATCGGGTAGGGAGAAGGGCTCGGTTGCGCCGAGCCACCAGCTGGAGGTTCATCAAATGGAAAGCCTGCTGGGATGGGGCTGTGAGCACGCTGCTCTCGTGGAAGGTGTTCCTGCTCGTGGCAGTGGGCTTGGGACTGCGTGATCTTTAAGCTCCCTCCCAACCCAGACCATTATATGGTATGTCTTTTATAGCCTGGTGTACAGATAGATAAACTGATAAATGGCGACAACAGCAGATGACCTGACAGTTACTTTGGCTGATTTTCCATCTGCAAAGGGCAAAAAATACTCTTCCTTGCAAATGTCACTAGGGAAGATTTTAGGAGTGGTTACTGTATCTCCTGATACTGGATGTTAGACTGTGGTACAGGCTTGGTTTTCATTTCAGTGCTTTGGCTTGTCACTAGCGCTTTGGATATGTGTTGTTGCATACATACAGTGTCAGGCTGTGCCCGGGGAGGTTCAGGATGGACATTAGGAGGAGTTTCTTCACAGAAGGGATGGTTAGACATTGGATTGGGCTGCCCGGGGAGGTGGTGGTGGAGTCACTGTCCCTGGAGGTCTTTAAGACTGGATATAGCACTCAGTGCCACGGTCTAGCTGGCAAGGTGGTGTTTGGGCTTAGGTTGGACTCCGTGATCTCAGTGGTGTCTCCCAGTCTAATTCATTCTGATTCTGTATAGCAGGCGTTCAGAGACACATCCCTAGAAACAGAGTAACTTTTTGTGTGAGAGGTAACATAGCCACTTCTCTACATGCTTGAAATGCCCTTGAAGCATGTAGAGAAAGGGCTGTGCACCTCCTCTGCACTGCTGTGTTACCTGAAGCAGCACAGTTAAAATGCCAGGTTTCAATCCAAAATGGTACCCTTTCCTATCTTGACAGTAGCAAAAACATGTTATGTGGCCCTGTTCTATTGAACAGGGAATCAGGACAGAAAGGAAGTTCGGTGTTCGTATAAAATTCAAATGCCGGCAGACTTTGAAACTTCTGGCAAAGAAAGGCTTCTCAGTTTTAATGAACAGTAATAAATCAACTTCTTGTTACTGTAGCCACTTAAAGGCTGTGAAGCTGTGCAGAATGTTATGATGTAGATTGCATCAGGTGCAATGCTGCTGTCACTTGCAAACGTCCTGCAACCAGTGTTGCAGCAGAGAAACCGAGTAAATGAGTGCTGGTTTCAGTAATGCCATGGCGCTTTTAAAATGGGTAATCCTTTTTTTTTTTTGAAAATGCTTGCAGTATGTGTTTATTTGTGATCAAGGTTGGTGTATCTCCCCACCGCTTTCCTGTATATACCTCATGCAACCTGGCCAAAGATATTTTGGGTAGATTTTGGTCATTTTTTTATTACTCTTCTTTTAGTCCAATGATTATTTTGCTGAAGAGGGGTTTTGGTGTAGTGCTTGACAAAGCAACCTTTTTGAGCGCCAGGGAGTTGTTCCTAGCAGTGTGCAATACGGGTTGTAGTTGAGGAATCTTTGCAGATGCTGAACAGCAATGAAGACCAGTGTTACCTTCAAAAGAGAGATGAAAGGTTGAATGAGAAGCGTTTTTGTGTGTGCTTATGACAGGAGTGGTCTGCTTTTGTCCATCTCGGGATCCATTTGTTTTCTCCCCTGGAATGATGGATTCAATTGGTTTTGATATGGGGAGTTTGTTTGTTTGTTTGTTTCTCCCCCCCTTGTTCCTTGTCACCCTTTGTACATCGGAACAGAGATAGAGCTCCAGGAGTGGAAACCTTAAAACTTGTTTTAACTTGAAATAAAATCAGCACTCAAAATCATGAAACTGTTGTTGTTTTATACTTTTTGCACTTTAAAGAATTGCAGCATTTAAAGAATAAAATTGTACTTTTATTTAAGAGAAGAACAAAATGATGGTATCATGGGACTATTTAAAGTGAAAGAATTGAGAATGTACACGGAAAAGAAACATCTTAGACTTAATTTACATCCTGCTGTGAGTGGGAAGCTCCCTTGTATGTTGCCCAGCATGTCTTCATAGAGTTCTCCTGCTTTATTTGTTGCAAACCTTTTGCTTTCAGAGCTGCTTGTTTTCACTGGCTTTAGAAAAGGTGGCTGTGACTTCTGAGGGTCCTTTTAAAGCTCTGTTATTCTATGATTCCATAATGGTGTGAAACACCTTACTTGATGGTAGAGAAGGTCATCCATTCCTCAGTCCTTAGAACCAACTGGTAGCAAGCAAATAATGTTGAAGATGGGTATTCATGAGGTACCTGGGGTGTTTACATGCTTATTGAACTCTGTGCTCAAAATAGAGAGGGACTTTGAAAAAGTCAAGGCCCTTCTCCAAAGCTTGTGTGTGATCAGTTCTCAAGTTTGGGCTTTTCTGTTACTTCTTTTGGGAAAAACTAGCCAAAATGCTAAACCAATATAGTCTTAGGTAAGGAAAAGAGGTGAGGTTCCCTGTGCAATGTCATGAGAAGAGGGATCTTTTGCAATGAAAAATTGCCAAATATCAAGTAACTAAAATGTCATTAACTTTACAAGCGTACAATATAATATGTCAACAAAAATAACCACCCTCACCAAGTGGTGACCTTGTGTGAAAGTCTAGAGGGTTTTCTCTTAATTATATTCCACTAATCCTCTTTGGATGTGGGTTTAAAACATTTTGATTGTGGACGTGACCCTTGGCAGGGTATTGTATAGTACTTGTTTAATCTCAAGCTGGTTTACAGTAAAAATTTTTATGAAATCACAACTGTGGGATACTTTCTTTGGTCATCTTTTGATCTGCATCTGCTACTTTTCTTATTTCTCCACGTAGAAATGGAGCACAAAAATCTGGAGTGCTCTCACTAATTAGCTTTCAATGCAAATCAGCTATTTAAAGAGTTAGCTGGAGAAGCCTAGCTGTTCCTTGCTTGTGCTTGCATCCTGATAGTTGATAGCACCGTGGTATGTCCGGTTTATACTGTTTCATTTGAACTGCTGCAGAAATTTTTAGAAAGGCAAGTATCTTGATTAACTTGGTGCTAGAGTCTGAAGTCTCTGCATCTGAAGGTATGGCACCATTTCCCTGTTAGATCAAACTTTTACATGAATACTTGTATTAGAACAGGTGAAACACTGTCTCAATCTCCACTGTGTGAGGTGATGATAAGCTCGTCCCTTTTGGTTTGAGACAGCCAGGCAGTCTAGCAGATGTTCACTGCCAGATATCAGTGCTTGTTTATTGAGTATTTCATTAGGCCAGCCTCCAAGGTGCTGGATGAATGTCATGAGAAGAGCAGGCAGTTCTGTGTTCCTTTGGGTCTTGGTGATAATACATTTACTTAATCCTGTCTGGACTATTCCAACTGTAAGTATATAAGAGCCATGATGTAATAGGTATCCTTGGAGTTTTGGATCAATCTGTATCCCTTGACTGGTTCCCAGTTCTGGTCAGGATAGCTAGCTGTGAGTTTTTCCATACTGCTAATTTTCTTTGTCTTCCAGAGAAAACGTATGATGACTTAGGTAGGGATCCACTGCTGCTTGCAGGAGCATCCAGAAGAGTTATGGGTGCCCTTTCCTAAATAAAGTAAGGTGATCAAAAGTCTCTTCTGTCTCCTGCCTTTCCTTCTCTCCCCCTGCAAATACAGATGAGTGTGTTCCCCAGGCTAACCTGGTGGGAAGGTTTTGTGTGGTGATGATGGTTTAGAGGCATTTTTTTGTTTTGAGAAGTGGTTCTTGCCAGAAAAGCTGCTTGCAACAGCTGCTCATGGAGTTGGGCAAGCCCCAGGGTGAGTGCTGGACTGTGTGGGTGTCCCAAGGGAACACAAAGGTTAACCTGATGTGTCATGGTGCTGTAGAGGTGGACGGGAAAGAAGAACAGGTAGAATGGCTGTATGTAGAATAAATGGGTGATTGTTTTCTTTCACACAGTTTGGCTGAAACATAGGCTATTAGTAAAAACTAAGCTTAGCTGGGGAACAATTAATTTGAATCTGAACTAAGTTGTTGGATAGGAGTTACTGAAGAAGAGAGCTAAAAGATGGAAAACTTGGGAAAAGTAAAATGTTTTGCTTTAGCACTTTGAAATGTGATACTAAAAAAAAAACCTTACACTGATGGTTTTCTCTTAGAGTTTTTTTTTAAATTTTGAAATAAAGATGTTTGTGTTGTAGGTCAAACTTGGTATATCTAAGGCTGATTTGAAACAGTAAGGACGCTTTTGCCACCAGAAGTCAGTTTTTCAGCCCCTGGTACACCCAGAGCCAAATGTCACACTCAGCAGAGAGCTCTGCCGGTGTGGAACGTGCAGGCTGGGCAGGCCGCCCTTCCAGGGCGAGGTGGGGCAGCTCCCCACCTGTGGCTTCTGGTGGTGTACAGGGCCTCTTCTGTCACCTTCTAGTGATCCCAGCTGGTGTGTTCTTGCTTCCTCAGAAAGCACGTGGAAGGCTAACCAGAACCTCATTTCCAAGTCATTCAGAGCATTTGGAATGTGGAGCCATTCCTGTCAGCATCAGGTTGGACAACTGGTGAGGAGTTTCCTGTGGGATGCTGGGTTGTAGGTAGCCAGAGCTGACAGAAAAAATGGGGTTTACAGAAGCATTCCGGAAGCATTTTTTTTGAACAGAGAAAATCATATTGGCCTGAATATGGCCAGAACAAGACCATATTGGAGACTTAGAATAGTTGGTGAAGTGTCTTCAACTTGACTGTTCACTGATCTCCAAGGAGAGATGGGTCCTTGCTCTTCTAAAATAGCAAATCTTTGCTGCTCCAAACTATAGCAGTAGTCAAGCTGCCTAATTCCCCCCTACGACACACACACTCTTGACTTTCTAGCCCACTTTTAAATAATAACTTCCCATAGTTTGTTCATGGTAGTGTCAGTATGACTGGCCGAAAACTTTCCATACTACAGTGTGCCGCTGTTTCTGCCCTTCTCTGAGAAGTTCATCCCGAGAGCCTCAGTAAGAAGCCTCTTGATTTTGATTTAAATGATCAAAGTGCTAGGAAATTATTATCCCTGGAAAGCAAAGCTTTACAAATACAGCTAGTAGGCAGTCTTAGCAAGGAGCAGCCCTGCTGGCCAAGCCCGTGGTTAAGCTTAAAGGGGGGATAAAAGGCATGTAGAGGCGTTTCCTGTGTTGATAACCTGCTGTGAGTGACTGAGTTGGTGCAGTAGTGTGACTCTGTCCTCATGTGCCAGGTTCATGAGGAACACCTGGAGGTGGTGGGGCCCTGAGCATCTTCTGTGCAGGATGCCATCTTCCCATCCACCAGCTGGCCAACTCTGCTGTCCTGACAATGGGACTGTTCCCCAAAAGCCCCATGAGCTGCCTGACTTGGAGCTGGCCAAGCAGAACCAAAGTGGTTCTGAAAAGAAGCAGAAGCGCTGTCCAGTTGAGAGCTGGGCACTAGGCTCTGACTGGATTGGGTGGTTTTTCTCTTTGCCGGCATGACCCTGAGGTGAGCTGCTGAACTTGCTGATGCTGTGATTTTCTTGTTTATTTGTTCATGGGCTGGTGTGGGCTGTGGACGTGCATGCTGAGAGGAGTGGTGGTGAGCTTTAGGCTTTAGGCTGCATCCTCCTCCCAAACAGTACTCCTTTGGAGTTGTAATTAAAAGGATCACTGAATCAGCTGGACTGGCCATCTGTTGGGTTGAAGCTCAAAGGGAAGAAATATAAGATTTATGTTCTGATTCACCAAGCTTTATTTTCCTTCTCAATTTAGGTTGCATCTACCAATGAATCAGGTGGTAACCATTAGAAGAATAAGTTATAATAATCATCTGCATAAGCATGGTGATGTTGAGTATGATTTGTAAATGCAGAATTTTCTGAAAAGACATTTTATTACCTTGGTAGGCTATTTGATTGTAACAGCAAATCTCAAATCTTTTTAGAGAGGCTATTAAACTATCTGGACTGGTTACACTGATGAGAACATTTGATGGAAGTTGTTCCACTATTCCTAAGTAGCCAAGTATTCCTTTTGTATGTCCCTGTGTGAGGAACTGGTGGCAGACGCTGGGTCTGTGCAGGAGTTCCCCTGACTAGCCAGTCTTAGGGCTTCGCTTTTTAAAGAACTTGTCATCTGTTTAGCCAAAATCAAAGTACTCTTGAAATGCTGCAAAATTTTCTTCAGACAGTATATGAAGGTCCTAATTTATTTTTTTTTAATCTGGAAAAATTTTATTCCTGTTACATATTAAAATCTGTACCCTAGAGAGTGACTTAAGTGTGTCTGGTGAATGAAGAACATACCAAAGTTTTACTTCAAATGGAGAAAGCTAGTCATGATGTTGATATAAATGGTTGTTGCTCTCCTTCCATGTTGTGAAAGTTTGTTTGCCTGCTTTTCCAGAAAAGATGTTAAAAGAGGGAAAAGTACTATGTAATAAAAATTTCCCCAGAGCCTTCTCAGAAGAGAATGAACACTTGGTCCACTCAGTTCTGAGTGGTCACAAAAGAGGAGTTTAGGATTTGAAACTGAAGGCTTTTTTCCTTTTTGAGCATGTGGATCCAGTCAGGCTTTGAAATGGTAGAGACATACTGTGTCTTTCTTGCATTCCCATTGCAACAGCTGAGATTGTTGATAAATGGGAAACCATTGCTAAATGACCTTAAACTTCAATGGCAATAACTCCAACCAGTGCCAAAAGGATTTCTCCTGGCTGGAAAGAAAAGCAAACTACTCTGTGACATTGTGTCTGAGACAGTTTTAGGTTGTCTTTAAGCTCTTGCATCCCATTGCGCTGCCTGAAAGGGGCAGTGGGGGAAATCAGGGTGGTTCTTGGATAGAGAGAGGGAGTTTTCCTAAGAGGATTTGGTCTGTGCTGGGATTTGTCTTAATGGGACTGCATTAAGAATATCTAAAGGATTTTTGTAGGTTTCTTAACATATACTCATCTCTATAGTTTCAGATAATTGATTATCGATAGGATGTTTCTTATTTCTGCCTCATCTCCTTTTGCTAGACAAGTTCATATGAACTATTTGATTTGCTTTTCATTAGTGATGAACTTTTAAGATGTTAATCTTCTAATAAGAAAATCTGGATTGTTAACGACCTGAATCCTGAGGACTTCTAGGCTTTGAGAGGCACTTTTGCTTATCCTGTTTTTCCCTCAGTTTTGGCACACACAGGACATCTGGTTTAAAAGAACATTTGTGGGATATCCTTGACTCGCTAGCACTTAGATCCTGTGGTTTTGGAACTTGATGACTGTTTTTCTGCCCATCTTGGCTGTGTGATGCCTGCTGTGCTGTGTCACATGCAGTGGTTTGTAATGTGTGGGGAATGTACTTTGTCCAGTGAGCAAAGCTTGTGCTAAGAAGTTCAGCGTCACTACGGCTGGGGTGATTCTTTGGTCATAAATGACCCTGTAAGCTTTTAGGGGATGGGTATGTTTTGTTGACCTTGCTTCTTAGTTCATGTTATATTAAACATTTGTTTCTTGCAATTTGTGTTCCTCTTAGTATTCTCTTCATGTAAAGATCAATCCAACTTATTCAGCTCTATTTAAGCTTACTGACAGCACACTCTCCTGCCCTTGAGCTTTCATGTACTGCTTCTTGGTTGGCCAGATGTTTGCAGAAAGTGTCCTTACCTGCTGCTGCTGACTAGTCCATGGCCTTGGAACCAGGGAGGCTTGCAATATGCTGGGAGACATGCTTGTATCCAAAAAAAACCTATGAGTTTTTGTCTTGTTTTTGAGTGATTGGCAGTGCACAGGTATGTTCTATGTTGGAAGATCTCTGCACTTTGCATGGTGTGTAGTCATATGTTTAATGTTCCATGAAGGTAAATTTACAAGGGGTTGATGACAGGATGTTAATCCCTGTCCTTCTGCTGCAGCTGTATTTGCAGGAAGTATTATGTGGAAACAAAAGGTAATACCAAATGGCACAGAATCATAGAATATGCTGAGTTGGAAGGGACCCACAGAAAGGATCAAGTCCAGCTGCTGGCCCTGCACAGGACACCCCCAAGAGCCACACCCTGTGCCTGAGAGCATTGTCCAAACACTCCTTGAACTTGGGCAGGCTTGGTGCTGTGACCACTTCCCTGTTCCAGTGTTCAAGCACCATCTGGGTGAAGAACCTTTTCCCAAGATCCAGCGTAAGCCTCCCGACTCTGCTTTGTGCTGTTTCCTGTCACTGGTCATGAGAGTGAAGAGCTATAGCTAGTATTTGTTGAAATTGGAGGCTTGATAACATTCTGTTGATGAGTATCATCTGTTTCAGCTCCACCGCGGGTTAATTTGACTATCAGTGAGTAAGTAGCATGACAAATAAGCACACTGGGAAGTTAGATTTTACTGCAGATGTGATGATAAAAGGCTGCTTTCTAACAATTAGCACAAAACCTTCAACAAAAAGTCATCCTGAACAGCGAAATACAATCTATTTAACATATAAATTGAATTGAAAAGTGAGCTGTTTAACATACAATTAACTTGAGGAATTAGTATAAGCAGAATAAAAAGATGTTTAAAGATATGAATGAAATTTAATCCACGGTTGCAATTACTGGGACAAAATTAAGAGGTCTATCCGACGTTTTAAGTCTGGCATCTGGAAGATACCTATATAATATTATTCTAACTATAACAGAGCCTTTGATAGTTAAATATCTGGGCATTTGATGGCATGTGGGTTCTGTCCTTGAAGCTGCCAGTCTTTGTCAGATGAAAGAAATGAGACTGAAATAGAGCAGCCGCTATCTGTAACAGCTGCCAGCCAATTAGCAGTCCCCTAATTTTTGTCTTTGAACGTGCAGTGTCTTTCATGATTAAACTTAATGCTTGCTGCTTCGCGCTGTACATCTTCACCCAGTTGGAAGCAATTGGCAAATAAATCATCGTCTCTTTGTTGTATTTCCTGTGCCTGACTTGGTTTTGGGAAGGGCTGAGCACCAGACTGATGCCATGTCACTGGAGCAGCTCGGTGAGGTTTGCTGTCTGAACGCTAATCCAGTCTCATCTACAGTAAGTCAGTGTCCTGCACATGCAGGAACATGCTTTTGAGGCAGTTCAGGCTGGGGTTCTGGCCTCTCTTTACCAAAAGGACAGTGAAGACAAAGTTTCTTGGCTTTTCTCTGCCTTTTGGCTTCTCAGTGTGTGAGGTGGAGGTTATAAATACCTAGTTTTGTTAGTTGCTTTGTCCACAAGCAACAGGTTTAAGGAATAGCTTTACTGAATAGGGTGTTATTTATATTTAAGATGTTAATTATCGTCTGAAATGTCTCGCTTCAAGAATTCTTGAGGTTGTGTTTTCCCAAGAAAAGTACTCAGCACAATTTGAGGCAATGCACGTTATTTGTGTGGTGGGGAACACAGATGGTGAGGGATTTTTTACAAGTGGAAAAGACTTTACAGTGTGTGTTGCTATGAGGGTTTTGTGGTTCTTGCTCTGTCCAGGAACTGCCAGCCTTGTTGCTGTCACTGGACACTGTGCAAGTACCTTCGCACATCCTTGTGTTAGACATGAATTGAGACTGTACACAGCAGCTCTTACACTGAGCTCCTGACGAAACGGGGCTGATCTGCTCCATCCTTCTGCTGTAGGCTCTGCCCTTTGCCTCTGAAGTTTTACAGATTCGGGTTGGTTTAGGTTTTGCTTTTTCAAAAAGAAATTATGCTGTATTGCATGTATCAGCAACCAGCTTGGCTTCTGCTATAGCTACAGCATGGCAAGACTTTTTATGAGTTTAGGGATAGAGCGAAGGAGAGCAGGGATTATTTTGACATCGTGATGCAATCGGCTTAGCATGTACTTAACATCACAGCTAAGCTATATTATAAGGCAGTGCCTGAGCTGGTAGTATATCACAGTGATCTTAAATTAAAGAAGGGCCTGGTGGATGATGTGGGTCTTCACCTTGCTCTTACCCCACAGCCCCACAAGTATCCAGTGCTGTTGCTTCAAGGTTTCAATTTGGGGTTTTTCCCTTTTACCAGAATTAAAACATTGTGGGTCCAGGTTTGGCCTAGATATTGGTGACTGGCCTTTTTAAATGACCACTGAAGACCTAATTCAACTTCTGCTGTCTTTCCAGCCTCAGTATTGATCATAGAATGATGGACAGAATTGGTGATGCTTCCCTGCCCTCCGTAGCAGGTGATGTGCTACCAACAGTGAAAAGGAGGATAAGTTTTGCAGATGCTCCAACTCATGTTCTACTTGGTTATACCTAGGTACACATGTTGACTTTGTTGTAGGAGAGAAGCTCCATTTCCTAGACTTTGAGCAGAGCCATGGGGCAGGATTTAATAGGATCTTCTCTAACTATAGAAGCATGTCACACATAGTTCAGTTTGCTGTGAAGGAGTGCAGTTTTTAAACTATGTGTTGAAAAAGTTGCAATGTGCTGACTTGTTTTCTTTGATGTTGATTTCTAGTGCTAGGCTATAAATAGAATTTGGTTTGTAATAATGCAGGGAGAAAATTTGCTCTTTGTGTCCCTAAAAGTGCCTTGTAAGTGACAAACTGCAAAGGAAAGACTTTTGTAGCTGTAAAGTGAGTGATCAGAATTAGGAAAACGAGTTGATTTTTGGTTCAGATTTACTTAGAGGTGTCACTCTGAGGTGACAGCAATATATTTGTGGCCAGATAAAATTCTCATTCCTTTGTAAGTCAGATTTATCAGTCTGAGGAAGCATAATGGTGTGAGTGACTCCTATAGACAAGTCTCAAGGATGCTGCACTGTCTTAGTTAAAACGAAAATATTTCTTATGTCATTATTCTACAATGTTAAACCATCTTCTACAGTGACCTAAACAGAAGAAGAAAGAAAACTTGGTAGAATTAAGAACTAGGGGGAAAAAACCAAACAAAAACCCCAACCAAACAAAAGATTTCTTTGTACAAAATGACTAATTCCAAGGTAGAAGCCAAGTTATTGAGTCTACTTTACAAATATTGTAGAAGCTTGAAATATTCGTTCTGCTGTACAGGGAGGTATATGAAACTCAAATATCTGTAAACTACCATTTGAAGCATCATATAGTTTCTGAAATGTCTTCACTAGATGTTTGCTCCTGGGTTTTGTTTGGGGTTGTGTGTTTGGAGATGGGGGAAAAAAATCTAGGTGTCACTCCACAGCGAACAGGCACTTTGTGATGTAGTTTACTGCGACAGGTACTAAAAAGCTGCTTAGGCTGGCATCTTTGGTACTTCTCACTTCTGTCTGAATGGAAAGCTGTAACAGAGACCCACTTGAACAAATGCTCTGAAGAATTCACGAAGAGTTGATCAGAATTAGTTTTAGTGTTCATTTGTAAAGCTTGAAAACTAACAACCTTCACACTGCCTCTTCACTGCTTTTGAACTAGTCAAATTCCATGGAAACAGAGTGCATTTAAGGTTGTTGAGAAGTGATGTTTAGTTTATGCACAGTCTGTTCTTTCATCTGGATTAAAAATGCGCCAAGATAATCCAATTGAGATCATAATCTTGTTTGTAGCTCTGATCTTGCATCACAGGAAATGCAGCACATCAGTGTTCAAGTGAGCACTGGTACACAAACAAAAGGTTTGGGTAAAGGAGGCTGTGAATGCCTCAAATGTTTTCTTAAGATTGAATATGACAAAGTAGGATTTTAAAGAGTTGCAGACTGAGGGAGAGGAGGAAAATTGAGAAAAGCGTGGTCCTAGAAGCAGGGACAAGCATGCAGGAATGTAAAACACAGGTGCCAGCAGCATGGTGCACTGTACCCCGGGGCAGCTGGAAAATGAGCTGCTTGGGCGAAGATGCTTTCTCTGCATTTCAGCAAGTGGGTCCACAGGGAGCAGGTGGGGTTTGGCTTAATGGGCAAACTCTCTTCTCCTGTCCTGAAGACAAAGGGTAGCAGGGCTGTTACAGCTCCTGTGGTGTTTTTGCTGGCTGGAGCTTCACAAGGAAGGTGAGCTTGGAGCAGCTGCAGCTTCTTGGCTGTGCTGGTGCCTGGTGGAAATGATTAGAAATCCCTGGTAAACTCCAGTCTGTGTTGGATCAGCCTCTGCCAGTCTTTGCTTTATGCTGTTCTGGTGCAGTGCAGACCGAGATACGCTGCCTTCTCACTCTTTGTTCTGTTACTGACTTGGCTGAGGCAGGGATATTTCACTGACTCTGAAACTTTTATTTTGGCATTTTGTTACTTCTCAGGTTTTTTTCCCATTAACTACTGAATTTTCAGTTGGAGGTTTTTTCTAATAAGCAAAAATTTTATATTGGAGATGGAGTTTCTCTGCCAAGGTACAGATTGGGGTACAGGGGCTTTTTTGGACGTGCATTATTTTGGTAGGGACTGGTGATTCTGATTGTTGGTTGTATTTTTTTGGTGAATTTTCTGTTCACTGTATCTTTGGTCACTCAGAAGCGTGCCAGGTAAAAGACATGTTCATGAACTTGTTTAACATGAGCTTGGTATCTGTCCACACTGTAACTGGTGGTGTGTTCAATTGTTCCACCTCCAAGTCCAGCCAGTCACTGCCCACTGTTCAAACCATTAATCATTTATCTGCCATCTTGGGGCTAAAGTGAGATGTGCTGGTGAGGCAGGTGCAGGTGCAGATCCCTCAGTCCATTACATGAATAAAGATACCTGTTCCAGGATGTTTGGTGTATAAGGTCATGGTTGGATTTACCAGGTAGAATTAAAGTCTCAGATTCTTAAAATGAATCTGGAGTCTCATGCTAGATCAGTCATGTGCCAGGCTCTGGGAAAGCTTTGGGGGTTGATTTGTAATTTGTAAATGAAGGAAAGTAGAAGGAAGTTTCCCTTTACCACAAATGCCTGTTTTGTAGTGTTCAGGGAGCACTGAAATTGGGAGCTCGTGCAAGAAAGCAGTTCAAACCGAGAACCTTATGTATAAGTCTTGTTACACTGTCAGGGAAGAGTAAGGTGTAAAGGATAGTCTGAAAGACTCTCACGTGAGCATAACCCTTCTGCAACCTTGCCATACACATAGAACTCTGTTCAGTTTTCAGGGCTCACGGGTATATGTGTTTTGGGAGAGTCACTTTTTCTAAAATTAATTTTTCTTGGCTCTTTTTCTAGGATCACATGATTCTTTCAGCTACTGGGTTGATGAGAAATCTCCTGTGGGACCAGACCAAGCAACAGCCATCAAACGTTTGGCCAGAATTTCCTTGGTTAGAAAGATCATGAAGAAATGGTCAGTGACTCAAAATCTGACTTTCAAAGAGCAGTTGGAAGGTGGGATCCGCTACTTTGATCTTCGTGTATCTTCCAAACCTGGGGAAATAGGACAAGAGATTTACTTCATACATGGCTTGTTTGGCATCAAAGTGTGGGATGGGCTGAAGGAGATGAATAGTTTTCTTGAGCAGCACCCCAAGGAAGTAATCTTCTTGGATTTCAATCATTTCTATGCCATGGATGACGGCCATCACCACTTCTTGATCAACAGGATCCGCTCAGCATTTGAATCCAAACTTTGTTGTGTTGAATGTGTAGAATATGTGACGTTACTGTACATGTGGGAGAAGAAACATCAGGTAGGGAAAGGCTGTTTAATGTTTTTCAAACCCAAAATGTTAAGATTTTAAAGAGACAAGCTTTGTGTACTTCCCACTCACAGGTGTTGGACCAAGGATGCTGCTGATGGTCAAGTTAAAGCCCATTAGGGCCTCCTTTATGTAGTGTGCATGTTTTCCTCCATTTATATGCAGCTCTATATCCCCTTGTCTGTGGTGTGGCCAGTCTGTGTCCTGCTCCCAGGCATGATTGTTAAATAATTAAACTGTAGTATCCTTGGAGCCTTGTGCTCTTCACAAATGGTTTTCCCTTCTGGAAGGGCATGTAGTGTGCAGACTTGTGTCGGTGAGGATTTGATTAGCTGCTGTCTTTCTGGCCAGTGGGAAGCATATAAGCTTTAGCATGACTGAGGTATGGTACTGAATTTCTTACCTGCTTTGCAGCCATCCAGATCTGCAGAGGTGAGGTTAATGCCTCTTCTCTGTGGTAACTGCTCCCAGAGGTACATGAAAACTGGCAACAGAAAAGGGTTTCAGCAGCAGCACATAGTCTTAAACTGGAAATGAGGCCTTGAGGAATTGTTCTGAACTGATGCTGTCAATGCTAGGGTTCACAATGAATCTTGTGTAAATGTGGGTGTTAATAAAAAGCGTTGCCTCTTTGTGCTGTAGAGAAGCACCTTACAAGGTATAAAATACTAACTTTGGATTTGATGATTTTGCTGGCAGCAGGACTGGCTCTGGCATCTGATGCAGCAAGTGTGAGCACAGTGCCAGTATGCCAGTCATGTGCCAGTCAGCCCAGCCCACTTTAGCCTCTTAGTAGGAGGTACTCAGAAGATGACAAAACTGCTAAAATCCTTAACTTCAAGTACAGATATAGTATTTTCTGGCAGTAAGAATTTGCAATGCATTTAAGCTGAGTTCTTTAAATGACAGAGGCAACTTTGTCATTTTAAACTGATAACCCTTGAAGCCTGAAGCAATCCTGTCCTCAAAGCTGAACAAAATGATCTCAATCTCCATTTGCAAGAGTGCAACAAATTCACTGACACTCATGACTCAAGAGCAGCTTCTTTTTGCTTGGTCCTCTTCGCTGCTAAGCTAGCTGCAACAGTACTGTATGAACATAAACCAATGCAACAGCCTGTTCAAATAAAAATGTAGTAATTGTGAATTGTTTTGTTTTGTTCTGTTAGGTTCTCATATTTTACCACCACCCTTTGTATCAGGAATATCCCTTCCTATGGCCAGGTAATAAAATGCCAGCACCGTGGGCTAATACAACTAACGTGCACAAACTGCTGCAGTTCCTGGAGACCACACTTGAGGAACGAAGTCGTTATGGGACTTTCCACGTATCTCAAGCAATTCTCACACCTCGAGTGAAAACAATTGCACGGCATCTAATTCGTGGTTTGAAGAACACACTTGTTCATAAGTAAGGACTTGTCTTGATTTTCTCAGTTCTTTACTTAACATGTCTCGTGGTGAAAGAGTCACTGAGGCAAGAAACTAGGAAACGTTTTGCTTAGGCTTGCTGAAAGCGTGCAGTTTTGCTCAGTACTGTTGTTCATCAGAGATATTTAAAATCATTAAAAATAAAGAATTGGTGAAAATAATGAAGTAACAGGGTGTATATGTGTTTCCTTGTAAGTGGAACTTTTTCTGAATGTGATTTGATCTTGCAAACTGTGGGATGGATGTGTGGCTTCAAACTAGGAATTCATTTCAAACTGGCTGACATTGAATTTTGGGGTGGGGCGAAAAAAGCTTGTGCCACAGAGGAAAATTGCTTATTTCTAGACTCAGTTTTGCATTTGTCCATGCAAATGTCTCAGTAATTTCAGTAACAGCCAGAGATGTATGACCTAGGGCAGTGTTTTACCTTGTATTTTTAGGGGGCAGGGGGGAGGTTTTCCAAAAATTAGATTCACCTTTTGACTTTTTTTAATACCACTGACCATTGTACAATTAATTTGCTTGTGAGTAAGGTCACTGTAAGAGGGTTTTGCTTTGATTAGCACAGAGTGCCAGCGATTTTTAATCGCACTAACAGCATGACCAGGACAGTTTCATATGATTTATTTTATGGAATTATCACCTTAATGGGAATTAGCCCGTTTGCTAAAAACTACCAGAACTGTAAAAGTCCTCTTGGATATTGGGAAGAAATTCTTCACTGTGAGAGTGGTGAGGCCCTGGCACGGGTTGCCCAGAGAAGCTGTGGCTGCCCCATCCCTGGAAGCGTTCAAGGCCACATTTGATCGGGCTCTGAACAACCTGGTCTAGTGGAAGGTGTCCCTGCAAATGGCCAGGGCTGTTGGAATGAGATGATAGTTAAGGTCCTGTCCAACCCAGGCCATTCAATGACTTTGTGAATAAGAAAATTGCAGGTTAGGTATAAATCCCGGAATTCTCAGTCCCCTTTCTGTTAATGTGTCACAAGCACAGTCAGAGCCCGCTGCCGGTTCGGTGCCGGGGCGGTGCCGGGGCTGTGCCGGCCGCGCTCGGCACCAGGTGGCGCTGGGGGCCCGCGAGCGGCCGCGGGTTCCGGAGCGCCGGGGCCCCGCGGGCAGCAGCGCCGAGGCCAGGCGCAGTTCCTGGGCCAAAACCAGCAAAGGATCGTCGCATTTCGTGGAATAGGCGGGCAGCTTTGTTTCAAGGGACTCCTGGCACAGATCTGTGCTGTAAGCCGCTGTTAGCGGGAAGCCTGCCTTCAATCCAGCCCTTGCCCTTATCCTTACCACTTGTTTGCAAGCAAACCGAAAGTTGCAAATAGATGCTGCTGTTTGCATAAGCATGATTGCTTGTGTGCATTTGCACAAGCTAGCTGATATGCAGATCTGTCTTTGCGGTTTTATGTAGATGCCTGCCTTCTTGTATGGAAATTTTGCCCAGAATATGAATATGTAAGTGTTCTTGAGCTCTTGCTAAAGGAGAAATGTGCAACAGTCATACTTAGCTGGCTGAAGTCTGGTGTGTCCCCTGGAAGTAATTATGCCTTCACTCATGGTTCTTGATAAGATTTTTTTTTTTATTGTCCTGATGCAACAGGAGTGCAGTGTTTTTAAGTTTTTTGGGTTTGCTTTTTTCTCTTCATCATCCTGTTAGCTAATTTACTAGCATACCATCTTCTCAAATAATGTATACATGTTACAGCAGTCATCTAAATAATGCTAACACATTTAGCCATTTGTGTCTAACTGCTGAAAAGCCTGGTGTTTCATGTTATAGGGCAGAAAAGCTGGTGTAGACTCCTGACTTGCACCGTGTCCAAGAAGTTACTTGACATTTCTCCCCACGGTAGAATTTCTAACTTGATTTAACTCAGTTCCTGACACACCTCTCCTTTCTCCAGTTATAGTGATGTCTAGCAGGATGTTCAACCCCTGTGGAGCTGACAGCTTCATTCTAGGTTTGGTTTCCCTGACCCCATTGCTCTGGGTGGGTCTGGAGGCTGGAGAGAGTTTGGGAGAAATACAGTGTGCTGCCTCCAACAACTTTTTTCCCCACCCACCCTGAGGCAAGGAAGGGCAGGGGAACATCTTGGGCCAGGTACAGCCTTGCTTTGTGTTATACTGAAGCGTGCTGTGAAATTGAGCGTTTGACTTAACGCGTGCTTGGGTGAAAACAAACCAGAGTGGAGAAAATTGTAGTGCAGTGTGAAATCCTGAAGCACAGACTGCCCAGTGAATATAGAGGGGGTTTGTATGCCTGCTAGATTGGCTTGAGGACTGACCAATATCTCTGATAGCTCATGACCACGTGCTGTGTTGAGCACTTGTCTCATCAGCCAGTTGCATTTAGGGTAACAGCCAGGACCTGATCACAAATATGAGATAATATTTTGTAAACAGCATGTTGTGTTTGAAATGAGTGGAGTGTGTATAGATACGTGCCTCTTTTAAAATGTTTAATTTTCTTTATTTCAATTTCTCTAGGAACCTGCCCATGATTTTGAACTGGGTGAAAGCACAGAAGCCTGGTGTTATGGGCGTTAACATAATTACATCAGACTTTGTGGAGCTGGTTGACTTTGCTGCTACGGTTATTGCATTGAACGACCTCCTTTTAGAAGAGGACGAATCTGCAACTTAAATCCCGATTGCTGTGTCCTACTTGTGCTCCTTAGTGGACATCTTCGAACTGTGCTAAATGTTTTACTTGTCAAGTGAAACCTATTGTAATCTCTTTATGAAAAAAAGTTTCCTAGAGGAAACGTGGTTAAACATCCCTTACAGCCGGGTCCCTTCTCCTGGTCTCGCGTGGACCCGAGTGCCCCGCGTGCTGTGTGAGCGCTGCTGCGTCCGTCCGTCCGTCCATGCGTGCTCTGCTTGGCTGAGCTGTGCACACATCTGCACACAGGGGCTGGCCTCTGGAGCACATGGACCCCATTGTGGTGCACATCTCCCTGGGTGACCGCGCTCCCCAGTGCCCCCGTGTGTGCATCCTGCCCGCTTCCCGTGGCCAGGGCGCATGCCAGGGATCGCTGCTGATCCCATGGCAGCGTGACCAGGCCGGCCGGGGCAGCATTGTTCTTGGGCCACCTCAGGCATAGCTGGGCTCAGCTGGAGGCTGCTGCTGTGTTCATTGTGCTGTTTTAGACACTACCTCTGACTTGCTTGAGGAGACAATACTGCTGTTGTTCAGGGGGAAGCTGTTAACACTGTTAAATATCCAAACTGTCCTTTGGGCCTGAGAGGTGAAGGCTTGGCACAATCTTTCTTCTCTACCTCTTTATTTTATTTTATTACTTCAGTACATTTATTGCAACCGTGCGTAAGTGTGTTACTTTTGGTATTAATTTGGAGAATATTTCAGTCTTCGGATTTTGAGGATTATAACTCAAGTCTGAATTCCTGTTTCCTGTGACATACAGGAAACATTAATTTTCCTGAATTCCTGGGACATTTAGGAAACTGCAGCATAACCTTTCTCTTTTACCTGTTGGTCACTTGGGTTTTTTTAATCCATCAGTTTTTCTTTGGGGCAAGTCTCTCACCTAGGCACCCCTTCTCTGAAAGGAGGTGGGCCAAGTGGAGGCTTGCTCGATATTCTGAGAACTGGAGCTGACAGGGACCGCTCAAAGCCCAAATATTGGATCACTGTGATTTGTGATGGGACAGTGAATTCTGCAGTCAGATCTGAAAGTTGTGCTTGTAGGCAGAGAGCCACAGCCATTAAGGGAGAAATTTCTCCAGCCTTCACCTGCTTGTGACAGAGTAAGCAATAGTCACACAAGCACAGGCAGGTGTCAGCACTGCTTCTTTCTGTAGTCATACTCATTTTGTGCTGGTTCACAATGAAATGTGACCATGTGTGTTTGAGGCAATGCAATCATATGTTGGTACTTATCAGCACTTAATTTACTTGCTGATAGTATCCTATGGTCTGATTCATCTTTTTTTTTTTTTTTTTTTTAAAAAGCACAAAAGGGACTGATTAGCAGATACTTCTCTGCTCAATCATCTTCCTAAAGCAACTCTTGGTGCACTAATTATTCACTGATTACGAATTTGTATTTATCTCTAAGCTTATTTATTATAGCATGGATTGTCTTTATACATATTTTATTCAAAGGAAAAATTAATCTCCAGATTTATTATTTATTTTGTTGTTTTATCTTGTATCTGCCATTATGGTCTAACAGCTGTGAAAAATCCCATCCTTCTTTGTTTGCTTGTCACAACTCAGGAGAAGTTTAAAGGTTTGCAAACCTTCCATGTGAACCTTGGCCGAGTTCAGAGCAGATTGTACTCTGATTTATCTGTTGTTTGCATGGCTTTCATTAGAGTTCCTTGAATTTTTTGACTGAATCGTTTCTGGAAGGGCGTTGGGGGTGGGGGAAGTGCTTGTCACTCACTGTCTTTCTCCTTTTGTGTCTCAGTGATAGGGGACAAGTCATAAAAATCAGGCTTTGGGAACTATGCTCAAGTTTCTAGTTTAATACTTCCTTTTAAAACCACAGCAGAAGGTTTTTATTGATTTTGGTTGGTTTTTTTTCTTGTCAATGAGACTCTCAGAACCTGTTTTGAACAGTTCTGTTCAGTTTGCAAGTTTATTTAAAATACCTGGATTTTCCTTAGCTGAATTTTGTATTTACTTTACTCGTGGCCCCAACTGAAACCCCATGTGGGTTTGGTGTCAGTGGTTTTCTTGTGCAAATTGTCTTAGTGCTCAGAGCTCAGTTGGGTAGAGCATGGTGTTAACACCCAGGTTGTGGGTTCCACCCCTGTGTGGGCCATTCACTTAAGAGCTGGACTCATGACCCTTATGGGTCCCTTCCAACTCAGAATATTCTGTGATTCTGTAACTTGGCTTGAATGCCGATGTGGCAGAAATAAAACCTTTGCAGGTTCCCTGCAGAACTGGCAGACAAAGCAAGGTGAAGTGAGTATGATGTTTGTATTTGACCCTTAATCTATTTTGTACTGTATATGTATATATCTGCCTCAAAAGAGATTTATTGGGCTTAACCAATATTTGTTTGTGTGTGCACAGTAATGACTGTCATTAGTCCTTCTGCTGTATTTATTTGAATAGAGATGGGATGGGCTCAGGGCTCTGGTTAGACATTTTTAAGTGCAAACTCTGAAGTTTCTCTGACATACTTGCTGTTAGCTCTTGCCTCTTGAAATAGAAAATAACATGCTGGGTGTTAAGAGTGTTAGCAGAGGGAAGAGAAATGGAAAATAGATTTGGTATTAATGGTTAAGTATGTGTGGGGGGAAACGTTTCTGTACGTTGGGCCTGTCAGAAGAGACTCGTGTCATTTCAGAGCAGTACTTGGTGCTTCCAGTGTGAGGAACCCGACAGTCTCAAGTGGTGAGTTGGGCACTTGGCAGGTGACACTTGTCTGTGACATGACATGTCCCTTGGCTACTCCGGGCATCGCTCATGCTGGTGTTTAGAACTGGTCCTGGGGTTGTCCTAAACCATCCTAACTAAGCAATATGAACTACCTTTTGTCTAATCTGTTACACAGAGCAAAGCTATCCATATAATAGGCTTATCTTGCTTACTCAACACCAAAACATATCCAGACTTCCTCATGCTTTGCCAAATGGAGCTCATCTAGGCTTGGACTTTGAGCTGTGGACTCTATTTTCCAGCATTACAAAATTAAAAGGTGAGCTGGGCAGGAAGGGAGGATCAAGGAAGTAGGGCAGTAGTTTGCATCCAGTGTCCGCATGGAAGGTGTGGCAGTGCTTAGCCCAGTTCTGGGCAGCAGAGTGGAGCAGGTCTGGCAGGTGAGTGACAGCACTGCAGCTCACACTGAGGCACTTGGCCAACTCTGCCCCTGAGATCAGCAAATAACAGCCTGCAAGGTCAGGATGAGTGAGCTTGAGGAGAATAAAGATGGGTATGAGCACAGGAGAAGGCTGGGGGTTCTTACTGCTGATGTAGACGCACATCTGGTGAATGCAGTGGTTTTAGTCTTGCTTGTATATCCCCAAAGCAGTAGTTCATGTTTAAAGAGGCTGGGTAGAAAACTTCCCCAGAATAGTTCTGACCTCTTGACCATTTGGTAGGTGCTGGGAGAGGAGAAGCCAGAAAACAAGCAGCTGCTTGAGGCAAAGTACTTAAACTGTGTATTCTTGAATAATTACACATATGGTTTGTTATTACAGATTCAGGTTAGTTATACACTCTTTTATGGTTGTTGTTTCTCTTCCTGGTGTGCAGTCCCTGAATGCCAAGCACACTGGTGGCATTCCTCTTCTCGCACTGATTGCTGCTATGTGCAATTTAAGGGCATATTTGAGGCGTGGTACACCTCTGTGTGTATCCCTGACGGGAAGTAGTAGGGAGATGTTTGGTATGGAGCATCTACGAGTTTTTAGCCTCTTACTGTGTCCAGTAGATGAAAACAAAAAGGAGTTAGTACTAGATTTTGCAGACTGACAATCTGTTGGCTTCTTACTTGGAGACTGCTGACATAATATATTGAACTCCATAGGGAAATGGTGGAGTCACCATCTCTGGAAGTGTTAAAAAATGTGTGGATATGGCACCTGAGGATATAGTTTAGTAATGAAAACAGCAGTGATGGACTTGATGGTCTTGGATGTCTTGTCCAACCTTAATAATTCTGTGATTCCGAGCAGAAATGCTGACTGCAAAAAGGCCCATATTCTGTTAAACAGCCTCTCTGGAGGAAAGAATATTAGGGAAATGGTGTCTTTGCTCCTATCACATGCTGCGTTTTGATGATGTTGGTACTGACTCAGCTGAATGCTGGAGTTTAAAAAACACCTGAACTGTAAGGTTGAAGAAGCACTTTTGAGCAGGGATTTTGGTTCAAACAGAAGTAGGACTTCTGCCAAGATGCTTATCTATTCTCATCTGGCTATGCCTTTGGAAATACTTTCTTTGCATACCTGTCTCAGGTGTCAAAGTTCACTGATGTATCATTTAGCAGACCAGGGTTTAGGACTTCAATAGATAGAGATAAGAGGAGATGGATATTTTGGTTTAGAATTGGGTTACCTGTGGAAGTCTGACTGAGCATGTGTGACTTGAGGTTTACTTGAATATGCAGTATTTAATATGACGTCCATATGCTGTTTTTGTAAGACTTTCATCTTGACTTGAACACATAGTTACCAGTCCCTCATTTGCAGAGGGGACCAGGTGGAGTTACCAATTCTCAGATTTTTTGGTCAGAGGACCACTGTTTGGGACAAAACTTCAGTAAGTTTTCAATGCTTGTTAAAGCACAGAGAAATTGTCTAATGTGGGGAACAGAACTGACTCAAAAATTTATTTGAAGTGTAGATCAGGTCTAAATGCAGTCCTTTTGGCAGTGGGAAATAAGATTTTTCATTTCTTCTTTGACAAATTCTTATTCCAGCTTTGGTTTTTAGCGCAACAGATGGGTAGAAGAGCCAGAGCATATGGTGACGAGCAAATAAATTTTATGCTAAGGACATGTATGTAGGACTAACTGTGGTAAGAGTATAGTGATTTACTTAATGACACCTTTAATGGTAATCCTATTAGCTCTTTGGTTTAGGTTGTTAAATCAGTCTCTATTTTGTATTAAAAATAATCAGTCACACTAATTCAATACATCTGTTCTGTTGAAGTGTGTTTACTTCTGTATGCATATTTATTTCTCTACAAGTCTTATCAAGTAAACTTTAATTGTAGGGACTGGGATAGGAATGTCAGCTTTAGAGCTGTGTGCTGAATCTGCTTATATGTTATATCCCTGAATATTCATGTGTTGTGTGTTGTCCATTTAAACAGTACTTCTCTTACCCTTTGTTAGACCTGTGATACCATCTACATTGAACTGCAGTGTATTCTTAATTTTGAAAGAAGCATTGATCAGCACATCCTATATAAAAACAATTTAGATGGTTCTTGGATTTTTCTCAATGTCAAATGTATTTTCCAGATGGATTTTTTTTTTATTTATACTGTGGAAGGGCACAGAGGGGACCAGGTGAAGAGGAGTTACCAATTCTCAGTGTTTGTTTTGTGCCGTTTGTCTTCTTTTGGCAGTTTGTGCTTTCCCCACCTGTCTGCTGCAGTTTTGTGAAACCAGGATGCCTCATCTGAACTGCAAATAAATTTGGGGTTTACATCTGTTTCTTCCACTTTATATCATTGAGGGTTTTAATCCTGAAAATAAAAAGTACAACTTGAGCTAATCATCTTTGGTGTGTGTTCTGTACTGGTGACTGTTTTGATACATGATGATGGCATTGTGAGTCAATTAACATCAGCTGAGCTCAGTAACTTCTCTGATGCAGAATGGTGTCATTGAAGGTTGGTTTGGGGGTTTTTTGAGGTGCTACATCTTGCTGCACTTGTGTCCCCCGAGGAGTCAGACCCAGACAACATCCCTTTTTTTTAGGATGTGGCGACAACTTCTCAGTGCAAGTAGCAGTGCAAAGTGATTAGAAATCAGCGTGTGCTTGCACTTGTGTGCACACACAGCTACCTCTTACCTGACTGCACTGGGACAAAAGCCTGCTAGTCCATGGATCCAGTTCTATCCCGGAAGGCAAGTACAACTTCGGTGCATCCTCTGCTGCTGTAATACAGGTGATGAAGCTCCATTGTAACACTTGATCAGGAAACAAAGCGTAGATAATGATTCCTGGAGCCTGGGCTGATGTTGGGTGCTTGTAACCCAGTGAGATCAGACACACCCTTCTTTTGGGTTGCTTTCAGCAAGCGTGTCTTGAAGATGTGGCAGTACTGGGGGTGGGTAGAGGGGGAGAATGGATGGCCCTGATTCTCTCGTGTTTTCAGACAGTGGTGACTGAGGGGGAGCTATCTGTAGATTTTTTTTTTTTTTTTTAAATCCCAAAGTTAGAGCTGGGAATTCTGAGCTTAATCACTACCTGTTGTCTCAGACCTCGAAGTAGGTGTTTGCAAACCAGCCTTCATTAGCAGTGACTCACACAAAGCTAACCACTGGTGTCAGTAATGTCTACAATGTGCTGTAGGGAGGGAGTGTGCCACTCGTTTTTTCAGAATATACCTATGCAGCACGAGTCTAAAGCGACTGGCATGAGCTGCCAATGAGTAAAAAGCTGGTGGTTAAATAACTTGGAGCAGCAGTGTGTGACTTCCACCCCCCACCCCCCATATACTGTTTCCCCAGGCCAGGAAAATTATGAACCTTAGAGGGGACTTCAGGTGCAAGATTGAGCATGATTTCATCATATTGCTTCACCAGGGAATTTAATGGATTTTTTTTTTTTTTTTTGTCTGTGTGCCTTTAGCAATGCTGGATAAGGTCACACATGTATATACATGCACATATATGCACGAAGTAAATTGTTATTTTGAAGCATATAATGAGACTGCAAAAACTAGAAGCATGTTCTGCGACAAATTTATGCACGCCCTTCTTACCAAGTTTCGCTGTTGCCACAAACCTGTGATTAGCTGTTCAAACAGAATCATTCCTGAATTGCATGTGTCTTACTGTTTACCTCCTAGGGGATGCTCCTGAAACCTGCATGCAGTTTTTTTAGCTGTGGAGGATAAACTCCTCCACGTTGTCTGAAGGACAGCCAGTTTGGAACCTGGTGTATGCTGCCAACTGCTCTCGTTCCACGTGTAGCTGGAAGGTGAGCAAAATGCTGGCAGGCTCTGGAGCTGAGTAATGGTAATGTCACTGATTCTTCTCATCAGTTAGGTGACACACCGGGCACTCGCATCAGACTAGAAGAGCATTTGACCAAAAAGCCTCTCTCCAATTTAAATGTACTAAGTGAGGTCGGTTTGTCATGCTCTTGGGTGAGCAGACTCTGGAAAAAGGAACCAACTGAATTTTGAACCACTGCTGGTTGGTGAGCCCAACAGCTCTTCTTGGGCATCAGGGTTTGATCTGCTCAGCTGATAGCAGTGCTGCTGCCTGAAGTCAAGACAAAGTGGATTCTTCTGGAAAAGATGGTGAGTGTGACCAAGATCATTAACAGGTAACTTGCTGTATGAATAAGCTGTTAATACCATCACACTGAAAATCAACTTTCCCCCAATTTAGGGATTTGTTTAAATTAAAAGTAAAATTTGCTTAGAGTAGGAAATGGCTTGTTATTTTTCTTCTTTCTCGTATATCTCTTATCTGCAGTAGAAATAAATATACCTTGGGGGAAGAACGTTGGTATGGTGCAGAGTCTGCTCAAGGGAGAGGCTACTGTCCTACACATAGATGTGTAGGTTTATTTCTGCAGGTTCAACAAAAATTTAGCCTCGGAGTCAGTACCGTTCCTTTCAGCAACCAGTGAGAACAGATGCCCATGGCAGAACTGCTGACATGACCACATTTGTGGGTTAAGGTTTCCAACATCATCTGTGGGCTGAAATTGCATACGGATGTAAGTTGGGGAGTACTTCGGAGAGGTGAATGCTTCTCCTGTCTGCTTTGAGATTATTTTTTGTTCTCAATAGTTTAAAAATAAAACAGCCCCATTTGTTGCAAGATATGATTTCTTAGCCTGGCTTCTAACTTAAAATTGGTGCAAGGGCAGTTTTCTGCTGCCTTACCTGTAGTGGGCAGTTTCTTGGTGGAATAAAGGAAGCAACTGGCAGTACCTTAGGCACTAGAGCATCAAGGGAGCTTAGCTGGTAGCTGCATGAAGTGGGAAGTGTATGGCACAATGCTAGCACAGACTGTCCCTTTATGATTGAGGCAGATGGATGAACCTTTAAAAGGGTTCTGGTGGCTCAGGAGATGCTGAACAATGTGTTGGTCTCCATGCAAAGGCTTGCAGATTTCAGTGAAATGGCAGAAAAGCTTGGCTGGTGTGTGCAGAGCCCAGATGGTACCTCATGCTTGGGTTTGAAAGGGTAATTTCTGTCTGACCAGAGTTGCAGGTGCCATTGTTCCATCTCTGTTATGGTCATGAGGAAGTTGTGATACTGTTTGTGCAGATGCTGTTTGGGTGGCTCGGCAGAGGGACAGGCAAATGGCTGGCCCAGCCATGTCCCCAGAGCCCCTCACTTTATACTGTGGGACAGCACCTTGGCACTCCAGGTATGTTTGCAACTCTAGTACCAAATTCCTCTTGGACTGGACATTTGTGAATGCAAAATACAGAAGAAACTGAGAGCTGAGTTATTTCTATCGTGTTCCTTCTTGCAAACACTCTCTAAGAAAAGGAAAACAAAACACTGCCTAGGAGGTGTTTCTCCCGCATCAAAGTCATCCTTTGGCAGACAGAGTGGAGAAGAACACATTGTTTATTTGGTGAGGTCTCTGTAAATGAGAATTAAAGACGGTAAAAATATTTTTCTTTAATTTTTTTACTGAACATTCACTTTTCCTTTTTGTTCATAACAACTGAGCGAAGGGTTGGGTTTTGGTATTCCTGGGTTTTCTTCCAGCTTGAAATTGCAAAACCTAAAATCACGAAGGCAAGAAACAAAAACCATCGAGAGAGGCTGGAGCGGTGGAAAGGGAGGAGGAAAGGTATGCAGCAGTGATAGTGCTGTAACTTGCCCTTTGGAACGGAAAATAAAGCTCTTCGTTTGGAACGCTTTTTTTTTGAGACAGAACAAATTATTACACCGAGTTCACTCTTTGAACCGCATCCAGTACAAAGTTCATTTGATACATTAAATGCGGCTCCACATTTGCAAAAATGCTGAATTTGATTTGATTGCATCTTTCGAAAGGCTACGCTGGCAGCAAATAAAATACGTGCCAGGCATTTCTCCTGAGGAAAATAACAACTGCTAGTATTTCAGCCTAAATATCTCAAATGCCAACAGTTTTGGTTCTTTTTCTCCAATTCTGCTTTTCTTGAAGAATCATGACTTGAACTCTGAAGCATTAGAAGCAGCCAACTCATCCTCTGTGACAGTGGATATTGCTGAAAAATGTGCTTTGGTCATTGCCAAAACAAAAACTAAAGAAGTGTGTATTGCAAAGATAATCCCCTTCTGGCCCTCCATAAATCTGTCTTGAAAACTGCCCTTAGTAACAGGGTTGCCTGAGAATCAGTGACACAGGCTGTCTCACCAGGCTGACTCCTTTGCTGTACACCACAGCCATGTACAGGGAGCGATGAACTGGTATTTCTCAAGGCTGTTTTTCCCCCTGTCTGCTGGGTATGTTCACTGTGCAGGCATGCACAATGCTGGCAAAAAAAAACCACTTGAAGCCAGACATATCTTTCCAGGCTTTAAGATCCAGAACGAATCTGAAACTCGGTGTAGGTTTCCTGAAATACGTCCACAAAGGAAGAGCAAGGCTGCCGCAAGAAGAGTTTACACTAGCAGAGTTTATGTAATTTGGAGGATCCTAGAAATTCCTACCAAGTAATTGCTTGTTTATACAGTACTAATTCTGGAAAGTCTTGGTGGTGCCAAATTGGGAGAGAGAATTGGGATTGTTCAGCCTGGAAAAGAGAAGGCTTGGGGTGACCTAATTGTGGCCTTCCAGTACTTGAAGGGAACCTACAAGAAAGAGGGAGAGAAACTTTCTGCAATAACATGTAGTGCCAGGGCAAGGGGGAATGACTTGAAGCTGCCAGTAGTAGGTTTACGTTAGACACTAGGAAGAAATTCTTTGTTGTGAGGGTGGTGAGGCTCTGGCAGCCCAGAGAAGCTGCGGCTGCCCCATCCCTGGAAGCGTTCAAGGCCAGGTTCAATGGGGCTTTGAGCAACCTGGTCTAGTGAAAGGTGCCCCTGCCTGTGTCAGGGGGGGTTGGAACTAAATGTGCTTTAAGGTCTCTTCTACCACAAGCCCTTCCATGATCGTCCTATCACCTGGATTTTGTGCACGAAGGAGATTGCTTTCTCAGATGGTTATTTGACTGTCATCTCCTGGAAAGATTTACTAAAAACTAAACTACAAAAAAATTGCTTGTTTATGGCAATAAACTCGATAATTACAATCTTGTCTCCTTGCGTTTATTGCCAAGAACAAGAACTTTTAAGTAGCTTAATTTCCCTTCCACATGTTCCTTCCTCCTGTCTTGAGGCTAGGTTTGTCCCCTTTCCAAGGCTGAAGGATAATGTAGGCAGCATTAATAAATGTACCAGAGAACTGGCGTCTCGAGATCAGGATTATAGTGCAATTCTGTTTACCCAAAAGTGAAATGAAAGACTTGGCCAGTGAATTTGTTCTCTGCTCTGTTACGATCCTGCGGCTCTTGGAGAAGAAGAGGCTGTAGAGGCTGTTAGAGCAAGGTTTTTAGCAGAGAATGAGGGAAACAGCTTGAAAATGAAGCTTCCAGAGGACATTGGAGTACCCGTTAAACCTGTGTGCTTTTGTAGATGGCTAACAACCAGTCAGCTTGAAATCCTTGTTTTTGTGCCCCACTAGCTGTGAGTGGTTGGTTAGGGCATTTTAAAAAAGAAGAGAAGACAAATCCTTCTTACTGTCCTTATGCCTGCTGAAATGCAGTATTTAGCAGACAGGTCTGTGCTGCTGTCCCCCCTGCTTCTCGAGGGGCGTGGGCTGGCAGATCCCCAGGCTCACCAGTGGGTCCCAGGTCCCTACCGTGTGTTCTGTTGTCGATGTGCAGTTGCCCCATCCTGTTCCTGGGACCTTGCTTTGGGGCCTCTATGGCTTTAGCGGTTGTCACACACCCTTTGTGCCTGTGCAACTTAGAGGCAGGATTTCTTTCACGGGTCTCAAATCCACAAAAAGTTTTGGAAGTGGCAAACTGAAAAACCTGTGTTATTATGTTTGTTTAGAAGAAAACAGTGACTGCCTTCTCATGTACTGCAGATGACAGTGGTGATCATTGTACCTGCCGAGATGACAGAGGTGTTGCACTGCATTCATGAGAGCCTGAGGAACACTCCTGCTCCAGTGCTGAGGGCTGCAAATACATAGCCTGACACAGGCACTCATCTGAGCAGACCGAAACCAAACTCCCACGTACAGACTCAAGAACACCCTCTGTGAAATGCTGGGGTGCTGTCTCACCTGGCTCTTCCTGTGGCACACCTCCCTGGGGAATGTGGACCTCCAGGGTCAAACTTAGGCTCGAGCATATGTTTTGAGATACCATCTCTGACATTTAAGGGCACCACACCTTATTCTTCTTTTCTTTAAGACTCCTGGATGTGGTAGGACAGGAGAAGAATGAGCAGACGCTACCTGCTGGCCTATCTCAAGCTCATGCTTAGACCTCTGTCTCATTTCTGTCTTGCTGTCGATCAGAGTCGATCTGCTCTGTCCAGCAAGTCTCATCATTAATGCTGGTGCAGTTCTTTTCCTAACTCGAAGGTAGCTGGCACGTGTAACCGTGTCCCCCAATAGAGTTTCATGAGGTATGGCTTTCTGGCTCCGAGCTGAGACAGTGTTCAGACTGATTGGGTTTTTTCCAGATCTGATTGGTCTAGGAATAGTGCTGAAAGCTGCTTTTTAGTTTCAAAACACTTAACCATCCTACTAAATTATTAGCATTGGCAAGATGCCACCAAGCGGGACAGAGTCCAGTTCCGGCGAGGTGGTAGAACTGCTCTCTTACTTAGGTGGTTTTTATTGAATAACAACCACAAAAGACCACCTAATACTCGTCCAAGTTTCTCCTCCTGATCTGATGGGAGCAGGATGTATAAATAGCCTTGAGTCTGAGGGAAATTGGGCTCTTCTCTCCCATGCTTTACTTTTTTGTGTGTGCCAAGTTAAGGAAGAGGAGAATTCAGAAAATGCAAGGAATTCTCATTTCCCTTTTCTCCTTGCTTGTTTTAAAGTGCCAGAGTGAGAAGCTGGTACCTTAATATGTCTTCTGCTTATTACCCCATGACACACTTCACTGTGATTTTGATACCTGGAGAGGGAACATCCTCCCCCAGGGGTATTTTGGACTCCTGTTATTGTACTCGCTGATGTTTGTAGAACTCCATTTGCTGTCCTGTCTGTTAGTTGTTCTGTTTCAACACACCTTTAGCTGACCTATGCTCCAGAGACCTGTTAAACATTGCAGGCATGCTTCAGGAAGGAAAATAATCTTCCTTTCAACTTGGAGTGCAGCACTTAAACTCACTGGTGTGGCAGAAGGAGCAGTAGATGTGCTGTGGGTGGTGCTAAACCGGTTTGGAGAGAGCTGGGAACGGCATGAAGTGTGGAACTAAAAACTTTATGCTGTGATGGGATGGATAAGTTAGCATCTATGTGCTGGCAGACTTTGTTGTGTGGGGGTGTTAAAGCTTTAAAAGCATGGTGGGCTATGGAAGGAGCACTTTGGAAAGTCTTTGAGGCCCAGTATTGCCTTTGCCTTGGAGAAGGCAAAGGAGAAGGTCACCAGAGATGGTTAATAAAGCTTTAGCTGCTGAGCTCACTAAACATTCTTCCAGTTCAATGGCCTATGCAGAATGATGTGTTTAGTCAATGTTTAATTCCTAAGCAACAAATGGTGATTGTCATACTAGGAGGCACTTGTGGTGTTGACTGAAGCAATGGAGGCCAAGGATTAAAAAGGTCGTGCGGGGAGATCACTTCGGCAGCCTCAAAGCTCTCACCTCTAGGTCAGGTCCCTTCTCAGCAGGAGAAAACAAGGAGAAGTTCCTGCTGCCTTAAGGCCAATAAAGGCTTTCCAATAGGAAAACAAACCAGCCGTTTTAAAAAAAAATATTGGCTGTAGGAAACAAAACAAAAGGAACTGTGAACTGTGGATGGTTGAGGGAAGGCAGGGGAAAGCAGGAAATTAAGAGATATTTACTCCTGCCCTGGTGATGGGAGAGCAGGAGCAGAGCGTGTAGCTGGTCAGCAGAGGCAGGCTGTGACTGACAGCAGGAGGGGAAAGGGGCAGCAGCTGTTGAGGAGGTTGAGGGCTGCTTGTATGTTCAGATCTGGAGAAGAGATGCGAGAGGACTGCAAACACTGCCTTCATGGGGCAGAAGACCTGGATGGGATGTCAGGCAGAAAACTCAAGAAACTTTCTTGTTGGATGAGTCAGAAATGAGAAGAGCCTCTGCAGCTGGGAGCCTCTAACCCTGTCTGACCTTCACCCTTCTCCAAGATCTGGTTGTCGAGGCCTGGCCCCTGGGCTCTGAGCAGCCACCAGGGCTGTTTATCCCCAAGCCTGGCCTGGTTTTGTCTGAAGCTGCTTTATCCAAGGACTCTGTTAACTCCCGCTTGGAGGGAGGAGGAAGGGGGTGTAGGCATGTGACATTCCTGCCTCCTATGAAACCAGGTCACAGCATGTGAAGTTTACAAGTCTGTTTATTAAGTTTGGCCCAGGCCAATGGGACTGGCTCGGCTGTTTCGTACATATAGCAGTTCACTTCTGTATCAGTGCTAGGAGGATTGGGATGATTTGCCCCTTATTGTTCTTTACTTTCCATGTTTTATACATCAACATGCATAATAGCAATTATTGTGTGCTTTTCCAGCTCTGCTGGGTAAAGTACACGGGGATCTTGTGATACAGACAGACAAAGGGAAAGTGCTGCTCAAACCATTGCACTTTCCAGGTCGTGACTCAGTCTTTGGGATTGCTTTGTCTTAAAGACAGATTGAGCTATAAGCAATTTTTTTGTTGTTAGGCTGTTACTGAGCCTGGACATGTGTAACGCAGACCAGAGATCCTCTTCAGTTTTAGAAGATTAAGGCAAGATTGAGCCGATTTTCTTTGATCTACCAAGACCTCCATTGCTGGGCTACTAAAGGAGAGCAAGACTGCAAGCTAGTGTAAGGGCTTACTTGTGGCCAGGACACACTACTATTTCCATACTGGATGTTGACTCCAGCACTGATTTACTGGGCACCAGGAATAAGTTTTCACCCATGCAATTTCCAGCTGCAAGATGGGTTTAGTTCTGAATTACCGATCTGTGATGATTTCAGTCATGGCAATGATTAATTTTGCTGATGAGTTGGTGGTTTTGTAAACATGTAGGGCAGCTCTGCAAAAGTCATTGTTTATGAGGTATTTGCCTCTTTTGCTTTTCAAATTTCGTGCTGTTTACCTTGAGAATGAAGAATGAGTGCTGTATAAAAGTGGCATGTCCTATGAGCCAGTATTACTTTGCTTAGAGTGCTAGCAGGGCCGAGCTGTTCCAGCAGTAAGGGTGCACATTCCAAAGCAATTAGAACAGTTTCATAAGTAAATACTGCTCAGCAGCTGATAAAATGCCTTTCAGATGTCTTTGTAAAACAGATTCAGGTGACCAGTAAAGAACTCCTTTCTTTAATCTTTGCAGTCAAATGTGAAAATACTTATTTTGATTCCTAACAGCTTTTTCATTTAAAAATTGCTGTGAATTGAAAGTAGTTAATTTGTCTCGTTGAAATAGCCTGCAACTGAGTCACAGGGAAAAGAAATGGTGACAATCACGGATTCCCCACCCTATGTGCTTCATCAGGGTCTCTGACCTCTCTGAGCATAACCACACATTGAAATCATTTGATGCTTGGCTTACTGTGAGTGTAAAAACTTCTAGGGAGGAGGAAGAACAAGTGGGAGGGTGGAAACCAAAAAAAAAAAGGAGGATTTCCTCTGCCTATAAACTGGTGTACAAAATTGCAATTCATCTGGGAAGCTCTGCAAACTAAAGCATGCCTGTTTTCTGCTCACAACGAGCATGGCTTCAAGCTGCAGCACTGACTCCCAAACTTCTTGGACCAGCTTTTACCCATATTGTCCCTTGTCAGAGAGCTTTGAATTCCCAACCTCGGAACAGGGGTGTGGTCTCCAGGCCCCTTTGCAGGCCCACCAGCTATCTGTATTTCCAGCTGTGAGAACCCCTGCCCTAGGGCACCATTTGGGTAAAAGCATAGGATGTTGGCCATTAGGTACTCCAAGACCAAAGCTAAAGATCTTTTTTCCAGAAGCATTCTTTCAGAAACTAAACAAAACAGTCTTTTAGATGTGGGTTTGCTTTTCTCCTTTGTTTCCCCTGTTTTCCTGATTTTCTTTCTTTACTATCTTTTATACCTCTTGGCTTAGTGTTACTTTCTGGGGATTGTTTCCTTTTGTTGAATCATAAAATAGTGTGAGTTGGAAGGGATCTTTAAAGGCCATCTAGTCAAAAACCCCTGGAATAAGCAGGGACATCCTCAACCAGACCAGGTTGCTCAGAGATCTGTCTAGCCTGACCTTGAATGTTTCCAAGAATGAGGCATCCACCACCTTTCTGGGCAACCTGCTCCAGCGTTTTATCACACTCATTATAAAAAACTTGCTCTTTATAGCTAATCTAAATCGACCTTCTTCTTGTTTAAAACCATCACCCCTTGTCCTATCACAACAGGCCCTGCTAAAAAGTTTGTCCTTACCTTTCTTATAATCAGAGAATCATCAGGGCTGGGAGAGACCTCTAAGATGGTCAAGTCCAACCATTTACCCAGCACTGCCAAGACCCCTTTAAAGTACTGAAAGGCTGCTCTAAGGCTCCCCCAGAGCGTTCTTTTCCCAGCAAGAACAACCACGACTCTTTTTGCTTATCCTCACAGGAGAGGTGCTTCAGCCCTCAGATCATCTTCATGGCTCCTCTGGATGCACTCCAACAGGCCCACGTTGTTTCTGTGCTGAAGTGGACATGGCTGCTTTGTGAAGGATGGATAGAACCCTGTGGGGGAATAGGTTTTTTCAAACACTTTTGTGTCTGAGGAGCGTTGCTGTGATGAGTTGCAGAAGAAGGCAGGCAGGGGGGAAGGCAGGACACTCGCTGGAAACTCCAGTGGCAAGGATGAAGGAGGCCAAACGTGGAGGGTGAGCAGGGCTGAGTGCTGAGCCCAAAGAGCTGTAGAGAGCGGAGGTGGGCCCCGAGCAAAGCCAGCTGAAGTTCAGCCTGGACAGTGCAGGAGCCAAACCCTAAATCTGTTTGCTTTGACTGAGTAACTTAAGACCTGCACTTGGACACTGTGGTCCAGGCCCTGGCCAAGCACATGGAGCATTAGCCTGTGCGAGTATGAGGAAGAAATAATCAACTTTGGCAGTCCAAGTCCCAGGCCTGTCATATAAGCACACTCTGAACTTTAAATATATGTGTAACCCTGTTTCCAGTACAGCATTTGAAAATGTATCCTCGCTCCAATCCTTCACCCTGATGAAGAAAACAGAATTTGTAAAGAAGATTTTAAGCATAAAGTAGCCTTTTGTTCTGTGCTGTACTGGAGCACACAGATACTGTACGCAAGGATCTATTTAATTTCATTTACTCCAGTTAGCAGAAGTAGAACTAGCATTGGTTTGGGTTTTTTTTTTGGTTAGGGGTTTTTTTGTGTGTGTTTGTGTGTCGGTCTTGTTCTGTTTTGATGTGGTTTTCCTGGGGATGGTTGTATGTGATGTGGTAGCATGAGAATTGTCAGTCAAAGAACTGGGCTCAGCAGTTTTCTGTGGATACCCAAGAGGTTGCTGGCAAGGTTCCAGATGTGATCAACTGTCAGAAGATATTCCTCCTGACTCTTGCCCAGACCCCTTCCTCCCCTTGCTACCCCTTCAAGCTTTCTTCCAGAACCTCATAGTTATATTTGGTAAAGCCCATTTCTGCCGGAAACCTTGGCCAGCTCTGTAGAGTTCCTGGAGCCTGATGTGATATCCAGGTAAGTCAAATCCACTTTTTTTTTCTTCCTGCCTCCCAAGTCTAAATATAAAATCTGTGTTTCCATGTGGTCTTTCTTTTTAAATCCTGAGTTAAACTAAATAGGGAATTCTGTTGATTGTGCTATGAAATCTTATTTATGGCAGGATTGTCTTCCTCAGCTAGACTCAGGTTTTTTTCAATAAAAGACAACAAACCAAATATTTCCAGAATGAGACGACTAAAGCTTTCCAACACCTCTGGGGCCTTCAGTTCACAAGAAATGTCCTGATCCTGGTTTGCTGTGAGTCAAAACCTAAACTAAATCCTTAGGTCAACCTTACTTCCACCGCTGAGCTCTACTACATTAGAGGCAAAGGTACAACTTTTACCTGGATTATTGGAAGAGCTTTACAGGACTTTCCTCGGTTTGGAAACCTTGTGGAAAAAGTAAGAGGAAGCTTCTATAATTTAATGTTTCATTTCAAGCTGGAGTCAGAGCCTTCAGAGTATTTTCTGGCTGTGGTTTGGAAAGGGAGCTGCTTTGGCCACCGGCCAGCTGGCACAGGGGTAGCTCTCAGCCCTCCCCATGGAGCCCTGCTCTCTGCAGGTCAGCAGCTGAGCCACAGAGTCTGGCCACGAGCAGGAGAGTTGGGTCCTGGCCAACTTGGCATGCTGTGGCCCTGCTGGGTAAGGCTGCAGCAGGCCAAGAACTGAACCTCCAGGAATCAGGGAGAGGGCCTGTAAGGAGCCTACCTCTGCCTCCCTTGGGAGGGTGCTGCTGCTTCATACCAGCATCAGTGTGGAAGGAAGAAGCTGTCTCCATCATTCAGGACTGGATGGGAGGATTTCTATGTCTCTGTTTCCTAATCCCACGCTGAGTGGAACGGGGTTGAAATCTGCAGCAAAATTAGCTCTGAGTCCTACAACTCTGAGTGATATTCAGACTGTTAAAAAATATTAAAAAGTCCTGTCATGGTTCTTAAAATCCATGTGTTCTTACCTACTTCAAAGCTCTTGTGTTGGCATGACCAAGAGAAGTTCTACATGCCTACCCATGTGATGAGCAATGTGATTCACCTGCAGAGGAGGAACCTCCAAAGTCCTCTTATGCTACAGAAACCTGGAATCATGGAATGGTTCAGGTTGGAAGGGACTTTAAAAATAATTTAGTTTCAACACCTGTGCTATGGGCAGGGATGCCACCCACTAAACCTTGTTGCTCAGGACCCCATCCAACGTGGCCTTGAACACTTCCAGGGATGGGGTATCCACAACTTCCCTAGGCAGCCTGTTCCAGTGCCTTGCCACCCTCACAGGAAACAATTTCTTCCTGATGTCTAGTCTAAACCTGCCCTCTTCCAATGTAAACCATTGCCCCTTGTCCTGTCACTATCTGCCCATATAAAAAATCCCTCTCCCTCCTTTTATAAGCCTCCATAAGGTACTAGAAGGCTGAAATGAGGTGTCCCTTGAGGTGTTCTCTTCTCCAGGGTAAACAGTCCCAGCTCTCTCAGCCTGTCTTTGTAGGAG